>BSBM01000194.1:9702500-10185000 GCA_027924585.1 Larix kaempferi | reverse complement strand
TCAAGGGCCAAGTGATATGAGAGAATCCCAACACGAACCTACGGTAGAAATTAGCAAGACCCAAAAAGTTGCGAAGCTCTGTTAGAGTGGTTGGGTCTGGCCAATCCCGAATGACTTGGATCTTGGTTGGATCCGCATGCACCCCACACTCATCAACAATGTATCCCAGATACTGAACCTGGGTCATGCCAAAAGTGCACTTGTCCAAATTGGCACACAACTTGTGCTTCCGCAGTGTTTGGAGGACCTGTCGGATGTGGTGGAGGTGCTCTTCCCAAGTTTGGCTGAAGATCAGGATGTCATCCAAGTACACTACTACAAATGAGTTAGTGAATGGCTGCAAGATGTCATCCATCAGTCTCATGAAGGTTGTGGGAGAATTAGTCAACCCGAAAGGAATGACCAGCCATTCGAAAAGGCCCTCCTTAGCTTTGAAGGTAGTCTTCCACACATCGTCGGTTCGATCGGTACCTAGTCATACCCGAACTTTAAGTCGATCTTGCTGAAATATTTCGCCCCTTTAAGTTGGTCCAGGAGGTCATCAATCCGGGGGATTGGGTACCTATTCCGGACAGTGATCTTGTTCAGTGCTCGATAATCAATACAGAGTCTCCACGTCCCATCCTTCTTCTGTACCAACACGATCAGGCTCCCACAGGGCGATGAACTTGGCCGAATGTGACCCTTCTGCAGCAGTTCCTGAATCTGCCTCTTAATTTCATTGTTCTCCAGAACAGAGCGTCAATAGATCGGTCCATTTGGCAGCGGTGCACCTGGGGTCAGATCGATGGGGTGCTTGACCTGACAGTGCAGAGGCACCCCTGTGGGTGAGGTGAATATGTCCTGGTACTCCATCATGACCTTGTCTATTTGTTGTTGTCGGGCGGAGGAGCCCTGTCTGGAGGTTGTGGCCACAATCTTCTTCTTGCCCTGAGGGCAAATCATCAAGAAAACAAATTTCTCGGTTTTGGAAATGAGCTTGCTGCATTGTTTTGCAGTAACCAAAGAGATAGCGGCAAACGGTGGTACCTATGGTATTCTGTACAACTTATTTCCCAACGTAATAATAACAGCGCAAGGTTAGGACTCATACACAACATGTCGCTTCCATAAGTATGGTTGGCCTAATAATACATAACAAACATCAAGAGGAGCAATGTCACATAATACCTCATCGGTGAAGGGCTTGATGCTGTAGGGAAGGCGGCACTGCTGGCTGACGCGGAGATCCCGTCCTTGGTGAAGCCACCCGATGGTGTACGGTTGCAGATGTGCTGTGGTCGGCAAGCCCAACCACTTCATGACCTCTACTGAAATGAGGTTCTTTTGGCTCCCACTGTCGACAATAAACTGTAGCGGGGAACCCTTTACCCATATCTGGGAGTGGAAGAGACACTCCTCCTCTGAATCTTCTGGTTCTTCCTTTTGGATCTTCGTGGTGGCAAAAATGGCGTTGGGCTCTGCATCGATAATCTTCTTCCCTCTGTCATTCCCCTTCTCGGGTTTTGATTCAGTGTCAGAGTATGCATCTGATTCAGAAGCATTTATCTCGACCACCAATCACTGCTTGGCCCGACACTCACTTGTGTTGTGAGTGGGGCTCTTATGGAACTCACACCACTTTCCCACTTCCTTCTTCGACTTCGCAGTGTTGCTCTTTGCTTGCGGCTTTGGCAAGTTGTCTTGAGCCGCCATGCCTTGGCTTTGTCCTTGGTTCTGTGGTTTGGGGGCACCTTTCGCTTGCTTCTGATTCATAGATCCAAAGTCTCGCTTCTTATGTTTGAATTTTTGCTCAATTTTGGCAACATACTGATATGCCGTACCAAGCGAGGAGATGTCGAGGAACTCCATTTCCTCCTGAATGTATCTGTGCAGATAACTGTGGTACTTCAGCACCAAATGTTTCTCTGAATCTTTGATACCCAACTTGGTGTGCAGGGTATGGAACAGATTCATCAGTTCATGCACATCTTGATATCTTTGCTGCCGCAACGTAGTCCATTGTATGTACTTGTCCTCATAGCTCCCCACGGGATAATATTGTTCCTTTATGGCGTCTCGAAAAGAATTCCAAGTGGGTACGACCGAGAACAGAGAGGGTTCCTCCTTGTCCTTTCTCTCAAAGTAGGTTTCCCACCAGTCCTTGACATGGGGGCCAGCTTTGAGTAGTGATAAAGTAATCTTTTCCCGATCGGAAAAGTCATGAACCGAGAAATATCCTTCTAATAGATTCAACCATCTATCTATGGCGTCTGCATCTATTCGGCCATCAAATATGGGAATGTCAAAGTTTACTTGTACCTTAAAAGGGGTTGCGCCTCCAGAGTGGCTGCTAGATGTAGATGCGCCTCCAGTGGGAAGTCGTTGAAGGATCTGGGCGAAGTTATCCATCATCGCGTTCCTTTGTTTTTCAAGGGCCTCCTCGAGCAACATTTTGATAGGATCTTCTGCGCCCTCGTCTTTCTTTTCGTCCCCCATGGGCGGCCGTCGGGGTTTGTGAGGCTGATATTGCAAAGGTTCAACCAGATCGAGCCCTAACCCTTTATACCCCGCCCTCATTGGGGACATGCAAAGAAGGATCGAGAAAGAGCAGATTGCTTTGATACCACTGATCCGGATTTATGCAGGAACACAACATAATACACAAATACCCATAAAAACAAAGATGCAGCGGAAATAACACTTCATTTCATTAATCAAAGAACTGAAACTTGTTTACATACAGGATGGAAATAAACTAGCTAGAGTGCTAGTAGCTTATCTCTGAGAAGAGATGTGGCGGCTACATGCCTCTGAACTATGTGTTACAATGAGGCTCGAAGGCCTATATATTATTGAGAAACAAGGGAAACCCTACACATCCGAAAACCTAACCCTAGGAAGTGAAGCGCCAGAATATAGGCCCCATTGAGTAACTTAGTACATCAATTTCCCGGGGTCGTAACTTTGGCATACTACCTCCGTTTGACGCACATGATACATCGATAGAAAGATCTATTCAAGGACTACATCCATAAATGGAAAATATTGAGTCCAGAACGGACTCATATTTTCCCGACCATCAAATGATGGAAAAACGTCATTTAGGGCCTCTAAGCGGCTCCGAAAGTTTAGGACCTGAAAACTGCCAAAAATAGTAAATTGTGCTACAATCAAGGAAACTGAAAAACTGAAGAAACAATGGTGGGGGTCCAAGTGGAATAGGCATGTGGCCACCAATATCCTCCTGGATCAGAGAGAGAGTGAGAGAGAGAGGGAGAAAGAGAAAGAGAGAGAGAGCGAGAGAAGGCTTGTTTTTTGGGTTATTAACATGTTCTACAAATCATGCACGTGTTTTTTAGCTTCAAATTGTGTGCACATTTCTTCCTACCCTTCCTGCATGTTAATTGACTCGTCAAGCTCGAGCCCATCCAAACCTAATGCTAAGGAAAATGCACATGTTTTGCTTTTTCAAATTGATTACGGGTTTTAAAAAACTACAATTGCATCTAAGAGGTCTCTCAACTTCATGTGAGTCTCTGATAGTAGTATTCAAGTTGGGAGACTATTAGGAAAGAGTGGGACTTATATTGGAACATTGGTGGGGAGTAGTACTACTTATATTACAACACTATTTGGAAGCAATAGTAATATCTTGGGACCTAGTACAATTTAAGGACGGATCAATTCAATGTTTGGCTACACAAATAAAACCTGGTGCTTTTATTCTAGTAGGATTTAATCCTACTGGTATGGTGGGAATACATGGGGGATACTCCATGAAATATTTACAATTTTAGTGAAAATTTAAAGAGGATGCTATGAAACATTGGCTTCTCTGTCAATCCATATGGAGTTCTAATGGAATTCAATATCCATATAAGTTGATAGAGTTTCAAACAACTCTTAGAGAAAGAGCACTATAGTGGTGTATGAAATCTGGCAACTTCCTACCTATAGATGTGGCCCTCAATCTACCTTCGGTGAAGAAGAAATTTATTGCATTATTGCCTAAGTGAGTGCAATAATGCATATTACAATTGAAGTAAATAAGTAAATGGTAGAGGAATTATCCTATAGGTAGACTCAGAGGTTACATTATAGCATGGGTAGATTGATATCATGGCTATACTACTTCCCTTAACTCATATCGACCTAATGCTACAAATGATTAACACTACAAGCGAATTATTGGAGTAGGAAAAGAGGATTTAATCCATGTCTAGATATCTTCAAAATACTAAGGCTGTACTTACTAATATAAGTCTATATTTATTTTAGTTTTAGAATTAAAATGTAGGACTTTTTGAAAAGTTGCAAGAATTGTCAATGTAATGTTGGAAGAGAAAAGGTGTGGTGCATAGTTTTTCATATGGAAAGGCATCATGCTTTAGAAATTAGAATGCCCAAAATTATGGCAGGGACTTGCACCTAATATTTTATGTGGGATCCCTATGAACAAGAACATAAGTTGCACAATTTATTTTATTACTCATCTTGATGACTCTACTCCCTATCGAGGTTTCCTATAGGCTCAATAGTCATAGAGTAGGAAAAGTTTTGAAATGTATGGAACTTATTAACATACTCCCAATCATTGTCCTATTTTGTATAAGTACTATAATACTATTTAGTTTCTAATCTAGTTTATTGTGATGCTGGTCAACTATAAATGAATGTGACTTCAAGTATTAAAACAAAGCTAAGATTCCATCTCACAACAGCGTCTAGATCTAGAAAACTAAACGAAAATAGAACAACATTCACAGGCAACATATACTTATATAGCATCAATGTCATTTGATCTTAAGCTTGTTGGTTTAACTAATTTCTATGCTCAAACAGACTACTAACAGCAAGACATAAAAGAGGCACAATTCATTCAGAACTGAAAATAATCTTCTATGCATGCATTACTGTATCCAAAAAGAATTTACAAATGTCCAACCCTCACTTAAAAAATTCAAACTACTCCCTCGGCTTCCAAGAATGTTTTTATTTTTTCACATCTCTATCATCTCATGTATTTATATCTATCATCTCATGTATTTATAACATAGAGGGCCATTTTATTTACCGTTAGTTATAACAGTCACTTACATTAAACAGGATCGAAGATCCTTTTACCCAGAATAGATTAACAAGAAGGTGTGCTGGAACTCGAAAAATGGAGAATCAGTTGTGGACCCCTATTTTTGTGGAAATGGTGGTTTTGGCACTTGGGTATGTTGTGGCTTTTACTTCCTTCACGCATCTGTGGATGCCATCAACAGTTGTTGATGCTTTTTTTTACACAAACATCATAGTTTCCTTGTATCTTCAAATTTGGTGTCCCTTTACTGCAAAACTTTTGCAAAGGCAAGCGATATTTCACCAATTTGTAATTACTATCAGGATGATTTTCAGCTATGATGCACTCATCAACCCAAAACATATGCCATTTTGACGAGTCCACGGTCTCGATATTTGGGGCTTTAATGAGTTTCCCAAGTGCTTTAAGAGAGAATCCCTTCTGGACAAAGCCACTAAGCCACTGCAAAAGACTTGCGTCCCTTTATAGCTGCCCTCAACCGTTCCAAACATAAAACCCTCAATTTCCCAAGTGCTTCAATGAGAGAATCCCTTCTGGACAAAGCCACTTAGCCACTGCAAAAGACTTGCGTTCCTTTATAGCTGCCTTCAACCGTTCCAAACATAAAACCATGAATACAATTTCGAGCGAACAAAAGATTTCTCCATTTGGTATTCGTATTCATGTGCTTTTTTTTTCAGTTGGAAAAAAAATACTATTGTTATTCATGTAGAATCAAATAGTACAAAATTTATAAGTTTGAAACTGACTTATGAACTGATATAACACTTCTCGACCTCTTTTACAAAAAAACAAAATATATAGCCAATACATTATATCGCTAATATGACTTCTTGTCTGCATCATTTTAAAAAGCTAATCATAAAAAATGTTGACACTTCCCTTCTCTGTGACCTGCTGTCCTTGGATCTCTTCCCAAAATATGACACCCTCCTCACCATCCATAACGTGTTTTGAGAGCAGATCTGCCATTGTGCTTATATGCTAGGCTCTTGCCATGATATTTGGCATTCTGCCCTTATAGATTTTGCCAAAGCCAAATGCATAATCCACTAATTTTGCTCCTCTTGAATACTAAAACCGAGCATAGACTAGTCGTTGTAGATGACATTTAGATATTTAATTGAATCAAACCCCAAACACCAATGAGCCACCCGTGTATGCACTCGATGCGTTGACTGCTTGGTATGAGAGCTCTTCCTCGTGGCACTTGATACACTTGAACTCGGACTTTGTGTTATATATCCCTGACCAGGCCTGGAATTTCAAATCTTCTGTACCTGTCAAGTGAGGATTTCATAACGGTTTTATATTTTTCATGCCTGCCATTTTACGTTTTATGAAAATTCATGTGTCAAAACTTTTTACTTTTACTATGAGATTTCACCTTTACAAAAATTTTGATCATATAATTTCTTGCTATAGAAAAATAACCAAAACAAATCTTTAAAAAAAATCATTCATAATAATAACCTATAAGTATATGGTGTACATGAGACTGCGTTTAAGATGTTAATCCGACGTTTCGATCCCTCAAAGGGACCATCCTATTAACATATAAATAAACACTTAAATCTATTTTCATTAACAAAATTAATTATAAAAATATATATACATTTTAAAATTCAAATATTTTTACTTTGACTTACTTATACAAATATAGGCTTCAATTACTTTATCATAAAAAGACATATATAAAACATTTACATGATAAAACTCTGTATGGTCCTCTCAAGTCCTACTATATGGTCCTGTCCACCTCGAGGCTTTGTGAAAATGAATTTTGACTTTGCTTTCAAAGGAAACCCGGGCTCCGCTGGGTTTGGTATTCGTTTTCAAAAATTAGCAGGGCCACATTTCTAATATCCTTGCTAGTAGTATCATCCATGAGACCAATAATGTGGTGGATTTATGGGCTCTCATCAGAGGTCTAGTTCGATATGTCATTCAGTTTAATGTACATCACACCATTGCTGAGGGGGATTCCCAAACTGTCTTACGACTCCTTAAGAGGATCCTGAATGGCTCAAAGGCGGAGTCTCCTAGTTGGTGCCTCCTTGGGCATCTTGAGACTCTCTCATCGCTTCTATTGGAGGGCTTAGTCATCATTCCCTCCCACATGAAAGTAAGTGCCAACAAAGTAGCGGGCACGTTAGCAAACAATAGGATAATCAAAACCTCATATGGTTTACAACTTGGGGCACGGAGATGAACATCTGAAAAACATGCATAGCATAAGAAAATTCCCCTGGGATAAAAGGTTTCGGGATGTCTCGGTCCTGTTGAGTCACAAGTTTCTGGTATATCTGGCTTGTGGGCTGTTGGATATACCCTTGGGAGGTTGCTGTTCCCATGGTTAAAAAAAATGCATCAGAAAATTCCCCTACCAGCGAGGATTTATCATTGTCAAATTAATGATGCATAAAGGACATGACCAGTGGACGGCTGGCATGACATGCAGCCCCACGTGGCCTAACCATGCAGTGAACAGTTGGTTGTTTAATCATCTCCTTGTTTTATGGGGAAAAATCATTTCCAAGGGCGAAAACTAAGCATTGAGCTGCAGAGCATTAAAGAAAGATGAGGCAGAGTCCTACTCGAGCGAGAAAAGAAGAAGAAAGGAAGAAGAAAGGCGATGAAATTCCGATAGCCTTTTGTAAAGAACTGTTTGTTGACACCCAACTACTCCACATGAAGGTGGATGCAATGGCCAACAAAAATGGGTCTGCCCTTCCTTCCGAAGCTCAATGACGATGTCGAATGGATTGGCTCCTCCTGTGTTGTTCGTCGATGCCCTCAGCAGATAATCATGTTCCCTAACTGTCTTTGGTTCATCTTACTATTAATAGCATCTTAAGTATAGTGCGGCTAAACATCCTTAGAAACAGTATTAATATTTCCTATTTAGTTCTTACACTACTTCAAACAGACTTAATGGTGACAATTTTTTATCCCTGTTTTCTCCTTCGAGGGAGGACAAGTTTTGTGAGTCCATATTTTTTGTTATTCCCTATTTTCTCCTTCGGGGGAGGAGAATTTTGGATGACTGTACTTATGTCAGTTAACAGCAAACTCAGTCAAGATACCAGAACTCCAAGACAGTCGGTTATGCTCTGTAATATTTTTGTTAATATACAAGTTTTTAGCTTCTTACTTACAAAAATAAAAAACAACAACAACAATGCTAACAAACACACAAAAAGAAATACACTCCTAATTCAATTCATTACACAGTTATTTTTGAAAAGTCATAGACACATTACTTAAATGGTTTAAGTTGATTGTATAATGGGTCAAATTCAAACTGTTAAAAATATAAAAATGATTAATTTTGTCTATGCCCATGTTTTACACATGATAGCATGATTTCTTGGCATTACAGGGTAACTTCATTTATACCAATACTCCAGAATAATTTCTTCTAGTATACCGATCATTAGAGAATAACTCCATGGTCAAACTCAAGGATATGGATATGAATGGTTCAAAAAAACCATAAAAGTCGTCAAACTTTATGAACCATACTTTAGAGAATACCTGAAGTATTACTGTATTAGATAATGCAATAGATAATCCAAATTGAAGGAAGACATTAAAAATAGGTTTCACAATACAGCTTCCCATTTACTAGCATAACTCTGGAGCACTTACTAAATGGGTGTAACTATGAAAAAAATTTGTTATGGCAAATGGGGCAGTTGGATAGGCCCATCCCAGCTACTATCAGAACTCCGGAGCACTTACTAAATGGGTGTAGCCATGAAAAAAAATTGTTATGGTAAATGGGGCAGTTGGATAGGCCCAATCGATGAGCTATTGCGGGATTCAACAATTAAGAGAAGACAAGGCATATTTAACATACAAAACAATGGAATCCTGGTAGAGAGAGATGCTTTGGGATTCTACAACTACCTCATAACAGAGGACAAAACATGTTCAACACAGTACATATTCCTACAATCCTTCCCATGTATAACATATCTGGTTCTGCTACAGTAAGGGATTTCATAGCAGAGAGAATAACTTGGGATCCAACATAAAACTTATAAAAAAAGACCAAGCATACCTAGTACAGGCTTAAGTATTGATCAGATGCCTCCATTCTCCTATGGTTAAATCGTTTAGTTATTTCGTTGATTGCTATTTTGTTTTTTAATATGAACCACCCGATTTTTAACTAGAGCTGGATTAAAACTACAAAGTCATTTTGGGTCTAGGAATTCTCATTAAACCCAATATAGAGCTCATCAAAACTTCCAAGACTTTTCGGTTTGCAAACCACTCAATTCTTAAATAGGGCTGGATTGAAACTTCTAAAACCTTTTGGGTATGGGAATTCTCACTAGAGCTAATGTGGAACTTATCAAAATGTTAAAGAATTTTTTGGTTGGGATTTAGGAACAGTCTGAGATGTACTTGTACTGTGTACATCATGGTCCCTCTTATAATCCTCATTTTCTTCATTCTTTGGCATCAACAGACACTTACGGGTGTAAACACAAAGTTGGCAAAACACAAAGTCCATATGGTTTTTACGTAAACCTAAGGTGTTATAACTATTAAAAGCCATCAAAACCCTACAACATTCAGGCAAGTTGGAACATATGGATTTATAGCTTCGATTGGGACGGAATTTTACTGGAACTCACGGATTCACTAAGCGATTTTCCATTTCAAACATAGCCTGGTAAACTTTTAAAAAAGTTTAATAGCATCGATGTAACTGTCAAATTGGAAGGTGGACTTTGGACTGAATTTCAAATTCCAACCAGAAAGTCTAAGCCTTCGACCTTTCATGGAAAGGGAAGGGAAATGGGCATGCATTATGCATATATTAATTAACTAGCTATACGGATTGATTTGGAAGTTGGAATGCCTGAGAATGGAATGTGGATACTGGATTTTGGACAAATGAATCCAGTCTCGATAGATGAATCCTTTAAGCTTTATGGCTTTCGGAGTCTGGGACTACATTACAAATTTACAATCTTTGGGCTTGCGTATAAATGTATTCATAGCAAGGAAGATTAGTTCAATTTAAGGGTTGCACTTGCACTTGCCAACTACAAGTGAACAAGTGATCACATCCTTCCTTCCATGGTGGGATTGGGTCATCGATTCGCATGCTGTTAGCTTGGGTTTGGTGTTATAGGATGCTTTGATATGAACCAACTCCTTCAGACATATTAGGGGTTCTGGGATAACCTATGGAACCCAAAAATGTGTTTCTAGCGCACTTCTGGGTCTTTGACCTCCAAGCAAAGACCCTTACCAGCTATACTACATTTCACCAAAACATGAATTCATAATTTGAAATCACTTTTAAGGTAATTTGAGAAAAAGAATATCTGAAATTCCTTCACAACAAGAAGTCCAAATTGGAATGGCGCTCCGAGCAACTATACCGCGGTCCATGGTCCACCCACTGTGCAGTTCCTACGGCCCAACAGACTCCCGACTCCCCAGTCCAAACTCCAGGCCCTTGTCCCTGAACTCCAAGAATAGAAGGTACTAGCAGCCAAGAATAGAAGGTACTAGCAGCTAGGGAATTTGGAAGCTGCAAATGCACACGGACCACGGTGACACAACATACAGGCTACAACCTACAGCTCGGCGTCGGTGTAGAATCAGCCATTGGGCAGTGAGCTGTAGTCGGGACTCGGGGCTCGGTAGAGTTTGTCACGGTGTACCTCGTCACCTAATTTATTAACTACCATAAAATCCAATTAAATAATGCGTACAGGATACCAACTCTATTAAATTCCAAGCTTGTCCGGTATGTCATGCAGGTATAAGTATTTATGAGAGGTTATCTAAATATTCGAACTCTATTTTTTTTTGTAGTTTTTGAGGACAAAGACTAACCATTAAGTCGTAGAGCATTAAATGTGGTTGCTTAATGACTAGTGACTTTTAGATTTGGAAAATCTCCAAATTTAACGATTACTAATCACTGAACCGCGGCAATTAATGCTCTGCGGCTCAGTGGTTAGTCTTTGCCTTTTTGAACCTATAAACTCCACAGCTACGTCTGGAAAATACGTTTTCGCATGGACCCTGACATCTCGTCGACGGATTTGGAGTTCCTCATTGAGTCATTGACACAATCGCTGGCATTTATCTTATGCACACTTAAGACTTAACTTGTCATTTGACGGCTTCCAGTTCCAGTACATAGGCGTTGACATTGACTGATTTTTTAAACTGAGTTTATTCATGACACACATCCCACATGCAATAGAACAAGACTTAATTTGCATTTTATATAACTGGGCATTCCAAAATGTAATCAATGCGTTGAGCATATTGTACAGTTGGCTCTGTAATTTCCCTTGGCGCTTGAGTGTTGATGCAATGACGGTTGGTAGGGACCATTGGTTTTATATGAGACACGACTTTAATGAGATAAGATACTTGTTTTGTTTTTATCCAAAACACTATATGTTTTTAATTTAAAAGGTCACGTAACATGTTAACCAAACCTTTAGGGGTAAAAATAAGAGTAAAACAAACCTTTTTTTTATATAAAAAATAAACATAAAATATTATTTTAAAACTTTATAAAATGATTTTATATTTATTTTAATTATTATATAATTTTGTAAATAAACATAAAATATTATTTTAAAACTTTATAAAATGATTTTATATTTATTTTAATTATTATATAATTTTTACAAAATTGGCTAATTTAAAAGTCCACCCAACATGTTAATCAAACCTTTACAAAATTGGCTAATTTAAAAGGCCACCCAACATGTTAACCAAACCTTTACAAAATTGGCTAATTTAAAAGGCCACTTAGCATGTTAACCAAATTTTTATGAGTACAAATAAGAGTAAAACAATTTTTTGTTTCTATATATAAAAAAATAAGCATAAAATATCATGTTAAAACTTTATAAAAACTTTAAAATTATTTTATATTTATTTTAATTATTATATAATTTTTACAAAATTGGGTAATTTAAAAGGTCACGTAAAAAGTAAACCAAACCTTTATGGGTAAAAATAAAAGTAAAACAAGAGCCACGATGTGGCAATGTCCCGGACATTGCCATCTGCTCTTGTGAAAGAAAGAAAGAGCAATTGCTTTAGGAAGACATGTTAAGTAAGATTAAGATAAAATTTCAATTTTTAGTTGTAATTAAACTTTAACATGTGCTAATTTGTGGTTTTAGGCGAGAGAGTCATAATGCTCATATACATATTGGATTTAGAATGCTCATATACTAAGATTCGTTCAACAAACATTTGCTTACACATTTTGGTTCGATGCTATAAAATGCTATGAACTTATAATAGTTGTATGTTAAAGAAGTCAAACATTCATTTCAATCTTAAGTAGAATTAGAACATGCTTTCAAATACTAGATGACATAGATTACTTAAACCAACATTGCTACAAACAACCACCAATAGGTGCAATGTTTCCTTATCTTTTCCATAGTAATAAGGATGTTTAAGAACATAACTCGAGAATGTTATCAGTTATGGAAACAAAAACATTTACACTTGTAGCACATGATAGCAAAACTGATTCAATTGAAAAAAATGACCACAGACACAAGACATTGTGACTTATGTCTATGATAGTTGTAAAAAAGGATATGCTTATTGAACTAGTTCGAGACAACTACTTAATTAAGGATGGGTTGGTTAATGGGCCATAAGGTGTGTTTAAACACTATACACAAAGAAACCATGCTATTGTTTGGATTGAGTTTGCAAATGCAAAAGTTGGAGACAAAGAACGTGCAAATATGCAACATTTTTATACACCTGCCGTAAAGTCCAATTGGACACCAATCAAAAGAATTGTGATACAAAGAACGCTGGAAAATAAAATGAATGTTATGCGAACACAATTCCCAATTCAGTTAGCATGTGCAAGGACAATTCATAGAGCACAAGGATTGACAATGAACAAATTGGCATTTGACCTAAAAGGAATTAAGAGACATGGCCTTGTTTACACTGCGCTCTCACGTGTTAGAGATATTGATTGTCTTTATCTTTTAAATAAGTTAGAACAAAGAAATTTTAAAACTCGTGCAAAAGCCACTGCTGAAATAGATAGATTAAAAACACATGCAAGTTTGGAATTTGAATATGGTCTACATTGAATGCCAAATGCTAAGCAATTACTCATTGCATCATTGAACACATGCAGCTTGCTTTTGCATTATGACGATGTTCTGAATGATCATGAATCTATGCAGGCAGACATTCTATGTTAGCAAGACATTTTGTGTGAGAGAAAGTGATAAAGAAACTATATCAAGATTTAGCAAGATTGGGGTGTAGCTGGATGGTGACTTTATTGAGTCCACTTGGCTTTTTATAACTTGTTTTTTCATCAAATACCTTAATGGGAGTGTTATGGTCTCCCTGATTAAGAGACTGTAGAATCATTTTTTTTTCTTATTGAATTTGAAACATTTGGGCTAATCATGTTCTTGTTTATTACAATATTTACAAAAGTTAGTAGAAGAGGGAGAAAAGAAGAAGAAGATCGTGAGAAACAAGATGACTTTGTAGTAGTAGGAGGTGTAGGTTTTGAACGTGTAGATATGGAAACAATTGAGGAGGATGACTGGTGTTGAATTCTACAATAATCTTAAAACTTATTTTCAATCAATTGTGCTTGATTGTACACAATGTAAAGAATGGTGATTTCCATGTACGTCAGCTGTTGCTACAAACATTCTTGCAATCCACTTCTAAGTTTGAGAATAAGATTATCAAAGGCATTAGTGATATTGAGAAGAATGCATAACTAATTGAATTGATGGAAGTGCTCCTATCCAGCAATGTTGAATGCTTGACTTAGGTGAAGCCATTTAATATTCATATCATATTTGTAGAAGGAAGAACTGAAGGAGAGATAAAGGGATTGCATAAGCGCGGTCGGAATGGTGATTGAGTTTTGATTGATAGCATGTTTGAGGAGCCTTGTGAGTTTCATTTTAATGGACATAACCTTTTCAAGATCAGGAAATAGATTGTAGTTGAATCAAGTGTCTATGTCAAGTATCCAACTTTGGAGCATTTCTGAATCATGGGATCCATCATAAATGATAACCTTGCATTTTTAAGATTGAGGAGATAGATTGCTGATAAAAATATTATTAATATTTTATGCAAACAAAGCAATGATGTTGGCAACTTCCACCACTCTTTTGTATAACATCATTATTTCCATGGATGTTATAGTATCCATCATTGATACCCAGGGGATATGGTCACTAATGCAATTATTAGCAACTTGATTTTTTCGAAAATGTATTAAAAATTCCAAAACAAGGTTCAGATATCTATGAATCTCTATTAAATAAAAGGTTGAGAGTGTTGTAAACAAAGTTGAAGACTGAAGAAAATTTTCAAATATCAAGGAATATCACGATCAACTACTTAAAAAGTCGAGAGATCGTTAAGCAATGCATAACAAGAAAAAATGATTAGTGTATAGTGTCAATGAAGTCACAATGAAACCGTAGAAAATGAGCGCATATAAAAAAAATGTATTCAACATTGTCTCATCAACATCCAAAATCATTATGTGTTCTCACAGAGTCAACTTCAATGATACAAGTAAATTCCTCTTAATAGCATCCTTTTCAAATTTTTGATCATGTCCAAATGAAGAAGAGTGTTAGATAACTGCAATTTAAAAAGAAAAAAAAGCAATTAATGCTAGTGGTCTGGCCTAACCCTTTTAATAGATAGGTTGTTATGTATTGAGACCATCTATGTTAAATCATGTCAATAAGGTAGATTTAGTCTAAAAGCAGTATTTGTAAAAATGCTTAGTAGAAGGTTACAACTATTAGAAAGTCTCTATAGTGTGAAAGCTATATTTGTAAAAAGATTCACTAGAAGGTGCACCTACTATAAAGTTTCTTCACTAAGAATGCTTGTTAGCAGGTTCAACCCACTAAAATGTTCCTTCACTAAAAACTATATATAGAAGTAGAAGCAATGAAACAAGATGTCTTGTGAAGTATTTTGTACTTGTAGAAACAGTTACCATGAGTTGTTTGGCAAAAGCAATGGGAAATAATGATCCAAACACAAAATATTCAGTAGCTTTACTAACTAATTTGAACAGAAGAGATGGAAATTAACCATGATCATAAAATCAATTTAGACTGTAAACTTGTCTCATTCTCATGCAATCTAAACTCAATGGCGATTAAGCTCCATTCAATACACTTGTCCCATTTTCTCAAAAATCTAAAATCCGTGGAGACCAATTTCCATCCTGAATCAAAAGTGAAAAGAATTATACCAATAATTATCTAAAACCTATGGATGTAAAAATACACTACATTCAATATACAAGATACAAGTTTAAAATCCTTAGTCACTCTAAAACTCAAGGACAACGTTACTATGGTATAGTCTTAGTTAATGATAATCACTATAAATTATTTTTATAAACTCTAGTTTAGTAAAATTGAAACTATATCAGACTTAGACATGTAATTTCAAATATTTGAAAGATGTATAAACAGATTGATGGGTACAAATGAGTTATTATTATATATCCCTGGAAAGTAACAACTATCTAGAAATCAAATTAATTTTCTAAGTAAATTTTACTGATGGCAAAAAAAATTCAAACTTATTTATGGAATTCCTTTATCATGCAAGTAGTAAATCATCATATTGAGATTGAAAAGAAATTGGGAACTTAACCATCAAGAGTATTAAAACTGTAGACTTATCGAGATTGGAAACAAATTGGGAACGTAAGCATCAATACTATTAAAATTGCCTAGCATCATGATTTATTTGTTTAAATGGAAAAACAAAAGAAGAAAGCTAGCAGTCAACAAAAAACTTGAGATACACAACGTTTCATAGTAGCTTCAACATGGTAATAAGTGACCAGTGATCAGTGTCTATAGTTAGTTATACAAAAAACAGTAGTAAGTAAACCAGCACAGATTTGATCGTCATCAAATATGACCATTGAGCCCTGCCATATACAAAAATAGGAGAAAGGTGTTAGTCCAATTGCAGTGCTATATTTGTTAAATCAGACAGCCAAAATAGAATCAATTCTTGCGTTGGTTGCTGAACAAATTCTAAAATTATAGCCAAAATTATGTGTCGAGTAGTTGAAAGGGATGCAAGCTGAAGTAGAATAAGCAAATAATCTTTTATATCCTGAATATTAAACACAAGAGTTAAACAAAATCGTAAGAGATGGAGCAGATAAGAATTCATTAAATTTAATGAGACACGTAGAATTGTAAAATTTAAATGCTTATTTGCATGAATGTGCCTCCAAATATACAAGTAATGGATGAGCCATAAATAAAATACATTGAGATGCATAAAAATACAAAAAAAACTAATTGAGAATTCAATCAAGAAGATGAAAACAGAGTGCATTGGATTATAACCATGTAATTTCCAAGGAGAAAAACATAAAAATATTGTATTAATGAATAGTGCTAGACATAAGCATCACTGGAAACATTGAAAAAAAGGTCACTCCAATACTCAATGTCGCTGCCAGGTTAGGCATATTATAGTTTATGTCAACTATTTACATTGGTTAGCACCCATTGACAATGGTGGTGTCTGCAGCGGTTTCTCATGCATGGTTACATGGAAAAAAAACTCATGTACAGCATATTACAAGTTTTAAAGGAGAAGGACTTGACAAATAAAATGATTGAGTTGTCAAACCATTAGTTGGGAATGGTTGGAGATTGCAATGATATGGAAAATTGAAAGACAGATCTAGATTTTGAGAATGATGAGATTCAACCTTCTGAATAACCCAATGTAGATTATGTGTATCAATTGTATATGTCCAAAGGACAGGTATATGCAGAAATTAATATGAATGTTATCAATATCTTCATAACCATGAAACCAATGTATTTGTAGTTTAAAACAAAAAGGGGCCAAATTGTCCTAGTGTTATGTAATGGCAGGTTGCATCGAAGTTACAAAGGCGGGGATTCATACCAACATCAAATTGAGACTTCAATTTTTGTTTCTGGTAGGTTTGGTTACAGTGGATCATACACTTAAACTGTTCTTCACTTACTTACCTATTGATTCATACAAATTTTCGTGGTTTAACTTATGTCTTGTACGTGATGGCAAGTTGCATTGAGGTGTTCAGACTGCGTACAAGCACGTGCTCCTCCTCGTGTTTGCTGTATGTTTTCTATGTTCGTTAGAAATGAACCCAAGAGTGAAAAAGACCCTTAAGTTCTGAGGATGTCACACCAGTTGGTAGCTGTGGTCCAACCTGTCCAATTGACAATAGTTCTGTAGCCTCTGAATCTGGTTATTTCTCCTTGCTCGATTGGGTCGTGCAAATAAGTGGTGGTGTAGAGTAGTTAGAAAACGAAAGCTCATAATAAGTGGTGTCTTATTATATACCTGGTAATAAAAAGCTGATTCCTAAAGAATATAAAAAAACCGAATGGATGGTTGGGAGAGGGGTCTGTGGGTCATCATTCCTCTGCGAAAGAGCCCTAAGGACACTAAATGCACCCATACCTACGAGCACAATCCCAGTGTCTGTGCCACCTGTAAGCATGATGTCTGCTTCAGCTCTACGAATATGGTTTGCAGGTGCATATAAAGAGGAATTTGCTGTTGCACATGCTGTCGAAATTGAGTAGTTTGGACCCATAAATCCTGGATCAATTGACAACAATGCAGATCTCATGGTTGAAATGGCAAAAGGGATGAAAAAAGGTGTTTTTCTCTTTCCCTAGAGCTATAGTTTGAGTATAGTTTGAATATGCTACATTAAATCCAATTTTTTAAATTGGTTTTTTTTTTAAATATAACTGGTTGTAAAACAATGGCGCCAGCCAAGTTTTTCCCATCCCAAGAGGGGGTGCCATGGTGGTTTCTGGGTTCCGTGCAAGGAGTTGCAGACTTCGTAGTAGAGGAAATTGTTTTGTGTCATGTCCAAGAATAAACCAGAGTTTTCAATGAGGAGCCCAGAGAGGAGAAAGAAGACAATGTATGCATCAGGAGTAGCATGGAAAGATAGACAGTCAATTTTGAAGCAATTGAAGCAAGTGTGACATGTCCAAGAATATCGATCTCTGAATTAGATGCCATTAGGCATGTGGTCCAATAGTGGCCAATGCAGCATTATAGAGATAGAGGGAGAAAGATGGATGTGTGCGGTGTTTTTCAAAATGGAAGAATCATCTCTGTTCTCTCCTTCACACGCTCAAGATATGTGAGACATGAGCATAAAATTCAAGGCTGCAATTGAGTTAGAAAGAAGAGTAATGGATAGGTTTGCTAGGTAGATAATGTAAATAGTTCTATACGCAAATCATCATATTATAAATAAGAACTAGGAAGCCTCAGCAAAATCTAGTCGATGGAGAATTATGTGGCATCTTAGAGCATGGTGATCAATTATGTCCTCAAAGGAATGAGGCAGCTCAAAAGAATTAACGATGAATCCATTTAATTCTAGTAGTTTCCTAGCAAGGATAACAAACTTCTGAACACATACAAATAACATGAATGTAGGGATATGCATGATAAATAACCATATTTTTTTGTTGTTTTTGGACACAGAGAGTAGGATGCAATAATGAAAATTTAGCCTTGAGAATTAGATGAGATAATTTTATTAATGCCCAAGTACTAACCACAAATAGGCCAAAGGGATTGCTAATTACAATAGTGCAGGATACAAATGGGAGTGCACAGGTCACTCTTATAAAATATATAAATCACAAAGAAAAGCTAAAGCATACTACTAAGAACGCAATGACAAAATCTCCAAAAAGGAAAGCAAGGAGGACGTTATGTCTAAAATAAGCAGCCCAATGACTCTTGAATCCCTCTCTTCTAACATCTGAGGCGAAAGTGAAGAAGCTGATGAGAGATGACCAATTAGATGATATAGACATGTTGGGGGATTTGACCTAAGATATATCTTGCTGCCCAAATGATGTAGCCATGTAAGTTGATGTGGAGGATATCCCTTTTCTGTTGGTGTTGTGTGAGCTGTACTAGAATCTATTGCAATATCTTTGTACAGGTCTTACTTGATGAGCTCGGAATGGCTCTCAGAATCTGTTGTTTTGTCAGAGGTAAATATTATAGTTGAGTACAAACCAGATCTCAAATAGTGCAGCATATATCTCAGGGAATATAATAGATCAAGGAGAAACCATTGCATATCAATCGCATAAGAAGAAGAAGATCGCGGGAAATCCAAATAAAATATTGTAAGTAAGATCAGAGTCTGATGACAACCTTGATTGAATATGCATTGAAGAGGGTGTAGCAAATGCAAATGCTCGAAGAGATTTCTAAGGGAAAAAAGTTCCAATCGCAAGAGTTGGGTTTAAACTTGTTGATTTTAGACAAAGAAAGTCTAGATTGGAAAGTCACACTAGAAAGAACACAATATCAGTTTAGGTTTGCAAGGAAAATTATGCTCACGTTTTATTATTGACTCAAGAAGGAATGCCCGATATTAAACAAAATCCTATCTATTTGCAAGAAATATATTAAAAGGCTGAAATACATGTAAAATATGAATCAACAATTTGATTGGCTACGTCGAAAATATTATAGAAAATATGCAATTTCACTCTTTTGGCCCAGTACAAGATTTTTTCATAATTCCTCAACTAATAGAATGTTATGAGAAATTGCTTTAGGAAAACAAGGTCAATATTCAAAATATAGCATACGTAAATAAAAGTCAACTATTAAAGTTTTTGACAAAGGAGGTTAAGGATATACTTCATATTCAATTTTATTTTCCTAAGATAGATAAATACATAAATATATTTCCTAAAACGCTATTGATCTTGCGGGCCTTGCTGTTTAAACACAGACTGCAGAGGTCGGTAATATTGAATAAGAAACTTGAACTCTTTAGAACAGAAAATAGATTTATGTACCTGGAAATCAGTTTCTTTTTAAGTTGATGATTCTGTTATCCAGGGCCAATGTAAATAGCCCTTGCTGGGAAAACCTTCGCAGATTGAAAACTGTTGATGATATGTTTTTTGAGTATTGTTCAAATGAAATATTTGCTACTTCTGGACAATGCTCTTTTAGCTGTGAGTTGCACAGTGTGCATTCTATCAGCCCATCATTTGTGTCCAAATTGCATTCCAGATTATGTTCATATATAATTTCCATTTCTTATTTGCAAAATGCACAGAGCACAGAGCTTTGAATCAGTGGTTGTTTACATTCAGCGCAAATGCATCGATACGGAGGTGCAAATGGATTTCTTACTTTGAGTATTCCGTGTATCTGTCAAAGTCTCAGAACAAATGACGATAGAAAATGCATATAATATCAGCATGTTTTTAAATAGAATTATGCCAATATTTCTTTCTATTTGAATAGTAATTAAACTTAGATTCTAAGCACTATGACTAGTTACAATGCGAATGCACAATGTAACCATTGGCTAATTGTTGTTAGCGGTTGGGTAAAAGCAAAGAAATATTGCAAAAGAAATTCTTGCAAATTGATGAATAAGAGTGTTGTGAACAAAGTTCTGGGGTTGAATGTAAGATTTGTTGCAATGCAGACAATGTTTTCAAGCAGTCCTAGAAAGAGAACAAATTGTATTTTCCTAGCATGCAACAAATATTGTATGTGCAAAGACGATTGTCATTTAATTGACATGCAAGGTTGTATTCTCATACTTTTGTTTCTCAGATTGAAAGTACAAATACTCAATGCACTTTCTGCAAAAAGCAAAAAACCCAAATCTCGAATGCCGTTGCAAGTGCAATTTTGATGAGTTAAACAAATGGAAAACCCGTTTCGTGGCACTGTAAGCATGGTGGATGTATCTTCCGATCACAGAAATCTAGTTATGTCACTATTATGTTATCTAGCATTAATAATTTTAGGTGTGGTAGGTAACATGAATTGGTTGGATGCACCTTTGGTACTTAAAAGTCTTGTTTGCAAAGAGAGCTTGATATTGATTACATCTTGAGATAAAGATGTTGTCACAAGTAGGAAAAAGTTACATTCAAAAGGTGCCAAAGCATATTCAATCTTGTAAACTTGCAACTTCATATTCAAGCAGGAAAAAGTTACATTCAAAAGGTGCCAAAGCATTTTGATCAACATAGACTTTGCTAAAATTGCAATCAAGTAGATTTTATCCATATTGCTATAATACCATTTACATAAATCTGTACGTATCAAAATTGCTTGAAGCCTACAACATTGGGATAACACCTTAACAAAAGCCAATTACATATATCAGCATAAAAAAATTTAAATCAATGTTAATAGTCCATTATTGAATAAAACTTCAAAGATAAAATAGCAGTGAACTACATCACAGCAAGAAGTGAACAGGATCCCTGAAAATGTTATTTTTTTAGCTTCAATTAGATGCAGTTCACTGTAGTTTAAAAGGTGCACTTTGATATTGAATGATGCATTTGTGCATAAGGGAGTTTTCAATAGCATCTAGATTTTTAGCAAAGAGATGCATGCTTGTCGGGTTCTGTATCTGAGATGTTTAAATATTCTTGGTCATCACAAGCTCACGATGTCGTTGAGCATATTTCAGACAAGATGCAGTCAAAAACCACAAAAAGGTCAAGGAGGAGATATCAAAGGGTCCACCGATTGGGAGGATGTATTTGGGAAATGTTAACCGCCATTTTTCCTTGCAGAAATGAAGTGCTAACATTTAGTTAGAGTACATCATGTTGGTGGTAATACAAGTGCATCTAGACTTTCACAGCGATTGAAGCTTGTTTGACAATTGGGTTCATCAGTTTTTGAGAAACTATTATTTTTTGCAACTTGCTTTTTTGGGAGCTAGACTTCTGGGCTTGCATGTGAGAGATGTTTATATATTTTGGGTCATCACAAGCTCATGAGATGAGCATATTTCAGCCAACATATGATCAATGTCATGAGTGAATCACGACAATGGTTATTTTTAGCAGTATGCTTATCAATAGTTGTATGTAGTTTTTGAGCACATGTTTGGGCTCCTTGTAAAAAAGTGAGCCTAATGAGACTGCTTTGATCCATATGAGAGATGATGTTATTTTTAGAAGCGACTAATTTTGGATTTTTTATATTTGACAACAGTCTCCCAGATATTATCTTTATTTTAAATATTTCCTACATTTTCCTTTTTCAGAGCTAGACTGGTTTTTTCTACGTATTTATATTTAGTAGTTTCTATTTGTGGCAAGGGCAGGTTGTGTAGCCATGGTTGCAACTATGCAATGATGGAATGATTTCATAGTGTTCATAGATCAAGGATGGGTAAAATGCAGACTTGAGACGGCTAGACCATTTTTTTTGTACATATATACATTCAATAATTTCTATTTCTGGCAGGGGCAGGTTCTGGTGTCATGGAGCTTGTTGCAAGAACTTTTCACTGTGGAGCTGTTTGTATATATATATATAACTGTGTCTGTTGACAATAGCGAAATTTAGCCTACGAAAAACTTTTTCCCTAGTGGATTATGCTATCAAAAACTTAACATATTTATGGTTAAAATAATATTTAGTTAAGTAAGTTTAAAGTTAACATACTTATGGCTAAAATAATATTTACTTAAATAAGTCTATATAGATTTAACTACTGGGGACTAAAGCAGATATTGCTTTTTTTTATAGCATGGAAAGGTTGGTTGGGGTTTCAAAATTTGCATAACAAATGTCTGATAGAAGTGGAGAATGAAATCAAGATAAATTTGTGAGTAGCTATACAGTCAAAAGGAAGTCCTATAGCAGTTTGTTTGCAAAATCTATATCAGTCTTGATGATAATGTTCTGAAGAGATCACAACAATTTAAAAAAGTGTTCAACTAAAGCCTACTATAGATAACAAAGTCAATGCTATCAGACAATGAACAAGAGACAAAAAAACAGAAGAAGCTGTTAAGCAATGAAACTACTTTGCACCAAAGTAAATTTTGTTCTTGTTTTTCCTTGTTGATGAAATGGAAAAGAAGCAATTTTCCAACGAACCTGTGTCTTTGAGTCAATGATTGGAAGCAAATTTTGAATTGCATAATCATCATTAAGAGGGTCAATAAAGGTAGCTGCACAGCTCTGGAGCATGTGGCTTCCTTTAGTGTCATTTCGGACAATGTTTTTAAACAGATAGAATGGAGGATTATCAGATGCAAGTTGTTGTTGAATTTGCAAGAGCAGTTGTTGGAAGGCTTCATTGACTTGTAACTGCAATAGTAGAAGACAGTAGTCAATGAGCATAGGTTGCAATTAAAAATCGTTAAAGCTATCTGTATTTGTTTTTTTTCTATTTTCTTGTTTATATAAAACAACGGAAATTTTATTTAGCTTTAAAAAATAGCAATTCCAAAATAACATTAGACATGCAAATGGCATATTTACTGTTGCATGGTCGTTTGCCGTTCCACCGTCTTTGATATACAAGTTGAACTGCTTGTTGTTGTATTCACATGCAACGACGATTGCTGCGACAGAGCCAACAGAGTAGGAGTCGTTCGATGACAACAGATCAGCAATTGTCATATCTGGAGCTAGCTTTCTCATTTTGCAAACTTGATCAATTGTCTCAATTATTGTATGTGGGAATATGACTATTGAATACTTGGCATCGCCTCTGTCGTATGGGCCTTTTTTCTTGAGCCCAAATCGAGTGATTCTTAGACTTTTGCTAGTTGAGAAATAGCTACCAAAACATTTGATCAAGTTGTCACTTATTCCAGCAGTGATTGTCATCAGCCCATCTCTATCAACAAAGTCTGCATGCAGTATTTGTGCCTTTACAGGAGAACCTTGGATTTTGTTTTGTGCAGGCCCATACACGGCCAAGATGTCTCCTTCGAAAACAATTTTTGGTGTTATTATGCATAGCTCTATAATAGTAGCTGCTTCTGCGGCTGTTTGTTTGAACCTGCTATTGTTATAGTTAGAGAAGAAGGCCAAGAAAGAAATTATCAGCAATTAATAGCAGAAAATTTCAAACTTAGATCAAGATTGAGAAAATATTTGTCAATGCAATAGTTATATTCTGTTGTTTTCTATGCTAGAAAATCATAAAAGAAGATGAAGAAGTTTCATCTGTTAAAAATGATGTAAAAAGCAATTAGAACCAAAATAATTGCACACATTTTTGGACTTTGAACAGGTGAAATTGTTTCCATTGTTGAGCTGTCTGATGTTGATATTGTTTTTGTTGTGTTGAGCATAGGCAAAGAACTATTTTCCATTGTTTTGGAATTTTGGATTTTAGTTTCAAAAGCTGTACATGCAAGAAGTATCAAGCAAATCAAATGTACCTAACATTGTTAATTAATGTAAAGAGTAGAAGAGATTTAGAACAAATGGAAAATATGGAAACAAATAGATAGTATTAAAACAAAGAAGCATAGGAAAAAAAAAAAACAAATTTCTATAATTCTTTTACTAGATTTTTTACATATGCATAGCGTGAAGTCTATGTAGTGCCAAGAATTTCAACAAAACAACTGCTGAAAACTATCGGTTATCTATAGCCAAATATTGAACAAATTTTCATTTACAATTATCTTGAACATAAGAATTTGTTATTAAAACATTCTATGTAGCCTATATATCGTCTGAATTATTATAAAATGGAAATAGCATGTGAATACTTTTGTAAAGAGTGTCTACATATGTTATGCAATAACTGCTAGTTTTTAAAATTCGAATTGTGGACAAATTAAAGTGTAAACAACTTTCAACAATAAAAAATAACCAAAATTTGACATCACAAAATAGATTATAAAAATATGAGAAAGTTCAACAGAATTTAAACTCATAGCTATGACATCAATGTTGCAGATGCCCAAAGCTGATCTAAATTTAGCTCACTACAAATAGGAAAAAACCAAATTGATATAGTTTAAAGTGCATGCAAGTTGCAAGAGAAAGAATAGTACCTGCTTTTGATTTTGTGCAAATATGATACCATGGATCTGTCCATAGATAGGAGGACAATAAAATTAGATAATGCAAAATTGAATAGACTATCCATTGTTATCACAGATTGATAGGAAAGTTGAGTAGTGATCAGTCCAATAAGCATCTGAAATATTGAAAACAATAGTTATGTGTTTCAAATTTGTCCAAAAGTGGTCAAGCATTGAACCAGTGTTTGTTGTTGCCTTTGTTGTTTTCAGTGTCAAGCCTTTCATTTCCATAAACAATTGCAATTTTCTTTTTGACGTTGTTTCTTGCAACATGTCAATGTTCAGGTCACCAGCTACTAGGATTTGAGTGGTTTGTGTGCAAGTTGACAAAATGCAACTCAATATATGAAAGAGATCATCAAGCAGACCACATGGTCTATTGTAAATGTTCACTACTTTCAACACATTGTAGCCAAATTCAAGATCTACGCAAATTGCTTTGGTCGAGTTTTTTGTATAGTTTTTAGAATCGGTGATGGCAATGTCTTGTTTAATCAATGTAAGGATTCCATGCATTGAAAATGCTGAGAAGAATTGTATTTTTCTATCATTATTGTTTCTTTGGTAAGTGTGTGCATGTGAGTTTCTTGCAAACATAAAATGTCTGCCTGCATAAGTTCATGATCATTTACAACATTGTCATAGTGCAAAAGCAAGCTGCGTGTGTTCAATGATGCAATGAGTAATTGCTTAGCATTTGGCATTGAATGCAGACCGTATTCAAATTGCAAAGTTGCATGTGTTTTTAATCTATCTATTTCAGTGGCAACTTTTGGACAAGTTTTAAAATTTCTTTGTTCTAACTTATTTAAAAGATAAAGACAATCAATATCTCTAACACGTGAGAGCGCAGTGTAAACAAGGCCATGTCTCTTAATTCCTTTTGGGTCAAATGCCAATTTGTTCATTGTCAATCCTTTTGCTCTATGGATTGTCCTTGCACATGCTAACTGAATTGGGAATTGTGTTCGCATAATTTTCATTTTATTTTCAAGTGTTGTTTGTATCACAATTCTTTTGATTGGTGTCCAATTGGACTTTACAACAGGTGTATAAAGATGTTGCATAGTTGCACGTTGCTTGGCTCCAACTTTTGGATCTGTAAACTCAATCCAAACAATATCATGGTTTGTTTGTGTATAGTGTTTAAACACACCTTCTGCACCATTAATCAACCCATCCTCAGTTGAGTAGTTGCCTCCAACTAGTTCAATAAGCATATCCTTTTTCACTACTATCATAGACGGAAGTCGCAATGTGTTTTGTCTATGGTCATTTTTTTCAATTGAATCAATTTTGCTATCATGTGCTACAAGTGTGAATGTTTCTATTTGCATAGCTGACAACATTTTTGAGTTATGTTCTTGAACATCCTTATTACTATGGAAAAGATAAGGAAACGTTGCATCTATTGGTGGTTGTCTGTAGCAATGTTGGTTTAAGTAATCTATGTCATCCGGTGTTTGTGAGCATGTTCTAATTCTATTTAAGATTGATATGAATGTTTGATTTCTCTGACGTACAACTATTGTAAGTTCATAGCATTTTATCGCATCGAACCAAAATGTGTAAGGAAATGTTTGCTGTTGGAATCTTGGTTGTTCAAAAATCCAACAATCATGAACGGGTTGTGCTTGACACAAATCACCACAGAATATGACATCAAGGTTTCCAAATGCTTTTGTTGGTGTGTGCATGATTTCACGTAGTCGTTTGTCAATGTTGTATAGCATTCGAGACCCTATTAAAGAGACTTCATCAATCAATAATACTCGAAGTTGTTCATAATCTTTTGTCAAAAGATCTAGGGTGTTTGAATTTAGCGGAAGCATATTTGAACTTAATGGTAGTTTGAAAGCAGAGTGGACTGTAACGCCACCTGCATTATATGCTGCTTTTCCAGTAAATGCAACTATAAGTCCTTTTTTCTTTAAAGGATCACTACCAATTTCTTTGTCATAGTAATGTAGAAGACCATCATAGATTGCTTTTGCGGTGTAAGTTTTACCTGTTCCTTCTCCTCTTGTCAGGAACAAGTGAATTGGAGTGAGGGGATTGTTCTTTTTCCTTGCAATAACTTCTTTCACGATTGATTGTTGTTGAGTATTTAGATTTCTTCGAATTGCATGGTATTCATGCATGTCCAACAGAAATGGCTTTTCTATCAAGTTGCACACAATCCCAGGTTTTGATGCATTGGACATAGTTTTGCGGATTAGATCATGCTGAATGTCATATTGTTCTAATCCAGAAATAGTTGTTGTTTTGTCTGTTGTTAGAGGAGGCATAGCTATGTCTTGCAATTCAATTGTTTCAGCAGCATTATCAAGGTCACCCCACTTTGTCGTTGTTGATGCCATGAACTTTTGTTCTACAATGTCTATTTGTTCTTTGAATTTGACATATGCATTAGACCATGTTTTGAAATTGCTCTTTAGTAGGTTGCAGTTATCTCTATGTGGCATAAAGAGGATCATCTTTTCTCTAAAAAAATTCTCAGGGTCTTTTTGTTTGTTTTAGCGAATAGATCGTATGATACATGGTCTATTTCTTTTTCTTGTAATTGAGTGCATGCAAGAATAGGAAGATGCATATTCTGCCAAGGAGATGTTTTCAAGCTCAATAGGACGTGCAATGTATTTGTCCAAAATTGATGGGCAAATAATGTCATCAGAGTCATCTGGTTCTTTTTCCAAAAGCGATGGTTTTTTCAAGACAACTATTTTTTTGTCGTCTGGACCAGTGTTGATGAAAATAGTCTTCCTGGAGGATGAATGCAGAGGTAACGAGAGTATGATATGTATTGCTTGTCTAGTAGACATTTGTTGCATGTTCAAAAGCACATTTCCAAGTTTACGTATCGTTTCAATCTTTCCATCATTCTCAATAAGACATTGTTCTTTGATCTTTTTGAAAGCATTTGTCATGGATCTATCAAATTTGGTGATGTAAGAGCTTACATATGTTGCTGTAGCCTAAGCATCTAAGATATATTGTGCATCTGTATTTGCTTGCCACAACTCTGGTATTGCTTTTGCAAATGAGTTGATCCAAATGTCAACGGGATCTCTTTTTAGTATTAAGGTAGGACGAGGAAGCAAAGACCGTAGTAGAAAAATGTATTCATCTTTGGTTAGTTCTAGCTCTAGAAGCAATTGTGCAAACGACACGTTTCTAGAATATTCTTTATGTTCAATAAGAGAGAACACTTTTTTTGCTCTTTGAATGAGATCATCTGAAGCATTTTTTAGTGGCTCTAGAATCATGGTACTATCCATAGGAGGCAATGGGAAATTGAATCTGCATGTGGAATGTCGATGTTTTCTACATGTTTTTGTGTGACGATGCGTTTGAATTTGAATAAGATTTTGATCAAGTAAAGACGAGTTTGTGGATATATAGCGATCAACAAAAGCAGCAATCTCCTCATTTGAATTTTTTCCATAAACAGGTGCATTTTCAATCCAAATTAGTCCATGTTCATGCTCATTTCCTCTTTGTTGAAATTCGGTCGTAAAGAAAAAATCTTGTATTTTTCCAAATATTGTGTTGTTTTTTAACATAAGAGACTTTAGTGTTGCTATTTTGTGTCTATAGTAGCGAGTACAAATCACTGGGTGTCTTCTTATTAACGTGTCAATATTTTCTTCCAATGCATTGTCTTCTAACTTTCCCAAATGTTTTTCCTCGATTTGTTTCAGTGCATTGCATAAAGGTGCCCAAAGGTGTTCAGCACTCGTAAAGGTTAAAAAGAATGTAGGAGGACCAAGCTGTCGAATCATTGCAAATAGATCTTTTTTCATATTTTCAAAGTAATCAGGTGATGTTCTGATTGCTTTCAATGTACGATACCCGATCGAAGATTGGAGTATTTTTACAAGATTGTCTTTTGACTTGACATCTTTTTCCAATAATTTTTTGTCCTTTAACTCTCCCATGCGAATTGATATCCAAGCAGTGTTTTGTACTTGTTTTATTATGATTTTAATTGCTTTGAAGAAAATGTTTGTGCCATGTGTTTCAAAGTCTGTACTTTCATGTTGTAGCTCCCACTGCGATATTTGTTGATAAGAGAAGTGATTGAAAATTTCATTGGGTCGATTGAATCCGTAGAAAAGTGTAGGAAAGTTGAGCTCTTCAGAGTATTTGTCTTGGAAAATGCTCAATGGTCGGAAGCTCTCTGAAGGTGCAATTTCTATGATTTTGTTGTCTAGATCATCTATTAGATGTGTTTCTCCATATCCATGTATCAATGTTTCTGATATTGGTTCTATGTTTATTTCATTTTCATCATCAGCTACTTGTTCTGTTGTTTCTTGAGTATTTGATTCTTGTTTGGCTGTTTCATCAAATATTTTTTCCCAACTAGTATTGATTACAATGCCTTCAATTTTGTAAAGTTCGGTTTTGCATAAATCACTTAGCGCAGTCATAATGATCTTTGGCCGAATATTTCCAGATAGATATGCATTTTTGTATTCCAATTTTCGCTTTAGCATAACTGCAACTGTCAAATTGTCATCTAGACTTCTAGGCAATGCTATTTGAACTTCATCCAAATTTGCAGGCACATTGATAATTGAGCCAGTCAGCCCAATTTGTGCTCTTTTATAACCAAGTTGTCTTATTTGTGCAAAGGCTATTCTTGGTGACACCAATCGTTCTTCCAAAGGAGTCAGTATAGTTACAGATGGCAATTTGTTATTGCGCCGGATTCGTGTAGGCGATGTAAACATGGGCAATTTCCCATTAGCGATTGCTTTCTTGCAAGGCCTACAAATTTGAACAAGTAGCATGGGGTATGTCACATCTTCTGTAGTTGTAAGAGTTTGAAAGTCTAATTTAACTGTGTTGTTTACACTAGAAATGTCTTTTTTAAAATGCAGTTGTTTACACACGGAACATGCATGAATAGGTGTGTCTTGAATAACTTTTAAGTATGTAACAAGTGCTTTTTTTGCTTTTGCACATTCCTTTTGCTTTTGAAGAATGTCCATTCCTTGTTTACGCATATTGTGTTTCAACAAGCGCAAGTTTTTTTGCATATTGCCATCAATGCATGTTTGCGTCTTGATTTTCGTTTTTGAAAATTGGTCAGCAATGCAAGACTTTTTTTTCCCTATGTTTATCTTTTGTTTTTGTTCCTTTGCTTTAATTGCATCTATGTATATTGGTTTGTTGAATGATCCGTTGTCAATGTTCTTTTCTATAGTGTTTTCTTTCGCTATTGTCTGTTTGTTCTTTTCAAAATTATCCGTTGCAATTGCAATAGAAGTATTTTTGTTGCAATTGAGCGAAAAGAGCATTTTATTTCCACAATGTTGTTGCAACAAGGGTTGGAAATGCGAGTGCATTTTATCTATTACATGTTGCATCAGGCATAGAACTTTTGACGATTTATTTGTTGCATGGAATGTCGCAATATTTTCTTGCAAATTATTGCTCCATAAATGTATGTTAGTGTCTAGTAGCTCACATAACCATTGAAGAGCAAATTGATTTCCTTCTACGTGACCAATGATATATGGCTCTGCCAAATGCACAATATAGGTTTCCCATCCACAAACAAGAGATGTAGTTGCTAATGTGTTTTTATCAAGATATATGTCTAAGCATTGTATTGCTCTAATATCGTTTGAAGCAATAGAGTTATAAAAGCTTTGCGCAATTGCTTTTCTAACACTTTGTCCATCAGCGAAGAGTGTCAATTCGGAGATTGATTCGAACAAGGAGTCATGAAAATTGCCTTGAAGTTGAAATGACATTTCAACTTGCCTGTATAAACATCGATTTACATTTGCACTTTGACAAAGCATATCAGTGACTTGTCTTTCAGCTTGCATTGTTTTATATGACAATAATGGTTCAAAGTGGCCAGAAGCTGGTGTGTGGTCATGGAACAATATATTGTAGCAATATTCAGATCTCCCAGAATTGAAGTGAAGGTATTTTGTTCCTTTTGTTAATGACCAAACATCGACTGGAACATTCAACCATTTTGAAAACCACTTGATGCAAAATATATCACCCCATAGTCCATATACATTTTGATTATCTGGCTGCGAAGCAGACTGCGACATGCGATTGAGATATTCGTTGGCATTTTCTATGTTATGCAATTACACCAAGTAGTCAACTGTCAATTCTGTGCGCATTGACAACAATGCAGAGGGATCTTTTTGATCTAGACGAACACGAAAATGATTGACAATCTCTTTCCTTATCTCTATTGATGTATATCGAAAATGCAATAATACTGCAAGTGCATCAAACAAGCAATTTCCTGGCTCATAGTGGAAATTGTCTAGTCGAAACAAATTGCTTGTAGCCAAAGCCTCATCAATTTCTTGCCAATTAGAATATTTGATGCCAAGACCATTTGCCCTTAAAACATTGTCGCCTTTACTTTTGTCTTTTCCCATATTGTCTACAAACACATTTGCGATGGCATATGTTTTTCCTGCTTTTTGTTCTTGTTTTTTCTATGTCCCTAGTTGTTTATATGGGAAAACCTGCATGCAAGTGAAGAGAAACAAATCCTAAGGAAAACAAAATAAGCAAAGGCCATGTTTTTTTTTTCCAAACCATGATGTTGTAAACATTGTAGATTGTTGTTGTCATTGCAAATAAGCAAAGCAAAGGGAGCAACATATTCACAACAAATTTTTTTTCAAATGAAATGTATTTTGTCTTGCTACTAGAATAGGAAAAAACAACATGTTAATTGCTAAGCTAAAATTATTAAATATGCAAAATTTGGTATCAATACAAAAAAATGGCAATTAGCAAACAAGAAAATTCTGTGTGTGTTTTTTGTCTTTCTTTTTTTGTTGAAGCTATGTTTGAGTTTGTTATCTTATAACCACTAAAATGGTTTTTTGTAGGAAACTATGTAGACACGGTTCTGGTCAAAGGGAAAGCTTTCGGCACTTAAAAGGTTAAAAGATCAGAGTCACTTTATCAAGAAATATGGATATAATGTTTCTCATGACACATCACTACACACTTGATTTCTTATTCTAGTCAGGGGGAATCATTAGATTCAATGCAATATTAGATTTATTGGTGACCTATAACAAAGGGAATCAAACTCAAGGCATTACATTGCTTATTTAATGTCGATGAATCATTGTACATAACCTTTTACATATATCTAAAGCAGATATGATGATAAACATAAGCCCAATCCCATGTATTAGTATAAGGATTTGCTTCTAATATTCATTAACATCTATAACTATAACTAGAGCTTGAAACTTTTAATCATAATAATATAATGATGTCAAGATCAAACACTAAATCCAACTGCTCTTAAAAGAATCGATATAAGTTTAAAAACTCTATTCATCAATCATATCCATGTATACATTCACATGCATTTCATAAGCAGAAGCATGTGTGCTTTGCACTGAAAGGAATTGAAGGAAGATAGGGAAGGAGGAAAATACCTATTGCTGACAAAATTGACGCCTGCCTTTGCTACTTATCATTGATGAAGATGGTGCGAAGTAAGGCTCTAAACGAGCACAAAATAGAAAAAGCTTTTTTGTCATGTTTCCATATGGTCGATAAAATATAAGCTACGGCACATGTGCAATGTCTTACATAATATACTTATTGCATAAGCCTAGTTTAAAATGTTTCTTGAAAGGTGAAATGACATTATTTTTTTATTTTTTGGTAAGCAAAATATTGCAAGCTATAATTTTGCAAAGCAAGAATTTAGAAGAATAAACAAATATGGTAAAGTGAATTAGTAAATGTTTAAACATATTTACAGTTTTAAACTTTTATATATCAATAAAATATAACTATGTGTGTTAAGAAATGTTTAAATATTTAAACTCAGCATACCACTATGCTGTATGCTCATGCTATAGTTTGTACCTTGATTGTTAACCATTCAACTACTAATTAATTGCCAATGTAAGAGTGAATTAGAATAGTGGCATAGCTAATATTGATTCCTCATACTATTCATAAATGTAAACATAAACAGCATAAGCGACAATGATTTTGCATCTCAAGACAAAGTAAGAATAAAGCATAGAAAATTAAAGACTGAACATAAAAAATTTATTTCAAAAACAAATTTGCGATTATTGTTTTCCTTAATCTTTCTATTGAACTTTAATTTAAAGCAGTTGCTACTACTTGGAATTTTATTTGAAATTACCTTATAATATATAGATTAAAGCCATGAACCTATAATTTTAACACATGATTTATAATTTCTCTTTTATATCGTATTGTTTCATTTATGCTTTTGTATTAAACACTCACACCTTAAACTTTCTTTTTGACACTAGTGATTTCGCTAGGCCTGGCGAGGGAATGTGAAAGATCATATTTTGTGTCAAAGAGAGTGACAAACAAACTATATCAAGATTTAGCAAGATTGGGGTGTAATTAGATGGTGACTTTATTGAGTGCACTTAACTCTTCATAACTTGTGTCTTCATCAAATACCTCAATGGGAGCATTATGGTTTCCCTGATTAGGAGACTGTCAAACCATTTTTTCTTCTTCTTGGATTTGAAACATTTGCACTAATCATGTCCTTGTTTATTACAATATTTACTAAACTTAGTAGAAGACGGAGAAAAGAAGAAGCAGATTGTGAGAAACAAGATGACCTTGTAGTAGTTGGAAGTGGAAGTTTTGAAAATGTAGATATGCAAACAATTGAGGAGGATGATTGGTGTTGAATTCTACAATAATCTAAAAACTTATCTTCAATCAATTGTGCTTGATTATACACAACGTAAAGAATAGTGATTTCCATGTACGTCAGCTCTGGCTACAAACATTCTTGTAACCTACTTTTAAATTTGACAATAAGATTATCAAATGCATTAGTGATATTGAGAAGAATGGACAACTGATTGAATTGATGGAAGTACTCTCATGCAAGAATGTTGAATCCTTGACTTAGGTGAAGCCACTTAATATTCATATCCTATTTGTAGAAGGAAGAACTGAAGGAGAGAGAAAGGGATTCCACAAACTCGGTCCAAATCGTGATTGAGTTTTGATTCACATCATGCTTACAAAGCCCTGTGAGTTTCAAGTTAATAGACATAACCTTTTCAAGACCAAGAAACAGATTATAGTTAAACCAAGTGTCTATGTCAAGAATCTAACTTTGGAGCACTTTCGAACCATGGGATTCATCATAAATGATAAGCTTGGATTTTTAACATCGAGGATATAAATTGTTGATAAAAATATTATTAACATTTTATGCAAACAAAGCAATTATGTTGGCAACTTCCACCATTCTTTTGTATAACATCATTATTTCCATGGATCTTATAGTAGTCATCATTGATACCCAGGGGATATGGCCACTAATACAACTATTAGCAACTTGATTTCTTTGAAAGTGTATTAAAAATTCCAAAATAGCTTTCAAATATCTATGAATCTCTATTAAATAAAAGGTCAAGAGTCTTGTAAACAAAGTTGAAGACTCAAGAACATCTTCAAATATCAACGAATATCACCATCAATTACTTAAAAACTTGGGAGATTGTTAATCAATGCATAACAACAAAAAATGATTAGTGTATAGTGTCAATGAAGCTCCAATGAAACCCTAGGAAATGAGCCCATATAAAAAGAGCTATTCAACATTGTCTCATCAACATCCAAAATCACTATGTGTGTATCTTACAGAGTCAATTTCAATGATAGAAGTAAATGCCTCTTATCAACATCTCTTCCAAATTTTCCATCATGTCCAAATGAAGGAAAATGTTACATAACCCCAATTAAAAAAAAAAAAAACAATTAATGCTAGTGGCCTGGCCTAACCGTCTTAATAGATAGGTTGTTATGTATTGAGACCATCTATATTAAATCATGTCAATAAAGTAGATTTAGTGTGAAAGCAATATTTGTAAAAATGTTTACTAGAAGCTTCCACCTATTAGAAAGTCTCTATACCATGAAAGCAATATTTGAAAGAAAATTTATTACAAGGTCCACCTATTAGAAAGTTCCTTTACTAAGGACGCTTATTAGAAGGTTCAGCCTAGTAAAAAGTTCCTTCACTAGAAACTATATATCTAGAAGTAGAAGCAATGAAACAAGATGTCTTGTGAAGTATTTTGTAATTGTAGATTGGCTTCATTTGGAGGTTGTCCCCTTGAAGAGGCAAATGAATATTGCTTTAATTAATAAATATATTTCTATTATAATATTTTGTTATCTAGAACTATCTATTGTTGTGGTAATTATGTCTTTTCATATTGAAATCTTGCTTTATTTTTTTTTATTTATGCTATGAATTTCCAATTATGTTGTTGAGGTACATAACAAATAAACATCATACTTGGGACTCATTAAGCATAAAATAATTGTTAAGCCATGAATTTTGGATGTGCAAAACACGAAGCAGTGAGCATACCAAACAAAATCAAATATGCAGAGTGCATAAAAGATAAGAATATGTAGCGTGGCTTGTGACAATCAATTCCAATAATGGGAACACCATGCCCTTAATATCGAATGAATTGGCAACCTTCATTTTTCTAGTCATGGATAGAATGACAATAAAATAACTCATTGTTATGCGTTGAATTATATTTTAAGCATCGATAACATTAGTTTAATCTTAGATACTTGAATTTGATTATGAAGGCCGATCTAAATAAAGAAGAAATTCCATCAATCAAGCCATTATATTGCAGGCAAGATGAGGCTGATTTTGGTGAAGGGCCATAAAAGGCCCTTGACATTGCTCAAATATAATAGGGACGAGAATTTGATGTTTGTTTGTGTGGATGCCCATATTCCTATTGTTTGGTATAGCCAAAACAAGGAACAGCTAGGGACTTGCTGAGCCCACAATAATTTCTTATAGTGCTTTAATGTCTGAAGCGATTGTACATGTTTGAGAATAAGTAACATAGATCACACTATAAAGTTACAAAATGTGGAAATAGAAACGATACACACCTTATGAGAGAAAGGTTTGATATATAATATAAAATAGATTTCGAGCTAATGCAATATGTATGTATGTGGCTATGAGCAGTGAACATGATCGCTTTGTAGGTGGATGAATCAAAACTATTCGAGCTTTTGATGACAATAGAATTGCACACTTAAATCAATTCAACACCAATCAGTTATGGAAATCAATCACAGGATTCGTTCCTAAAAAACCTAAACTTGACATTGAATTTGAATAAAATATTACCCAAATTCAAACTAGACTGGAAACTTGCTCTAACACCAATGATGTCGGGATTCTCACTCATAAGCAGAGTTCGAAATCAAAGTCTGGAAAGTTAATTTCTTAATTTCTTTTTTTTAAGTAAACATAGCGCTACATAGCTTTACATGAAGAGAACTAACCATGAAAACAAAGAGAGAAAATTTGAACAAGATTCTTGAAACTAGCAACTAAGTGCAATAATAAAGATGGTGATTTAATGTCTCAAGCGATTCTACATGTTTAAGAATAAGTAACGTAGATCACACTATGAAGTTACAAAATTTGGAAATAGGAACAATGCACACCTTATGAGAGAAAGCCTTGATATGTAGTAAAAATTAGATTTCGAGCTAATGCAATATGTACCTATGTGGCTATGAGGGGTGAACATGATCGCTTTGTAGGTGGATCAATCAAAATCTATTCAAGGTCTTGATGACAATAGAATTGTAGACTTAAATCAATCTAACACCAATCACTTATGGAAATTAATCATAGGATTCCTTCCTAAAAAACCTAAAGTTGAAATTGAATTTGAATAAAATATTACCCAAATTCAAACTAGATTGGAAACTTGCTCTAATACCAATGATGTGGGGATTCTCACTCATGAGCGGAGTTCGAAATCAAAGTCCGAAGATAAATTTCTTAATTGATTTTTACTAAGTAAACATAGGCCTACATAGATTTACATAAAGAGAACTAACTATGAAAACAAAGAGAGAAAAATTTGAACAAGATTCTTAAAACTAGCAACTAAGTACAATAATAGAGATGGTTGTAGATAAGATCTCAAGTGCTCCTCAATATTAGGCAACCAAGAAAGCATTGACAATAATCTCCTATGTGCACACACAAGACAAATGATATGATACTAAGTACTAAAAATCAGTTATATGTGAATCATTTAGAATACCTATCAACCTAGTCCTCCACTTCAAATCTAGAGTCCACATGGGTAGTTAGGATCTGCTTATATTGATTCTTCTCCTTGCCTATTACTTCCATGTCCCAAAGAATTTTGCCTAAAGTGTCATACTTTTGATCCAAAAATTCAAATTTATCCATAATGGATTATTGTTGCATGCGCCAATCTTCAATAACCTAAGCACAATGGATTTAGTTTCTGAGTGGAAAGCAATTTTCATGGGTGCCTTGCAAATGGAAGAAGCCAATATCAAGTTTCTAGTGTTTGAGCTCAACAACAATACATTTTGAAGGATTGGTGGCTCATGGCTCCTAAATATTTTTCTCTATTCACCCATGCTCAACTTTGATATTTAGATGCAAAGCTCTTATGGTATTTCATCATTGTGTCCTTGGTCTCCATTTCAACTTCTGTGCCTTGGTGCGCTCATCGTGGTCCTCATGCATTATCCTGTCTGGTACCTTCATAGGCAGCTCATATTATCATTTCTAGATACATTATTTCTATCCCTCCTCTTGATTTGTATCATCTTCCCTCAACATTTCAAAATCTAGTATCTTGATCAAATATTGAGAGGGATTGACCTCGATTTTAAAGTAATATTGCACAAGGATTTGTCTTTAGTTTAGTAAGGGCACTTAACCATTCTTCAACAAGTGATCTATAAATTGCCATGGATATTCCATTGCAATAGTTCGTCACAAGATATCTCACAACTTAATTCATCATGTTAGCTTAATTTCACAAAATGATGAATAAACTAATATACACTCTTTTATTGTTGGTAAGCCATGAAATAATACAATAAGATCATCATAATGGAACCCCTTCTCCTCATAATGAACCACTATTTAACATAGCCTAGTAACTGTCTAGGGTTAGTTTAAGTGTTTATATATGCCTCAACTCTTGATTAGGGTCAGGGTTTTGGAGTTTCTAGAATTTTCTTGAAGTCCACTTATGACTAGCTCCATTACATAGTCAAAGTTAGGTCCCATGGAGCAAGTGCCACAAAGCGAGTTTTGAACCTAAGTGGGGAGGACAACAACATTCCTCCGAACTACTTGATCTACACTCAATTGACTATCGCCATAAATTCTTCTAGGCTGGGCGATAAATTATAATCAATTTGCTAATAAGTTGTTCACACTTAGTAATGAATTGTTTAATTAAATGCAAGGAAAAAGGCAAACAATGCAAAAGCGAAATTCAGCAACCTCATAGACAAGGGATTTTCTCAGCAAACATATGTTGAATTGACGACAGTATAACCAAGATTAGAGTATTCAACATTATCTCTTTCTAAATTTTGTATTAAAATTTATTTATAGTTGTCAAAGATGTTATCAAAGCATATTTAAGTATATGGCACTGCAAGAAAACTAACCATCAAATAGCTTGAAAATCAAAATACAGAGCTTCAAAACTATGTCTATATAAACCGTTTCGATTCAGTAATATAACCTATCCCAAAACAGTAAAAATATTGAACAAAGCGACTATTAAATTGCAACAGAAGAAAATACAACGGCAAAACCAGCAATGGAAACCATCAAACATCGAACATTAAAAAAAATCGCTCACAAGCATAAAAACCACAGCCGAATAACACTCACAAATTATAGACAACAAAACCGTGGTCTCCACAAACTAGTAGAAATTGATACCACTCATATACATATTATAAGCGAGTTCGAAGGCAAAATTTCCCAGCAATAAACTTCTATAATGAAGGGATTTTTTTTATTATCAAAACATATATTTTTTATCTTATTTTTATTCATCTATCAAATCTAAATAATCTTTGTTTCTATCCATCTAAAATTTTATTGTCCCTATCCATCTAAAATTTTATATTAAAATGTGAATTTTTAAACCTAGACCACAATACTTAATGCCAATAAGTACGCCCGTTTTATGTATAATGTGAAAAAACTATAGTCATTTAAAAGGAAACCACACTGGAGTTGATACTTTTGTTGTATTCAAAGTTTTGCACAACAAAATATCATTTTGTTGACTTTTTAACTAAGGATATTTGCCGTATTCAAATCTCTTGTTCAAAGAATGTAATTTCTATTTTTTAACTAAGGATCTTTGTAGTATTTAAATCTCTTGTTCAAAGAATCTAATTTTGTCGATTTTAAATTGGTTGAAGTTTAGTTAAAAGAAAATAGAGTAAGTGATTAATTTATAGTTTTTGTTTTGATTTGTAAAAACTTTTTGCGATGGCTCAAGCTTGTTGCAATGCGGAGGGAAAAGTGGAACTTTAGCAGTTTAATAGAGCTTAAAAGTAATGACACTCTCCGTAATTTTAAATGCCGATTTTAAAAAAGATAGAAATGTTAAAGTTTGTAGCATTGAAGCCACAAAAAACGTAAGCATTCATCCTAGCAACATAGAAAATGTCTAGGCATTGATCCTATGATCATTTGTCACTAATCATTTCAAACTCCAGGGATTACCATGAAACTTTTCATAGAGAGAATGAGCACAACCCTGTCGTATTTAAATAAAATTAGTGAATCGATGTTCGTACCATATTAAAGTATATTTTTTTGCTAAATATATTTTTAAGAATTGAATCGAACCCACCGATGTAGAAAAAGGAGCATACATATTTCAACAAGCTGAACAGTTATGAATATATCTATTCAATATAATCAGATTCAACTAATATAAACACATGTCGTGTATCCATGTCATAGTACCAATCAAGTAGCAATGCTTCCATGCATATGCTACATTTGGCTGCTGCAGCCACCTTTGTTATTTAGCGTCTAAAATCTTGAGCGCATTCCACTAATGCATTTACACTACCCACAAGGGAAAAATTATAAACAACTAGCCTTGTCTTGCATGCAGATGCTAATTTCCCAGCTTATATAGCAGCTGTAAGAAGATAGTATGAGCGGTATATCTTGTTGACACCTGTTTCTTTTTAATCGTTGCGACACAACATAATTTTGCTACGGGCGTTCCTTCGTGTAGCTCACGTCCCTACTTCAACATTTTGTGTTTATACAGATAGCTGTACGACCGCAGAGACTAAATATAATCAGATTCAACTAGTATAAACACATGTCGGTCGTGTATCGATGCCATAGTATTAATCAAGTAGCAATGATTCCATGCATACGCTACATTTGGTTGTTGTAGCCACCTTTGTTATTTAGCGTCTAAAATCTTGAGCGCATTCTACCAATGCATTTACACTACCCACAAGGGAGAAATTATAAACAATTAGCCTTGTCTTGCATGCAGATGCTAATTTGCCAGCTTATATAGCACCTGTAAGCAGATAGTATGGGCGTTGTATCTTGTTGACACCTGTTTCTTTGTAATCGTTGTGACACAACATAATCTTGGTATCGGCGTTCCTTCATCTAGCTCACGTCCCTATTTCAACATATTGTGTTTATACAGAAAGCTCGAGGACCGCAGAGACTGAAAAAATATTTTATATTGAGAGCTCGAGCGGAGCACTGCACTCCACCGCGGCGACTGTAGAAATTTGTGGAGGATTGTGGCTTCGATAGGAGACGAGAGTTTCCTCCAGGTACATGGATTCTTACCTCTGCACAGGTAAATGTTTACAACTACATCCTCCTAAACCTAGAATTTAGTTTTAGTTAAGCTTCGTTATTCTTCTCTGTTCAACCATATTTTTCTTTACAGCGCTTGCAATAACATCTTTGTATTACACTCAATATTATTCGAGCTAGAGTAACTGTGCTTGCTATCAGGAAATTCTGGTTTATCACTTAGATACTTTCTTATAGCCTGAAGTTAAAATGTATAAGATGTTCCGTCAATGTTTTATAGACTATTTCTCAGGGTTTTGAGTCTGGTAGCCCTTCAAAATTTTATTCGGTCGAAAATAAAAAGAATAAAGTATCAAATTTTATCAAGATATCGAGTCTGCCAGCCCTTGGCATCCTTATGAAAATTCTACTAGGGGTTTCTCTGTTTATCAGTGAAGACACTCTATGTTGAAAATCCCCCTGTTTACCCTTATTTGCCTATCAAAACACAGGTGCAATGCTGAGTACTGTCACCACTTGGGTGCTTTCAGATGGCTTGGCAACCACAATTGGTCTTTTTAAAGCTGGGATTGCCATGTACAGTTGAGAATCACTATCTATCTATCTATCTATCTATCTATCTATATATATAAATGCAGCTCTTAATGGCACATGGCAAAAAAATACATATATGAAAGCAGCTATTAACGCTACATCCTAAAATATATATATAAATATATCCAGGTGAAACGATTAATATTACTAATTTTGGATTTCGATTAATTTATTTACTAGATGGAATTATTCGGCACCTCCCTTCATGATTTGAGCTCCATCCCATCTCCATTGCAAGCAATTTGGTATTTTTTTTATCTCATATAAGTTATGGTTAATAGTTTTGAGACCCGATCTCGCATTATTTGATCTCTTATTGTGTAGTTAAGTTGTCAACCCTACAGATGAAAGTTTTTAGTTTTGAGAAGGTGTCCATTTAACTATTTAAGATTTTAACCCTCTAGTACGCTATGGGCAATCTGCAATACGAATTGGTCCTGTAATAGTTGAAACACAACTATATATTTAAGACTTCCATTAATACCATACCCCACCTACTGTGTAAAAAATGACTATAGTCAAGATGAGACTTCAATGTTTCAATAGGTTAAACTAGGAATTTTTTTATCAATCAATAGGTACCTAAGTAAAGAATAGTTTAAGTGTATGATTCATTGTAACCAAACCTACCAGAAACTAAAATTGAAGTCTCAATTCGATGTCGGTATGAAGCTGCGCCTTTGTAATCAACCAAGTCCCAAAGCTATGACATGGGCTTCTTCAACCCGCGTCTAGCTGGTGTTAGAAGCTCTATTTGGTAAGACTGTGACTCGATTGTATCAGAAAAATTCATAGACCCCCAACCCGAGACCCACCAGAACAAAATCGTAGAATAAACCCTTTCACGCCCTTTATCTTCCACAGAACTGTCGCTTAGAATTTCTACCATCCACCTGTTAACGGCTCGCATATAGTACAACAGGGTAGAGCCCCTTCGCATAGCCCAAGGTCATGGGAGTACAAAGGTTTGACGCTGTCATCATAGCACTATTTATTAACATTTATTAAAAACTCCAGCAGCAGGGTGGTGACGCACATCCTCGGTCACATTTTACGAGTTTAAATTTTGTATTATTATCAAGACCTTAGCTATTACCAGATGCAATGTGCACGATAAAATCAAACTATTAAAGCCCAAGACGACTTACGCCACCTGTTTAACAATAATAATAAACAATAAACAACAATTAAAGCGCTCATTAATAAGGCTCTAACTTGTACCAATAACTTTGTCTATTATTAATGCAAGGCATCGATATATGAAATCGACAACAATTCAATTATTACTGGTGGCCATACCATGCATAAATTGTGAATAATCCATGTAATGCGTTGAGCCATGTAACCTTTTATGGTAACCAATATGTTTATAATTATAAATGTTTGAATATAGATAAATCAAATCATATGTAGTACATTCAATGGTTTGTAGTACCCAATAGTTTACAAATTGACATTGAAAATTATGGGCAGGCCCGATTCATGTCTAATCCTTTGATTATGTAATGCGTTGATTATATACATGTGTTTGTTAGGTATTAGTATCAATATGGTACAGTTATATGGTAATAATAATAATAAGATGCTAAGTTACTATGTATGCAATCGAAATTGCTTTAACTAAGTTCCAAACTCATGGTGTGAGTGCTAGGATAAGCTCGTCGACTCGCCACCCATACGCTCAATGCATTGGGTTATAATGTGGTTACACAAGCAATAAATGTATTCGCTATCAACAATAAATGTATTTGCTATCAAACAATAAAACAAAACGATTTTCTCCATTACGAAGTCTGCAACTCCTTGCACGGAAGCCAGAAACCACCATGACGCCAGCCCGCCGCCCCCTCTTGGGGTGGGAAAAACTAGGCTGGCGTCATTGTTTTACAACCAACCATATTTTAAAAAAATGCCATTTTAAAAAACTGGATTTAATATAGGATATTCTGTAAAATTAGTCACAGCAGATCTAATGAACAAGTAAATCAATCACAACAGATGAACATAGAAAATATGGTGCAAAACTGTGCAAAACATGCAGCAGTGCTCTCTATCCCAGAAAGGGTGAATGAATTACAATACAAACTGTCACAATGACAGAGCAATTCGAATTGCCTAAGGAGGTCATTCGAATTACAGAATGGAGTAGCTTGACTCTAACTAGGAGTCCTCATCAATCAATCGGTGGTGCTCATCAATGCACAACAACTAGTCATCCAGGTGTCAATCTGAGTCTAATTGAGTGTAATAAGTGTAACTGAAGTGTGTAGCACTGATTTAGGATCTGGAGGCTCAGTGGGGGTGCATGGGAGGCTAACTGAAGTCAGAACAAGTCACCTAATCAAACTGGAGGTCCAACGGAAGTGATACAGTCAGTCGGGAGTGAAACTAGCCTCAAATCAGGGAGAATCGGAGCTAACTGAATGTAACTGAAGTGGAACTGCAGTGGTAGGTGAGCAAGTGCGCCCTTCTCTGGCAGTAGGTGAGAAGTGGGCGCCTTTCAGCTTAGGAGGGCTAAAACTCTGTGGTAGGTGGCTCCCAGGTGCTAGAATGAAGTGGATAAGGTGCTGGAGGCATCAAACTGGTGACTGGGATGCATGCCAGTGCATGCAGGTGCATGCAAACCCTAATTTGCATGCAAGATCCTGAAAAAGATGATGTGGATATCCGAACATATTCAAACTATATCCAAACTATAGCTCTAGGGTAAATTTCTAGGTTCAATAGCCTAGAATAATAGGCAAATAATCAAGTTCAGAGCCTACAGAACTATTGTCAATTGGACAAGTTGGATCGCAGCTAGCAACTGGTGTGGCATCCTCACAACTTAAGGGTCTTTTTCACTCTTGAGTTCATTTCCAACGAACGTAGAAAACATACAGTAAAGAGTTTGTTTCTTACCCGAGGAGCAGCACGTGCTTGTACACAGTTTGAACACCTTGATCCAGCCTGCCATCACGTATAAGACATAAGTTGAACCACTAATTTTTATGAATCAATAGATAACTGAGTAAACAACAGTTTAAGTGTATGATTCACTGTAAGCAAACCTACCAGAAACAAGAATCGAAGTCTCAATTCGATGTCGGTACGAAGCCCCGCCTTTGTAACCTCGATGCAACCTGCCATCGCGTACAAGACATAAGTTAAACCAGGGAATTTTTGATGAATCAATAGGTAAGTAAGTAAAGAACAGTTTAAGTCCAATATTCGTAGAGGTGAAGCAGACATCATGCTTGCAGGTGCCACAGACGTTGGGATTGTGCCCATAGGTAAGGGTGGATTTATTGCCCTCAGTTCCCTTTCGCAGAGAAATGATGACCCACAGACACCTCTCCCAACCATTCGCTCGGCATTTATATTCTTTAAGAATCAACTCTCTATTATTACGTATATAATAAGACACCACTTATTATGAGCTTTTGTTTTCTAACTACTCTACACGACGACTTATTTGCACGACCCAACAAAATAGCTTATTTGCCATATTTAAGGTTGCACCTTCCATGCGATCCAACGCACAATAAGTTTGGGGAATTACGTAATTGGGGTAGGTTAAGTGAGCCGGTCTATAAAGCTTGGCTTGCTAAATTGAAGGTTGTGATCTAGCAGGACTTTCCTTAGGGCTTGTGCTTTAAATAATGATATTAGAAGGAAGAGGGATTAATCTATTTTTTCTTGCAAAAATAAAGAAGTGCTACTGAACAACCTACGTTAGAGGGCATATTATTTATACGTAATATCATCCGTCGCAATCTATGCTTCCCACCTTTCGAGGCAATCCTTTAAACTGATAAAATGACTTATACCTACAAGCAGGGGATAGAATGCAATAAATGGAATGGATTGGAATGCAATGAGAGTAAATATACGACCATCTGAGGGAAGGAACTAAGAATGGAGAGTATCTACTACCGCTGATAGATAGAACATCTACTAACGAACGAATGGGAGTGATCAACATCTACTACCAGGGAAGGATGATACGATTGAGACTACCACACCACTTATTATGAGCTTTCATTTTCTAACTACTCTACATGACGACTTATTTGCACGACCCAAATGAGCAAGCAGAAATAATCAGGTTCAGAGCCTACAGAACTATTGTCAATTGCACAAGTTGGACCGCAGCTACCAACTAGTGTGGGATCCTCAGAACTTAAGGGTCTTTTTCACTCTTGAGTTCATTTCTAACAAACGTAGAAAACCTACAGCAAACAGTTTGTTTCTTACCCGAGGAGCAGCACGTGCTTCTACGCAGTTTGAACACCTCGATGCAACCTGCCATCACGTACAAGACATAAGTTAAACGACGAAATTTTTTATGAATCAATAGGTAAGCGAGTAAAGAACAGTTTAAGTGTATGATTCACTGTAACCAAACCTACCAGAAACAAGAATTGAAGTCTCAATTCGATGTCGGTATGAAGCCGCGCCTTTGTAGCCTCGATGCAACCTGCCATCGCGTACAAGACATAAGTTAAACCAGGGAAATTTTAATGAATCAATAGGTAAGCAAGCAAAAATCAGTTCAAGCCTATGATTCACTGTAACCAAACCTACCAGAAACGAGAATTGAAGTCTCAATTTGATGTCGATATGAAGCTGCGCCTTTGTAACCTTGATGCAACCTGCCATCACGTATAACACATAAGTTAAACCATGGAAATTTTTATGAATCAATAGATAAGTAACTAAAGAACAGTCTAAGTGTATGATTTACTGTGACCAAACCTACTAGAAACAAGAATCAAAGTCTCAGTTCGATGTCGGTATGAAGCTGCGCCTCTGCAATCAGCCAAGCCCCAAAGCTATGACATGGGCTTCTTCAACATTGATCTAGCTCCTGTCAGAAGCTCTATCTGCCAAGACTGTAACTCGACTGCATCACAAAAAATTCATAGACCTCCAAGCCGAGACCTTTCACGCCCTTTGTCTCCTCCAGAACTATCGGCTAGAATTTCTACCATTCACCTGTTAACGCCTCCCAGATAATGCAACAGGGTAAATCCTCTTTGCAGAGCCAAAGGTCATGGCAGTACAAAGATTTGACGCTGTCATCATAACACTATTTATTAACATTTATTAAAAACTCCAGCAGCAGGGTGGTGACTCACATCCTCGGTCACATTTTACGAGTTTAAATTTTGTATTGTTATCAAGACCTTGGCTATTATTACCAGATGCAATGTGCACGATAAAATCAAACTATTAAAGCCCAAGACGGCTTACGTCACCTGTTTAACAATAATAATAAACAATAAACAAAAATTAAAGCGCTCATTAATAAGGCTCTAGCCTGTACCAATAACTCTGTCTATTATTAATGCAAGGCATCGATATATGGAATCGACAACAATTCAATTATTACTGGTGGCCATACCATGCATAGATTGTGAATAATCCATGTAATGCGTTGAGCCATGTAACCTTTTATGGTAACCAATATGTTTTTATAATATATTATTATTATTATAAATGTTTGAATATTGTAGTACCCAATACTTTACAAATTGACATTGAAAATTATGGACAGGCCCGATTCATGTCTAATCCTTTGATTATGTAATGCGTTGATTATATACATGTGTGTGTTAGGTATTAGTATGAATATGGTAATAATAAATAATAATAAGATGCCAAGTTACTATGTATGCAATCGAGATTGGTTTAACTAAGTTCCAAACTCATGGTGTGAGTGCTAGGATAAGGTCGTCCACTCGCCACCCATACGCTCAATGCATTGGGTTATAATATGGTTACACAAGCAATAAATGTATTTGCTATCAACAATAAATGTATTCGCTATCAAACAATATCACAAAACGATCTTTTCCAATACGAAGTCTGCAACTCCTTGCACGGAAGCCAGAAACCACCATGATGCCAACCCGCCGACCCCTCTTGGGGTGGGAAAAACTAGGCTGGCGTCATTGTTTTACAACCAATCATATTTTAAAAAAATGCCATTTTAAAAAACTGGATTTAATATAGCATATTCAAACTATATCCAAACTATAGCTCTAGGGTAAATTTCTAGGTTCAATAGGCTACAATAATAGGCATCCGACGATACATTTATGTTCCCCTTCGGGGACATAACAAACTCCTTTTCTTTGTATAAAAAAGCAACATAAAGTATTATTTTAAAACTTTATAAAAATTATAAATGATTTTATATTTATTTTAATTATTATAGAATTTTTACAAAATTGGGTAATTTAAAAAGTCCAACAGGTTAACCAAAACATTATTATCCAAACCTTTATGGTTAAAAATAAGAGTTAAACAAATCTTTTTCTTTTTATAAAAAATAAACATAAAATATTATTTTAAAACTTTATAAAAAATTTAAAATGATTTTATATTTATTTTAATTATTATATAATTTCTATAAAATTGGGTAATTTAAAAGGTCACGTAACATGTTAACCAAACCTTTATGGGTAAAAAAAAGTAAAACAAACCTTTTTTTCTTTATATAAAAAATAAACATAAAGTATTATTTTAAAACTTTATAAAAATTATAAAATGATTTTATATATATTTTAATTATTATATAATTTTTACAAAATTGGGTAATTTAAAAAGTCACATAACACGTTAACCAAACCTTTATTATCCAAACATTTATGGTTAAAAATAAGAGTTAAACAAATCTTTTTTCTTTATATAAAAAATAAACATAAAATATTATCTTAAAACTTTATAAAAAATTTAAAATGATTTTATATTTATTTTAATTATTATATATTTTTTAACAAATTGGGTAATTTAAAAGGTCATGTAACAAGTTAACACTTTCAGGACTATTATTGTGATCCCAAAAATACAACTTTGATTGAACAATTTAAGATTATTATGGAATACCTTAGGATGTTCAATGACATGGAGAGGGATAGTATTTTTGAGGTCATATATTTAATGGAGGTGGAAAATACCCTGCGAGGGTTTGCTAAGGATAAATCTCCGGGCCTGGATGGGTGGACGGTAGAACTTTTCATCCATTTTTTTTATATTATGGGGGGGGGCCTCCGGGATGCTGTGGACGAGTCTTGGAACATGGCTCTGGTTTCTGGGGCTTTAAATTCTACCTACCTAGTCTTATTCCAAAATCATCCCATCTAGAGAATTTTAATGAGTTCCGGCCTATTGCCCTTTGTAATTTGGTCTACAAGATTATATCCAAGATTATTGCTACGTGGATCAAGCCGGTCCTTTCGAGACACATATCTATGGAACAATATGGTTTTTTGGAGGGTCGGAAGATTCTTGATGCGGTGGGTGTAGCTCAAGAGGTTTTTCATAGTGTTAAGCAAAAGAAACTTGATGCTCTCATCCTCCAGCTGGACTTAGTGAAAGCATATGATCATGTAGATTGGAATCTACTCAGACTGATCCTTATATAGATTAGTCTGCCTTGGAAGGTGATGAAATGGATTATGGCATGTGTTACTTCGGTAAATTTCACAGTACTCATCCACGGGCAGCCGACTAACAGTCTACTTTAAGGCCTCCAGAGGCCTCCGCCAGGGTTGTCCTCTTTCGCCCCTTTTGTTCCTATTGGTTATTGAAGGTCTGAGCCTCACTATTCTTAAGGCAAAATATGAGGGTTCTATTGTGGGCCTCAAGGTTATTGCTGGCATTACTGTTACACATACACTGTTTGTGGATGACATCATGCTCTTTGGCTTGGGTATACTGGCTGAATGGATCCAATATAAGAAAATTCTAGATTTCTTTTGCTTTGTATAAGGTATGATCATCAGTTTTGTTAAATCATTCTTTTTGAAGCACTCATTGGAGGATAATGTGGAACGGCCGATCAGCCTACTGCTACCTCTGGAATTCAAGGAATTGACTGGTGGCACAAAGTACTTGGGTTTTTTTTGTCAAACCATCTAATTATCTGTTGAATGATTAGTCTTGGCTTATCAGATGGTTCGAATTAAAAATTGGCCATTGGAGTATGCGATTTTTATCCTTGGGTGGCAGACTCACACTGGCAAAAGTAGTCCTACAGAACCTAGGGGTCTACTGGTTTTCTCTCTGCGAATTTCCTAAGTCTATTCTTCGTCTTATCCGCAAAAAAATTTTCAGGTTCTTCTGGTCTGGGGGGGCAGAGAAGGATAAATTCCACTTGATTAAGTGGACCACATTGGCTCAGCCCTGGGATTTGGGGTGCTGGAATGTAAAACATCTGGATCTATTTGTCATGGCCCTTCATGCAAAGAGTTTGTGGTGGGCACTTTTCGTCAATTCTGTTTGGGGCTAGATCATTATGGCCAAGTACTTGAAACTTTCATCGGTGGAGGATTGGTTTCGTAAAGGCCAACCCTCGGCTATTGGTGTCTCTAATATCTGGAATGGGCTCTTGGGCTCATACAACACCATTGCTCAGTGGCTCTCTTGGATACCTCGAAATGGCCGAGATATCAGGCTAGGTGTTGATCCTGTGCTTGGGGGTTCCACTACATACCTATTATCTCTTGAATTAAGGGCACATCTAAGGGCAAAGGGATTCTATACACTTGCACATGTGACGGGTTATGTTTGTGGTGCAGATTCTAAATGGATCTCTGCACCTCAACTGGGACTCAGTGGTGTCATGGGGAATGAATGGTCTGAATATATTCGACCCCTTTGTCAGGCCAATATACAACTATCGGACACACCTGATTGCTTGGTATGGTCGTGGGATGTGTCACATGGAACGGTTATGGCAAAAGTTGCATATGTTTCATTATTTGCTGATAATCAACCTGAGAAGCTTTGGTGGCATCATACTATTTGGAAGCTGGCCCTTCCTCTGAAAATCAAATGTTTCATTTGGCTGGCATGGAGCAATAAAATCCTCACCTGGGATAATCTTTGTCACCGTGGTTTCTTTGGTCCTGGATGGTGTTCATTATGCTGCCTTCAGTCGGAAATGGTCGATCACCTCTTCTCCAACTGTTCATACATTCAAGATCTCTGGAAATTAATTGCTGCAACTGCTAGTATCCAAGTTATTTGGCGGACTTCCACACTGAATGACTGTCTTGCTACATGGATTCGGGATTCCTTTTCCATGGCTGAACTTCCTTGTTTTATGATCTGGGAAATATGGAAGGCCCGAAATAGACGAATCTTTGAGGCCACACCTCCATAGATGGATTGGATTTGTGGACGGATTATTGCTACTTACAAGGAATACATTACACTCTTTGGTCATGCCGGTGGCCGTACCGACAGATCTGTGGATAGACCTGGGTGACGGTTGATGCCATCGGTCTTGGTGTACCCCTATGGATTCTTCGATGGTGCTGTGGTCTGGGGGCCTGGGGTGAGTGGGACAGGTGTGGTGTTGTACCTATCCATCTCTTGTTGTTTCCGCATCCATTTAAATTTGGGGATTGGTTCCAACACCCGTAGTGAGTTGTGTGCTCTTTGGCTATTATTACATTTTGCTCGCATTAAGCAAGTATCAACACTCTTAATTCTGGGTGATTCGTCATCCATCATCTCTTGGGCTAAGAGTTGCACTCCACTTAATGTGATGTTGCTCTCATTCTGGATGGATGCGGTCAGAAGATACATCAACGAATTTGAACACATTCATTTTACTCATATCTTTAGAGAGGTGAATACAACTCTCCAAGCTGGCTTTGACGTCCTTGGAAGGAATCATCCCGTGGGAAGAGTGGCAGGAGGATCTTATAATCTCCCGGGGTTCTACTGACATGCACTGGTCCTGATTTCTTCGACTCGGCCCTACTTTTTGATGGCTTATGTGGATCTAGCGGATATATATATTTGTTTTGTGATTATATCCTTTTTTGCAGGGTCATGACTCTCTTGACTACCAACTCCTCGTTGGTCTTTTGGATCCCTCCGGTTATTTGCGGCACTATTATTATTTTTGCTTGTAGTTTATTTATATGAACCCTTGGGTGGATCCACCACTACTATGGACTCGACCTCTGGTTTTGCTGAGTCATTTATGGATGGTATATCCGTCACGTTTTTTGGTTATGAACTATATCTGTTATGTCATTTGATGCATCTTGACGAGGCTCTTGTGGTCATGATCTGTTTCTTATTGGACTATGGTTTTCTGCGATATTCTGGACGGTAACATGTGCCCGTGTTTTTTTCTGCTGGACTTAGATGGGATATCATTTCCCTGTGGTATTTGTTTATGATTGTTCTGGGTTGTTTCATGTGCCCGTGATATTTGGACTTATTTACTATTTCGACATATTAATAGTAAGCTATATTTTTCTTTGAAAAAAAAAGGTAAAAATAAGAGTAAAACAAACCTTTTTTTATATAAAAAATAAGCATAAAGTATTATTTTAAGACTTTATAAAAATTATAAAATGATTTTATATTTATTTTAATTATTATATAATTTTTACAAAATTGGATAATTTAAAAAGTCGCATAACAAATAACAAGTTAACCAAAACTTTATTATCCAAACCTTTATGGTTAAAAATAAGAGTTAAACAAATCTTTTTTCTCTATTTAAAAAATAAACATAAAATATTATCTTAAAACTTTATAAAAAATTTAAAATTATTTTATATTTATTTTAATTATTATATAATTTCTACAAAATTGGGTAATTTAAAAGGTCACGTAACATGTTAACCAAACATTTATGGGTCAAAAAAGAGTAAAACAAACCTTTTTTCTTTATATAAAAAATAAACATAAAGTATTATTTTAAAACTTTATAGAAATTATAAAATGATTTTATGTATATATTAATTATTATATAATTTTTACTACATTGCGTAATTTAAAAAGTCACATAACAGGTTAACCAAACCTTTATGGTTAAAAATAAGAGTTAAACAAATCTTTTTTCTTTATATAAAAAATAAACATAAAATATTATCTTAAAACTTTTTTCTTTATATAAAAAATAAACATAAAATATTATCTTAAAACTTTATAAAAATTTTAAAATGATTTTATATTTATTTTAATTATTATATAATTTTTACAAAATTGGGTAATTTAAAAGGTCACGTAACATGTTAACCAAACCTTTATGGGTAAAAATAAGAGTATATCAAAACTTTTTCCTTTATATAAAAAATAAACATAAAATATTATTTTAAAACTTTATAAAAATTATAAAATGATTTTATATTTATTTTAATTATTATATAATTTTTACAAAAATGGGTAATTTAAAAGGTCAGCTAACATGTTAACCAAATCTTTATTATCCAAACCTTGATGGTTAAAAATAAGAGTTAAACAAACCTTTTTTTTATATAAAAAATAAACATAAATATGATTTTAAAACTTTATAAAAGTTTTAAAATGATTTTATATTTATTTTAATTATTATATAATTTTTACAAAATTGGATAATTTAAAAGGTCACTTAATAGGTTAACCAAACCTTGATGGGTAAAAAGAAGAGTAAAACCAATATTTTTTCTTTATATAAAAAATAAACATAAAATATTATTTTAAAACTTTATAAAGGTTTTAAAATGATTTTATATTTATTTTAATTATTATATCATTTTTACAAAATTGGGCTTGTTTTTAAAATAGCAAGGTAATTTCACACAAAATTAAGAATCCAAGGAATGATTTACAAGGAAAGGAATGACCAACAATATATATGCGAGATGTTACTGAATCAAAATTTGAGACTGTGGGAGATTTTACGAATTTGACACACAAGGAACAAAGATAAGCCGGTGAAAAGTAGTATGCTTTCACATTCTGCTCGTCATTCTTTAGAAAGATTGGTATATGCACCACAGAATCTTGAAACTGGGCCAAAGATGGAATATTTCTTATAGATGAATTTTAGTGCTAAAAGGTACCTTTACCCATTGTATATATATATGCAAGGATTTTGACACCCTGGTCAACATATTACACAACTCTACATTCATGTTATATGATAATTGATAACCTTAGGGAGGATAAGGTCATAGAAGGAGTAGAGGATATAAAGAAGGTAGGATTGGTAGAAGAACAAGAACAAAACATGTTATAATTGTGATGAAATAGGGCACCTTTCTTAGGATTTTCCTTTTCCAAGATGGTCATGGTGTTCTTATTGTAGATTTAATACACATGGTGCTGAAGAATAACCCAAGCTAATTAGAAAATGAGAGGACATGACAAGATAGTGGGAAAAGAAACTCATCAATTCATAATGGTCTATAACAAATTATGAAGAGACCAACTTGACTACTAATGTTGTCACTCAAGTAGGAGCTCAAATTGGTGCAAATGTTAATGAACATGGACTTCCCAAAATTGAGAAGTTGAAGCCTAGGGTGCCTAAATTTGTTATTGGGTAGAGAAAAATATTTTTTAGATATTTAGTGGAGATGTTTCAAAATATGTTAGTAACTCCTCTACCAATATTTGTGGAAATACCAAGGGAACAAGGTGTAGGACCAATACAATTTTCTACAAGATGCATAACAAAAGTACTAGAAGGCACATCGCAAGGTAATTATAAGAAAGTTGTTGATCTTTGATTTACTATACATTTTATGTAACGAATCCAAAATCCATAAAAATTAAAAAAATTCGTATAAGGTATAATTACCTAACACTCTTAGAAATACGTTTAAGTTTTACTCCTTATCATAATATCTACTTGTTTGTGCACTTGTATTCAAAGGCATTACTTTTATGAAATGGGATTCTAACTTGTTTATCTTCAAATTATAATATTGACATTTATTATTTCTTACGTACTTTTTTCATGGATTACGTGACAGTTGATCTCTTACCATATTTACGTCGACATTCAGTTGTCGGATATAAACATCATGCGTCTTTAAGCTATTGTCTATCTTTTGTAATTATCAATCTCGTAAAGCTAAACAAGTTATTTTTTATGAAGGATGTACTTTTAGTGAGGTCCTGGGCTTACTTAGCTTTCGCAAGCTAATGCATGTCGAACACTTTGTACAAATCTTGAGTAAGAGCCTATGCAACCATGGTTTGGTTTTGGTGAATTAGAAACTTACTCAACTATGGTTACATAACAACATAAAGTTCTATGTTAATTAAAGTCATTTCAATATAGGAGGAAAGCTCATCCTAGATTAAGGTCTTGGTGGTGTTGAACCAAGGTGTAAAAGCATAAAATTTAAACTATGGATAAAGGAGTATTCTAGCAACTTGATTTCTTGGCATTAATCCAAGTCGAAAAAGTGAGCATAGACTATAGCAAAGGCATGATAAATATTTGAAACTTGGTGGGTGACAGTTGTATGGATTTTATGAGGCCACGTGAAGCTTGCCAGCTCGGCTCCTCGATGGTAGAACCCTAAACCCTACTTTCGAAAGGGTTGTAACGATTGTCATTTGGTTCATTGCACTTTGGAGAGCCCAGCTCTCGGCTGCCACAACTGTGGGGAGTTATCCACACAGATGATAACTGTTGGTCAGTTCATGGCTCATGGAGTAGCTTTCCAGATGGAGAAGAAAACTTGTGGTCATGGTATAATTCTCGTAGAGGTAAGAACTCTGTACTGCACTCGACTTCGTTTCATTTCTTTTATTAAATTTTAAAGAATATAATCAATCTTTTAATGCCAAGTATGTAATGTTTTGACAAGATTGTTTCATGCTAAGTGGGAGCTTGACAGCAATAATGGTGGAAGCTCCAGTGGTTTAAGGAAGCCACGGTAAGCCTCGGGCCTTCCTGGAACCTCCTTGTCCATGGTGCTTGTGTTGATGTACGCTTATAGCGTTGGTCTGCTTTAGCGTTTTGTTTGTTTCTTTTGAAAGCCAAATGGCCATTCAGGGCAGCGTTGTTGTTTGTAAAAACTTATGGCTAAAAGCCCTTATTTTGAGTTTCGCCCAAACTTATGAATAAAATAAAATTACAGTATTCAGCGAATTTTGTATTATGCTAAGTGCATCCTCATGGTTCTAAACTTCAGGGTTTTAGAAACAATAGTTATATTTGATCTCCCTTTATACTTCTGGCAAATGTAATACTGTTCCGTTGCTAGATTCATGTATTTATTTAACAAATTTTGGGCAGAGCCCTAATTATTAATATTGTTTTGTTTATACTATTTTGTAATGAAAACTTAATGCCAACACTGGCTTTGTTAAGGATGAGGTCTCGACTTTGTCTATGAATACAGGTTCTCGATGGTTTTGTTTTACCCGTCCTTATTATATGTGTTTATGTGAATCGACTATATGAATTCGATTAGTATAGAACTCTGTTTTAAATGTAAAGAATTGATACGATGCTTACTTCTGTTTAGAGTTAATCTATTGTTAAATCTCAAAGCTAGTATGCGCACTCTATGATTCTTGTATTTATAATGAGTTTGGTGTATTCATAATTCTGGTTAAAAACCCTAAATGTTAATTCAGTTTCAGTTGAATGTATTTTCCATTAATGGCTCTGAAGTAGTAGGATAATAGTTTTCATTTTATATTTAAGGAGTTTGATCTATATCTTAACCCTAGACATGAATGTGTGCTCAGTTCTACTGAAGGTTCCGAAAGTTTATACCATGGTGTCAACGATGGCTCTATTTATGTTAATCTATTGTAATTTAAATAAATGGTTGGTTTGTTAAAGGGCTAGATGCCTTTAATTCGATTCTATAAGATCCTTAAAATTTTCGGCTGTATATCTCAATTGTATGTTTTAGTTATTACAATTATGTATAAGAATGGAAATGAACCTGTTAGGAACCCATGTCAACCCTTCTCTTTAGCTTGTTAGTATATTGTTGTTGGACGCATATGATTTGTAAGTTGTACCGTAGTAATTGTTGATCCATAGTTTGTGTTATTGTTGTTGGGTGCATATGCTTTGTAAGCCGCCCGTAGTATTTGTTGATCCATAGTTTGTATTGGCCCATGGTTTTGACCCATAGTATTGACGCCTAGATTTAGTATATAAGTGTGTGTTGAGGCCAATGAAGGCACCGTGAAGTTATTTGTATTGAGCTTGCTCAAAGGAGGTTTCCCCCTCGAAGTGGCCCGTGATCAATAAAAATATTATGTGATCCAATATATTGTGCATTTTATCAATTAATTGTTGTAGGTTCCTCACATATGGTATCAAAGCACTTTCTTGGGCTCGTTGGGTGAAATTTCTGCCAAAATTATTTTCGCATCTGTTGCAGGTTCGGATTTGGGAATAATCTCTACCCGCTTAACTGTGGGAAGTACTTGGGCATAAGCCCTAAAACTCATTGTGAGGAGTACCACAAGAACCCCCGAAGTAGATGGCCCATTGAGAGGACCTACTAGCGAAAAGAGCAATGACCCCTACCTGATTGACTAGTTCCCACCCGTGACGTAAACCAAGAGCTGTCGTTTGTGGCAAGGCGGTTATCAATTTTACCTGAGCCGTGGAGTGAGGGATATTACCCCAATACGGAAGCCGTCAGACAACATTGGTGGCCGAGTGAATCCCCTGAAATGTTAGGAAGTCGAGCATACCCAGCGTCCATATCTATTTTCAGCTGCAAAATCACAAATTTCCTCTATCCAAAACAATTGCCGGTCAGTTCCGCGCCGTTGAAGATCCATCTGTTACTGATCACTTTAGCATCGTTGCAGATCCCTCTGTTTCCGATCACTTCCTGGTCATTGCAGATCTATCTGTTTCCGATCCCTTCTACGCCGTTGCAGATCCATTCTTGTAAAAAAAAAAAAGTATAAAATTATGTTTTTTCGCCATATCTCCCTTGTTTTCACTCTGTTTCCCTTGAAACTTTCCTGACACCCCTGTAATCCCATTATGCATATTTCATTCCTGAGGACCCTATCCCAAATTCCACTTCCCAAAGCTAGAAATCTCACATTTGTCTATTTTTAGGGTTTGCCATAACTTCTTCGACTTTCACCCAATCGCCTTCAAATTTTAACACAGAGTTCCTTTCCTAATTATGCTTCTTCGTCCCTCTTTGCCAAATTTTCTCATTCTTTCACCCCGCTTCTGAAATCCTCCTTTTATGCCTCCCTGTCCATTCAAGAGTGTCCAAAACCTAGTAAAACCCAAATTACCCTTCAGATTTTTTTCCAAATCCATATTTTCATTTACTGCAACTGTTTTTGTTTTTGTTTTTCTACTCACTCAAAAAAAAAAAAACTGCTAGTTATGGTTGTCACCCGCGCAGGAGCAAAAACCATGGAGGAAGCACATGCATCCATCTAAGCCAAACTCCAGGATCTGGATGAAAAATTTCTCAGCCTCCATCTTGAGCATTCAGCCATGAACAACAAACGACAGTCCGAGTCTTCATCAGACAATGGGTTCTCTTCTTCTGGCAATTTCCATGGTCCAAAGCTTGATTTTCCTCGCTTCAATGGTACTGATCCGACTGGATGGATCTATCGTGCAGAATAGTATTTCAATCTGCATAATACTTTTGATGTCAACAAAGTTCCACTTGCATCCTTTCATTTGGAAAAGGAATCTCTTCAATGGTAGCGTTGGTACATCAAGGCTCATGAAGAGCCAAAATGGCCAGATTTTTGCCAGCTCCTTTTGCAACGATTAGGTCCTAGTGCTTTTGATGACTTCACAGGATCCCTCACTAAACTTTGCCAAATTGGTACTGTGAGAGAGTATCAAACCGAATTTGAGAAACTAGCCAACCACACCGAAGGATTGCCTAATGACTTCTACTAGAGTTGTTTTATTAGTGGTCTAAAGGATGCAATCCACTCTGAGGTCAAAATGTTATGTCCCAATGCGATGATGGAAGCCCTGGGGTTGGCTAAGTTGGCAGAAGACAAGATTGTAGCCCAACAACGCTCCAAATCCACTTTTGTTCCCTTCCGAAATATGGGTTCTCAACGACCTCCCATCCCGCCAGCTCCTTGATCAAATCCTATCAAGCATTTGCTTGAAACAGAGATGCGGGCACGCAGAGAAAAAGGGCTTCGTTATAATTGTGATGAGAAATTCACTTGGGGACATAGATGTGTTCAACAAAAGCTCTATCTCTTGGACGTGGATTCTCCTCCTGCCTCTAAAATTGTTGAAGAAGCTCCAGATATAATGGATGCTCCAGTCGACATTCAGGAGCTGCCTATTGACCCTCCATCTTAGGATGACCAACCAGATATATCTCTCCATGATCTAGCTGGAATCACCACCCCCCAAATAATGTGGGTCTGGGGTTACTTCAAGAAGCTTCCTCTTACAATACTCAATAATTCTGGTAGCACTCACAATTTCATTGACCCTTGGATCGTCAAATAGGCTGATTGTTTTATCCTTCCTTGCTCCAACTTTGAAGTCATGGTTGCCAATGGGGGCACCTTACCTTGCAAAGGGAAGTGTCGTAATGTGCGTATCTCTATGGGAGATTATAACCTACGCTCTGACATGTTTGCCTTGACCTTAGGCGGATGTGATGTGGTTTTGGGTGCTCAATGGCTATGCACACTTGGCCCCATCTTATGGGATTTTGCTGAACTTTGGATGCAGTTCTTCCCCAATGGAAAAAAACACACATTGATAGGATTACAACCAGGGTCTTTCAGCATCATCAGTTCACATCACATGGAAAAAATCCTTAAGAAGAATTCACATGGTGTCATCTCTCAGATCCATTCCATTCAGATGCAACCATCAGCGGTCTCCACTACTCCTTTGGATCAACAACAAATTCTGGATCGATATACAAGTGTCTTTGCTGAACCAGTGGGATTTCCACCTTCCAGGCCAGAGGACCATCGTATTCAGCTCCTTCCTGGAAGCGTTCCTCCCAAAATCAGGCCCTATCGCTACCCATTTCACCAAAAAGTAGAGATTGAAATGCTCGTTCGGAACTTACTGAAGCAAGGTATTATTCGCTCAAGCTCTAGTTCCTTTTATTCATAGTTCTTCTTGTTCGCAAAAAAGATGGGTCATGGTGCCTCTGCATTGACTTCCGAGCACTTAATCACCTCACCATCAAGGATACGTTTCCAATTCCTGTTGTTGATGAGCTTCTTGATGAGCTTCATGGTGCTCAATTTTTCTCCAAGTTGGATCTTCGTTCTAGGTATCATCAAATTCGGGTTCATGAGGATGATATCCCTAAAATAGCTTTTCGCACACATGATGGCCACTATGAGTTTTTGGTCATGCCCTTTGGCCTCACTAATGCTCCTTCCACATTCCAGGCCTTGATGAATAAAATATTCCTGCCCTACTTGCGAAAATTCATTCTGGTATTCTTTGATGATATCCTCATCTACAGTAAAACATGGGCTGAACATCTCCAACATCTGGATCTTGTAATGCAACTTTTCTCTGACCATCATCTCCATGCCAAACAGTCTAATTTTTTTTTTTGGACAGAAGGAAGTTGAGTATCTCGAGCACATTATCTCAGCACAAGGGGTTTGCGTGGATTCTGCCAAAATCGCTGCCATGAACAATTGGCCACCTCCTAAGACACTCAAGAGCCTTCATGGTTTTTTGGGGTTGACTGGCTACTACCGCAAGTTTGCCAAGGATTATGGGAAGATTGTAGCTCCATTAACTGCTCTATTGAAAAATGATGCTTATATGGACACATGTTATTGAGTGTGCATTTGACAAACTGAAACAAGCTATGTGTACTACACTTGTTCTAGCTATGCCCCATTTTTTCAAGCCCTTCACTATTGAGAGTGATGCTTGCGCCAATGGACTTGGTGATGTTCTCCTTCAAAATGAACACCCCATTGCGTTCACCAGCAAATCCCTTTCAGGTAAGAATTTAGCTGTCTCTACATATGAGAAGGAAATGATGGCTATTTTGAATGCAGTACAGAAGTGGCGACCCTACCTATTAGGGAATCATTTATGCATCAAGACTGATCACCAGAGTTTGAAATATTTCCTGGAACAACGTGTATCCTCCCCCGCACAACATAAATGGGTTAGAAAACTCATGGGTTATGACTATGAGATCACTTACAAGGAGGGTAAGGACAATATTGTGGCGGATGCTCTTTCTCGCACATTTGATGACCAAGGTTCTCTTTCAGCTATTTCTATGCATGTTCCAAATTGGTTGCAATCTGTTCAACAGGGCTATGTCAATGACTCTTCATTATCTCAAATCATCCAACGCTTGGCCCACAACCCTTTTGTTGTACCACATTATTCTTGGGATGGTGCTTCCCTGAGATACAAGGGTCGTCTAGTGCTTCCCCAATACACAGATCTTCAACAGGATGTCTTCTATGAATTCCATGCTTCTCCATCGGCAGGGCACTCTGGGTTCCTCAAAATGTATGAACGAGCACGTCGTAACTTCTTTTAGCAGGGCATGAAAAGGACAATTCAACAGATGGTGGCTGAATGTGATACCTTCCAGCGCAATAAGGGTGAAACGACACTCCTTCCAGGATTGCTTGAACCCTTTCCCATACCTACCCATATTTGGATAGATATTTATATGGATTTCATTGAAGGGCTCCCTAAATATGGAGGGAAGAGAGTGATTTTGGTTGTGGTTGATCGCCTCTCCAAATATAGTCATTTTTGTGCTCTCAGCCATCCCTACACAACCTCCTCAGTCGCTCAAATTTTCCTGGACTAGATATTTCATCTTCATGGAATCCTTTCTTCCATTGTCTCAGATCGTGATGCAACTTTCACTGGTCATTTTTGGACAGAACTATTTTGCCACACTAGCACCAAACTGAAGATGAGTTCAGGGTATCACCCACAAACAGGTGGTCAGACTAAAATTATCAATAAACGCTTGGAAACTTATCTTCGTTGCTTCACCTCTGAACAAAAACATCAGTGGGCAAAGTGGCTCCCTCTCGCTGAATGGTGGTACAATACCTCTTACCACACTGCCTCTAAAATGACTCCATATGAAGCAGTTTATGGTCAGGCACCGCCAATTCTTCTTCCATACACCCCCACCAGTTCTCCAGTTCAGGAAGTTGACACGGTCCTTCGAAACCGTGATCAGATTCTTTGCATTTTTCAGGAAAATCTTCACATGGCAAGAAATCGCATGAAGCAACAAGCCAATCAACACTGTTTTGAGCGCACTTTTGAAGTAGGTGATATGGTTTTTCTTCGTCTCCATCCTTACAGCAATCCTCCCTGAAACTCAAAGGGCGTCATAATCTCTCTCTCCAAAGTTCAATGGGCCATATAGGATTCCTCAGAAGATTGGGTCCATTGCTTATAAATTGGAACTTCCTCCTTCTTCCGACATTCATCCAGTATTTCATGTCTCTTGTCTGAAGAAAGTTCTTGGCACCAACATCAGAGGACAAACTGTTTTACTAGAACTGGATAATGAACGATCCATCCTTTTGGAGCCGGAGGCCATCCTCAATAAGCGCACTCATCAGCTTCGCTCTTGCTCTATCACAGAGGTCTTAATTCAGTGGCACAGAATGCAACTAGAGGATGCTTCATGGGAACCACTCTTTCAGATTCAACGACAATTTCCACATCGAAAGCTTTGAGGACAAAGCTTTTTCTAAGGGGGAGGGGATGTTAGGAACCCTTGTCAACCCTTCTCTTTAGCTTGTTAGTATATTGTTGTTGGACGCATATGCTTTGTAAGTCATCCCGTAGTAATTGTTGATCCATAGTTTGTGTTATTGTTGTTGGGCGCATATGCTTTATAAGCCGCCCATAGTATTTGTTGATCCATAGTTTGTATTGGCCCATGGTTTTGACCCATAGTATTGGCACTAGATTTAGTATATAAGTGTGTGTTGAGGCCAATGAAGGCACCGTGAAGTTATTTGTATTGAGCTTGCTCAAAGGAGGTTGCCCCCTCGAAGTGGCCCGTGATCAATAAAAATATTCTGTGATCCAATATATTGTGCATTTTATCAATTAATTGTTGCAGATTCCTCACATAACCCCATGGGTTTCGAACCCTAGTTTGTGATGAATTTATTAATAAAGATTTGTCTATTTATATATATATATATATTATACTTTGCACATGAATGATGTACATTCGAATCTTAGGGTTTAAATGTTAACTGTCTATTGTTTACAATAAGTATATATATAGTATGAGATTTGTATGTCTATAACTATATATTGATAAGTGCAATATTCTGATTACAAGAATGTAATCGATTATGAACTGTTTGATAATTAATGTCTATAAAAATCTATTGTTTTATACTTGTAAGTACTGTATGAAAACAATGATATTATAAAATATAAATTTATAGGTTTTCAATAATTAATGTATATTATTACAGCATACATTTTATATATATCAACATCTGATATATATTAATAAGATCAACACTCTACTTACAATATTAAGATAATTTCTAATCTACTATTTAAACAAAATCTCTGTACTAGAGTACATCACTTATGTGAAAGGAAAAATACAGAGAGGATTCATATTTCATTATTCTATATTTAAAATCTAATCATACAGACTTTTATACAGAAAATAATTATTAGTTCTATATTCAAATAAGTTTAACAGCTATTATAAAATCTAAGAAGCATTAGAAACCTGATAACTTATAGATAAAAACTTTTAGAAGTATACAGAACAATTTAGAAGCATTTAAACCATAACAATGTAGAACCTGTTTAGCTGTTGAGGTAGACAAACATCCAAAGAAGACTGTTCCTCCCAACCATCTCCTAGAAGCAGCCAATATTACTTGCTTTAGGACCCCCGAGCCTGTTCACTGAACAACCAGGACGAAGATACTGTGTAGAAGCATGTAATAGTCTCTTCATATTTCAACAGTCATAAAAACTTGCAGACAATACACTCTCTGCAATTCAACAGAATAAACTTGCAGTCCTTACACTAGCAACGCACTTTAGCTTTCCCCTCATTGAATTCTTCTTGTGTGCTTAAATTTTTCATTATCCAACTATATACAAGGCATAAACTATGAGCCTCCTACTCATTCGATGGATATAAGCTTGCCTAGGTCTTTGGGTCAGTTTTTTACATTTAATGAGCCACATGCTCAGTTCCACCTTCCTTGGGGAACATGACCACATTTTTAGGGAAGTTGCCTCATGTATTAGCTAGAAAGTGAGTGCAGTTGCCGCCACTTGCCAATTTGCCTTCTACACTAGTTCATTCCTCCTAGTGGGTCAGTGAACACTCTTCAATAATTTTCTTTGGATGGGTGTCTCCTATTTTAATTATTAAATAAATAAAAATATTTAATTACAGTCATCCTTGACCATCCTTGGTCAACAAACATAAAACTTTACAATAAATTTTAAAGTAATGTTTTTCCACAACATAAAATGTTTCAAGTTCTAGGTGGGTTACATTTTATTTCTTTTATAATTTGTGCAACACCATTAAGAGGCTCCCTTAAGCTAATGGAAACGAAGATGGTTTTATTGTTTTTAATATTCCTTAGAGAAGGACACATTAGGTGAGAAGGAAGCGGAGAACTATAAAAGATTTAGGTTGGATGATCAAATGGATGGTTATGAAATTAAGTATGTTATGTTAGATATAGGATATGATGCAATTATTCTTCCTAAGAAGTGATCGGAATCAATGGGAAGACCGAAGATATTCTAGTCACCTATATAATTGTGGATGACCAATCAACACATAATATTTCACATTGGTAGGATAGGAAACATATACCTAAATATGGATGGGGTGAGGGCCATTGCTAACTATGAATTTATCAAAATTTAGGTTGACAAGGATCCATATCCTACCTTTTTGGGAATTGACTATACTTTTGGTAATTATGCATTTGTCAGCATGACGAAGGAAATAGAATAGGGTAGTCCATTCCTTCGATCCATATCAAGGACCACAATATAAAAAATTGATTGATGATATAATGGAGAGGGATGTGCTAGATAATATAAACAATTCAACATATGAGAAAATAATATATTACATTAATCCTGTAATATATGGATATGAGAGTTGTAGGAGCAACATTATTTTGATAACTATTTAGAAGAAGCCTTGAAATAACGGCATACCAGGAGACATGAAATATCCTCTAGAATGCATGCTATAGTTAAATTAGATTATTGGGTTCAAATATGGAGGAAATACCCACCCATGTTGTATCAAATAATTGATATTGAATATTTATTGGATGGCATGCAAAGAAATTTTCCAAAAGAATATATACCCCTTGCTTTGGATGTGGCTTTACATGCTACTCTTTCTAGATTTTGTAGCATTGTTAAGGAAACCTATAAACTTAGGATGAAGTACATACACTAAAAAAACACAAGTGTGCTCCTCCCCATGTCTTTGAATGCAAAGATATATCTTTGAGCAAGGGAAATATGTTATGATTATTGAATTATATGACATGAGTAATAGAAATAATTTGATTCATGTTGAAAAATTGCAACTAGAAGTGGGGAAGTGAAAGCTTGCAACATTAGTTTTCGATTCATAAATTATTCCTTACTCTAGGATCCATTTGTAAATCCTAGTATATGCATGAAGAAATGCAAAGGTAGAGAAATATTTACCTTGTTCTTGAAACTCAATTATGTGAAAACTTCTCTGTCTTCTGACATAACTAAGCTTTTAGAGCCCATTAAGGAATGTTTTGTTTATTTACAAGTTGCAAAACACTCATTCCCTATTCTTTTTCTTGATCATTGGGAGAACAATATTTTGCAATGCCATAAGAAACAATTGGAATTTTATCTCTATGTGAAAAGGTTGGTAAGAGTCAAGAGGATGACAATTATTTAGAGGAATTTAGGCACCAATCATTTAAGGAATCTAAAGGGACCAAAGAAATTAAGGTGAAGGGAAAGGAATTTGCTAGTGCATCATATAATGAGCCTTTGAAGTTACTTAAAAGTCAATATTGAGAATGAGGAGTGATTGAAAATTAGTTCTCTACCAGGATGACTACACTAATATACCTAAGATTGGATCCTTGCTTAAAGATTATGAAAAATTATTTTATAGAGTTTTATAGAGATGATACAGTCATGGGAGAATTAGGAGAAATAACTTGATTGAGTTGTGTCCATGATATTCTATGCCTATAAAAAATCAACCCTAACATCTATGAGAAAGTGAATAATGAAATTTACATGATGTTGGTTGTAGGATTAATATTTCTAAAGACTGGATCATATCCCTTGCTATGTACAATAAGCACACTAATGGCATGAAATTTTTTGGGGATTTTGAGAGTTTGAATTTTCCTTGCATGCATGATCCTTCTCCCACTCCTTGCAATGATGAGGTATATGATTAGTTTGTGTGAAAGGATTCATATTCATGTATATATATGTTTTTAGGATATCATCAATTATGGATTGTAGAAGAGGATAAGAAAAAACCCACCTTTACTACTAAATGGGGATCCTTTTCATATAAGGTGACATATTTTGGGTTGAAGAATGTACTCATTGTATTCTCCATGATGGTGATTGTATCATTGAAATATTTTATTGATAATTTTTTAGAGGTGTATATAGAAAATTTCAATATTTTCAACTTAATAAAAGAGAAAATTGGTTTGTTTAGATCAATGTTTGATTGGTGTACGAACCTCCAAATATATTTAGAATTGAAGAGATGCATATTCTATGTAGAGTTTGGAAGTCTATTGGGACACATTGTCTATAAGGAAGGAGATGTGTTAGTGGACCTTGACAATATTTTTATTATTGTGACTTTGACTACCCCAACATGCATGAATTAGTTGTTGTATACTTTTGGAAATATACGATATTACAATAGGTTTAACCACGCCTATGCTTCCATTACAATTCTTATGCAGAAGTTGATGAATATTTCCAAGTTGTTCCTATGGACATCAGAATGTGAACTAGATTTTAATTTTCTCAAAGAAAAATCGATATGTGCCCAACCCTTGTGTTTTCTTATTAGAAATTTGTATATTCTTTGGGGATGGCATTGGGAGAAGTCATTTGTCAGCCAAGAGAAAAAAATTGGATCACCTAATGTATTTTTCAAGTATAAATATTTCACATTCCAAGTTCAACTATACAAGCATTGAGCATGAAGGGCATGTTGTAGTTTATGCTTTACAAACATTGATGCATTACCTTTTACGAAGGCTTTAAATTTTTTACCAATCATTATTCATTAATGTATTTGGTTAGCAAGTATATGTTTGAGGGTAAATTTTTCAAGTGGTTTCTCTTATTACAATAATTTTCATTTAAAATTGTGGTTAATGTCACATGAAATTAGGAATATTGGGTGGTGTTGCAGATGATCAAATTCTAGATGTAGATTTGTTAAAGGTAGTAGTTGTCCCTAGCTATTTGGGAAAAAATATTTATTTTTAACCATTGGTGTTGCTCTAGATGATTATTCCACAACTTAGAAATGTTACTTAGTTGTTAGGTTTGTACAATATTTGTTAATTGCATGATAGCTATAGAAGTTAGGGATTGGTGGTATTCTTTAGAGGTATTTTGTTGGAATGTCATTAAGGAGTTGCGAGAGGGCACGTGGGAGGTAAAGGAATAACTTGCAAGGTGTTAAAGGTTGGTTTGTGGTGACCTACAATGTTTAAGGGTTGTAAGGATTATTTCAAGGTTTCTGATGTATGCTAGTGAGTGTTTAATCATTACAAGAGAGATGGCTTACTCTTGAATCCCGTCGGTGGATTATAGCCTTTAAACAAATGGGTTTTTGACTTTGGGAGGGATGTCAACCTTCATGCTCACTATTCTAAAGCATGATATATCATCACTACAATTGAGTTTAGTTCCTAATGGATAGAATCTTCAACCATGAAGTATTCTTCTACCAATACAAAAACTAGATTCATTTATGATAATGTTATTAAATGGTTTGGTTGTCTAATGAGCTTGACTAATGATTGAAGTATGCATGTTTTGAGCACTCTTACATCCACCTTAGACATTTGGGTTCTTATACAACATTATAAAAGTAGTCCCTATCATCCTTAGGCTAATGGGATAATGAAGGAATTTAATAAAATTCAAGGGAAGATTTTAACTAAGTTATGTTAATGCAAACATACATGATTGGGATTAAATGATTCCTACAACTTTATGGACACATAGGAATACCACCAATAAGTTAAGTGGAGATGTTTTTAATTTGTGTATGGTTGAGAGCAGGGATAATTTTAAGAACCCCCCCCCCAAAAAAAAAAAAATTATATGTATAATAAATGGGCGAATATCCCTGATATATAGGAAAATTTGAAGGCTATTTTATCAATAATATAATATGTATATATAATTTTTTTGCTAATCTTTCATTCTATTATAGAATCTTATAAAATCTTGGCAAATATTTCACTAAATTATAAGATATTGTAAAATTTTGGCGAATATTGCACTGAATTATAAAATATTGTAAAATATTGGAAAAAGTTTCATCGAATTATTAATCCTTGTCACGTCTTGGTGAATATTTTTTTAGGAAGACTCAGCTTTTGATTCTGCAAATTAATAAGGTAGTGTAATAAGAGAGCATATACTAGAACTCAACTCTAGACTCTCTCGACTCTTAGACTCTCAAATGAATAAATGCATAAATGAGGAGAGGAAGGATTTATTTATACATTTGACAAGCAATATTTGGTCAGTCATAACTAAAGGTGTCGGTGAAACACAAATCCACTAACTAGATTCGGGGAAAGTGGGGAATCCACTTATTATCTCGTCCCTTAATGGTCCAACGGACATGCGGGGACCCAAATATTGATAGATCAACAAACTAATATAGTTGAACACTTTACACTATGGAGTAAGTATGGCACCGAGGAACCATAATTACAACATGGAGTCTTATTGAGACCCACAAGCTTAATATAGTGTATGAATTCCAATTAGATTATTTTACAAATATTCCATTTTTAAGATACCCTCCAACAAAAAAAATAACCTACTTATCTGTTTATACATACGAATACCACTTTTTCCTTTCTTTTGTTGACAATCAAATTTGAATTATGTCATTTGATTTAGAATTTATAGAGTTAGTTAGAAACTTGCAATGGTTATTAGAAATCAGAACATACACTAACACGAATAGAAATCGCATTAATGCATCATCATACATATCATTAGAACTACTATGTTAAACGATACTTTTTCTCAGATAAATTGAGGTGGTGTTTGTATCCATGTCCTTGAAATTTTTGAAAGCATGCAAAATGTGGTAAAATTGTTTTACAACCCTCATTAAATGCATAAGACAAGATATCAAGAAACAGAATGTCTGCATCTCAGGTCAAACATGCCCTGTACATATTATATATAATCATGATGAAAATGAAGTATCGTGTTCCAACTAAATCATATATTTATCATACATAACTAGATCCATTTCTGGATGATGATAACAATTACACATCAAAAAAAATCACCAAATAACGTTTTACTTTTGAATGACCCTTACAAAAAACAAAATACCGTAAAACAAATACCAAACCCAACAAATTTAGGTTATAGATAAAATTATCGAACTTGGCAATACGAATAAAAAAATCTACCAGTCACCAACTTCTCAATACAAATAAAATAATCTACTTGAATGCTTTGGACAACTCTTTATGAAGACAATGCTGAAATAATGACCATTCCACTTTAGCCCCACCATTATAATCAATGTGTATTCATTTATATTACAAACATCCTATACATCAACAATAACAAAAAAAATTATGAACATACACACTCACATGAATGCCTCAAATCCAATAATAATTGTAGAGCAAGATCCTAATAAAAGAACATTTTAAACAACTGGGTCAAATTTAGTTTGAATATATAAAAACCATGCGGTGTCTCTCCATCAAGAGTAGCGACCACTTACAGTTAATAAATGCCAATAAATGGGTTAAACACAACAAGGCATAAAATAAATCATATCTTCTAAGCTCTATAATTCTTTCATGAAACCAATACTCCTAGGATAGATTAAAAACCTAACAACACCGAAGGAACCATAATAATCAAGAGCACCCTAGAATTCAATAGGACTTAAAAATCATCCATGATAGAAAGCATGGTAAAAGGAAAATTTATAGCATAATAATCTATTGTAGTTGTGGATACAAATCATAAAAGCATGATAAAAATCACACCATTTTAATTATTGGATAAAAAGCATGACGTGAGTTTGTATTCTTTGATAAATTGCATGTGTAGCATGCCCCTTCAAGACCTGAGCTTCGACAATGGAGATGTTGCGTGAAGATTAAGATGTTGAGAAAACTAAGAATAAAAAGTGGAATCATATAAACCATAATCTTCACCTTGCAAGGGCAATCCAATGTGGCTAAATCATGAATCACTACAGCTGTTATAGAGGAGAAAATCGCCCATGATTTTCCTTTCAATACTGGAAATCGAGGGCTCAAATGAGGTATCAACATGAAATTGACTAAAAATTCAGGAGAATGCAACTGTATGCCTGAATTATAGGGAAAATGGAGGGATACATAACCCCTGGGAGCCTCCATTACTGAAAATCAGGGACGAAGCTGTTGGACCCCAAAATAGCCCCTTTTTTCCCACACTTATCTATACCTTTTTCCTTGTTTTGCCTCACCATTCCATAACCTAAGCAAATATCTTCCTAAGCAGAGCATAGATTGCAACATGTATAACTCATTATTGCTTCATTTCATTAATTCCTAATTTGTTTATGGTTATGGACTCTATCTTTTGATTTATGCTAATATAAATTGACTTGACAAAGATAGTTCAGAAGCCTTGGAAAGACCACAGGTGTAGCAGCTCGCTAAACCTTTGGAGAAGAGGCATATGTGGCGCTAGCTATTCCTTCTTGAGTACGGTTCCACAAATTGATGTGACAGTTCAAGTGTTCCTCCATGAGGCCAACTGTGACTGGGCCACGACAGAGCATCCAATTAATCATCCAGTTCAATCTATTAGAATCTATTCCAGTCTGCTAACGGCATGTAACGGCTCAGGCTTGAGCGCAACGATCTCATTCAAGTTCATTTATGGCTGCAACTGTTCTAATGTAATTCGGCATCCTGAAGATCGTAGATCTTCATGGCTACCTGATATTTGTGGAATAGATTCATGTGATTTTTTTATAAATGTAAAGAGGCATTCTAAGCCTGGGGTTGATTAATTAACATTTGGACAAGTGTAACAGAATGTTGTAACTGTGAAACCCCATTTTTAATACAAGGAGCATAGTTCTTCATATCTTTGTGTTTTAATTTGTATTAGTACACGACATATATATATAGAGATTGTCAAGTTAGGTAGATGTTGTAGTTCATTTTAGTTATTTTTAGTGTGGAATTGCAGTAGGTATATTTCCAATAGCTGCAACAGTAGATCATTTATGAATTGCATTTCCTTTGGTGTGTTGCAACAGTGTGGTGTGATAGTCAACTGTGTAGGTTAGTTTTCCTTTGATGCAAAGTGTGTTAGTTAGCTGTTACAGTCAAGTTCAGCTCCGATTCCTTTCAGTTATTTATCTTTCTTAGGATTTCCAATTTAGTCAAATTACGGTTCAAGTTTAATTCTAGTTCTTTGATGTTGTTTATCTTTCATAGAAATCATTAGATTAGACATGTTGTGATTGAGTTACAGTAGTTTCTAATTGAATTATACATGTTGTGATTGAATACTGTAGTTTGATATTTTTAGGATTTAACTTCTTGCAAAAGTAAGTCTAGTTTATTTATTCCTAGACCAGTAACTGCTGGATTGATATTTGTAGGAAGGTAATTGTACTTTGATTTCTTATATAGATAAATTAGATTAGTTTTAGCCATGAGATGAGTTTGATTGAGCAGATAGGTAGGATAATTTATCTTCATTCATTCAATCAGCTACTTGAGTGTTTATGCATAGATTGTACTAATTGCCTTTGAAATAAAAAGACCTACCTGGGTTGACAATTTATATTGAGCATCCTGTGTGTTAGTTGTAATTGATTAGCATATAGGGTGACCAACATTTTGGCGTCATTGCTAGGGATGGTAATTGATAGACATAGATAGTGGTTGATTCATTGATTTCATTTTAGCTATGATTATTCGAAGCATGCATGAATATGAGAAGAAAAACTCGGGAACCCCCTCCAAATAATAACATTGCAGGTGGAAGAGGTCATGGCTGTAATCAAGGTTTGGGAAGACAGACATACATTGATGATATAATTGCCAGAGCTGATTCTTCTACCAGACTACTGCGAGCATCTTTAGGAAGAGGAAACTCCGTTCTCCCTAATCTTGACACTTCTACATCGACCGTGGAGAACGCAACGGGACCTTCAACTCGTATTCCATAGAAGAAACCTCCCAAAGACAAAGGAAGTGCTGTAGGTGCAGTGGGACGAGAGGAGATCTATCATATTAACGGGCACAGAGTCACTAAAGAGGAGTAGTTGGAATATCGCCATGAATAATAATAAGAAAGAAGGAGAGAGGAAGAAAGGAGGAGAGAAGAAGAAGCAAGGGAAAAGGAAGAAAGAGCGAAGGAAGCATTAAAATTTTGGACCAACATGGATAACGGAGAACTTGAAGGAAATAATGAATGCCACAATAATCATGAGGATGAGGTGGAAGATAATCCACAAGGTGACACTGTTGTCACACTTGAATTCCCTATCCTCCAAACACCAGGGGCGACCCCCATGCAGAATATTTCACCCTCGGTTCTCTCGAACTTCCATGGTAAGTTCTATGAAGATCCAAATGAATTTCTTTTTGAGTTCGATATCCTCTGTCGCAGTTATGACTACACCTCCAATGCGTAGAAACTGAAATTATTTCTAGCCACCCTGAAAGGAAATGCTCTGCGCTGGTTCATGAGTTTGGGTCGTGAGACCATTACTACTTAGGATCAAATGAAACAAACCTTCCTTTCTGTTCATGGGAAATACTACCCTATAGTGAGGAAATAGACACTATCAACTTAAGGGGGTGACAGGTAAACATACTGATTGCATTACATAAGCATTTATAAAGAGAAATAGACTAGAGACCTTGAGGACATACCTTATGAACGAAGTTTGATCCTAGATTTTGTCCAACCTTGCGCTCGATATTTCACTCAATCCCCTGTCCGATAAACCTCCAACACAAAGACCTTTCTCAACGTATCTTGGCCAATATAATAATGATGGAATTGAAAAGTAATTCAAACATCAAGCATTAACCAACATTGATCCAAACAAATACATAATCCATTAAGCATTTGATTTGGGACGAGAAAGATGTTTCAACCTTTTATTGTAAAAAACATACGAATAGTACAAAGTATACCTGACTTTGCAGCATGCCCACGTAACTTGATCCTAGGTTCCTGCTCCTCCCTGACTTCAAAGTTCCTCTAGCATAACCACCTAAAATACAAGCTTCTCATATAAGAAGAGTCTCTCTATGGCTCTCATGTCTAACCCGTCTCTTCAATCCTCCTTGTATTTATAGGACAAGGTAGGAAGTTCAGGTCGAGAGGTGGTTGAAGGGGAAGTTGGGGAAGTTAGGAAACAAACTTCAACTAATCCCAATTCGTCAAATTAATATTTTTTTTATCGTATTTTAAGGTGTGCGCGACTATTTCACAGTGGAGTAGCACCCAACATGTAACTTCAGTGTTTAACAACTAGCGTTTACCACTTTTTTAATGTTGTGCGCTAGTTTACTGAAGTAGAGTAGCGCATGCCAGGAGGTGTGTGCTACTATATAGCTTACAGAGTAGGGAATATGCGCCGGTTTGCTTAAGAAGAGTAGCGCCCATGCCGAAATATGATATTTTTTAGGGTTTTGTTAGCTTGCAGGAAGGTGAGTCAGGTCAAAGTCTCATATGAGGTCATCCTGCTCTTCAATCCAAGTTGTCCTTTTGTGTGATCGAAAACTCAAGGTGATCACGGACAGAGAAGTGCAGATTTTTCCTATAACAGATTCCCCCTAATGTGTGAGGTCAGAGGGAAACGATGGCCGAAATACATTATAATCCAAAGCCAGAGGAGGAGCAAGAAACTGCAGAACCAAGTCACAAGAACACCTGAAACAAAGATCAAGGTCAGCAAGCAATTATAATCTAGACATCATATAGATGTGTAGTGTGATACAACATGATCTCCGATACATAACGAGGAGACGTATATATAGCATGGCCATTTGAAATACAAGCGTGGATCCATGTCAAACTGAGAGATCATAGCCATAACAACAAACTAGATTTATGTCTCATGGAGAGCCGAATATAAGTGAGGCTCAGTCTTGCACAACTTGGGGGATAACATAATGAGGTACTGCCACCAACATCCCAAGGTCTTCATCCAAAACAACCCAAGGTACAAACCCTAACCATGTGAATAAATGAGCTGAAAGTCGAATATGGGGGGTATCGTTTGATTACTGGTCGTTGATGTATACCGTTAGCAAACACGAGCGATTCCATCGATGATGATGATGGGGCCCAAGGTACCTAGTACGATCCAACAAGTGTGAATAAGTGAACTTGGAGTCAAAGACTTGAGGATCCTATCGAATAAGAGACATTGATGTATTCTCAAAATTCAATAGTGAGGAAGATTTCCACTGGTGACTGCAATCTCCAAGGTACTAACCGAAACTCTAAACTTCATTCCCAGAGCAAAATGAGTTGATGTCAATGGGAAGAAGTCCGTTGGAAGGGAGGCCTTAAGGCATCCTCCATCATCCAACACGAGGGACACTCAACTGGTATGAGCTGATATGGAGTAATATATGTAACAAGACTGACACAAGGATGGCCGACACATGAGGTCAAGATAAACTGCAGAATGGCCGACACAAGCTATATCCTTGAACAACGAGCACGACACAAAGTGACTTAGGCAGTTTTCAACAAAATGGGGAAAATGATATAAGCCTGTAATGTAGGAGATATTAGCAGACCCCCCATATTGTTATAAGAATAACCAACTGGGGAAGTAAACAACTCGGAGATCAGGTTCACCCTAAGGTCAAAAACTAAACCCAACCGACATGATAGACTCAAGTAGGTGCTGTGTTCAAGGATAGAACTGATTGAACTGCCTTTGACACTAAAGATATGAAGCATCTTTCTCATCCCTTATTCTTTTTAGATAAAAGAATACCTTTCTTGTTGTTTTAATGAGTCCAAGAAAGAATGAAAACTCAATCGATCCAACCATGTAAAAATTTCAATGAGCCAATGGGAGGAAGACTCGGGACCTTCTTCATTGTTTACAGAGTTCGAAGAAGAGATAGAAGATTACTCTATATTACTAATCTCTGGATTTTAATATCGAGCCGAGATCTGTTCCTGCTCGCCGGTGTTTTCAATTTTAAGGAGTCTGAAAAACTTAAACAATAACTCCATACACCTACTTGTGGATTTTAATATCGAGCCCAAGTAGGTTAATGTTCGCTGGTGTTTTCCAGTTTATAGAGTCTGAAAAAATTAAACAATCCTCTTAACACCTATCCGTGGATTTTATATCGAGTTCGGATTGGTCTATGCTCAGCAGTGTTTTCTTGTTTATAGAGTTGAAAAACTTAAACAGTCCTCTATTTACCATCTTGTGGATTTCACATCGAGCCCGAGTAGGTGAATGCTCGCTTGGTGTTTTCATGTTTAGAGAGCCTGGAAACCCTAAAGAAAGGCTCCGACAGGTCCTTTTTTGTAAAGTTAGTCTCCTCCCCCGAAAAAGTATAAAACAATGGAAGAAGAACTCTTCTAGCGCATACAAAAGTATACCTAGAGTATACCTTTTCCATAATTTATCCACCAAGGCCCGAAAAAGGGGTAATTCTATACCTGAGTGGATGAGCCTTCAATTACTTTAACGAGCTTGAAGAGGACAAGTTTGCTCGGCGATCTTGTTTAGGTTTAAATAGTCCAAACAAGAGCTTAAAATGACTTAAATGACAGCTTCTAGGATCACAACTCATGATCTTCCAAAACTAGGACTTCAACAAATATGTTAGTAATCGTGACAAAAATTCTTAAATGATATGTAAATTTTAACTATGAGCTAGTTGAGAAGGTCTATCATCAAGAAAGTTAGTCTTAAAGGATTGATCTTACAAAATTTTAGTGAAAAAATGAGAACCATTGGGTGAAATTACCATAATACCATATGTAGCTATTAATTGATAAAATAGAACAAATTGGTAGAATTTGCAACTATAGAGATTTTACCAAAGTGGGTAAAAATTTAAAAACAAATCATATATGTAATTTCAAAATTAAAACTCAAATTTCATTTTGGTTTTGTAGGGCAAGAAAATTTGGAGCAAACCCTTGTATTTCAATCCTTCGTGGCGATCAACTCAAGCAACCAATCAACATTTTGCCTCCACCAAGTAAGTTGAATTCATCCTAACTTGCATTTCCGTTGGTTATTTGTCAATTTTTGAGCTTAAAATCATTTTTAAGGCCATGCTCCAATCGTGATAAGCGTGTGCGCTACTCTGCAGTAGGCAAAGTGGCGCATACTGGAGGTATGCGCTACTCTGTTTATACATAGTAGTGCCCATGCCTGACTGTGTGACTTATATAGTAGCACACACCCCTGAACATGTTAAAAAAAGTGTCGAGATGCTAAAATTTGACAATTTTGTGGTAGGATGGTGCTTATTTGGAGGGAGAGAGAACATGAGGAGATGGATAGGGTGGCAATGCAAGAACCAACCACTCTCCATGCATTCTGAAGATGTGGTTTATTAAAGTTTTACCTAACCGTGAACATGAGGGCACTCAATCGATGGCTTCAAAGACTCGTTCAATACTGGGATGTAGATGCCAATGCATTTGATATCCGGGGACAAACCCTGGACCTTGCTGTTGACGACATATACTTCATTACCAGACTCTCCAGGAGGGGAGATGCGGTAAATTTGAAAGGATCTTCTCGCATTGTGGGTGCTACATCGGTGCAAGAATATTTGAATGCATACTGTGTGGCGGGAGCCGAGAAATCAGGAAGTCAAATCCTAATTTCTACTATTGAAAGCCTCCCTCTAAAGGTTATTGTGAGTATGCTGAACCGCTTGGCGGGGAGTGCCACACAACACCTAGCGTCGAGGCATTCCATGCATATTGGTGTTAGATGCTTGCAGGGACATGTGTACGACTGGTGCACTAGTTTATTGGCAAATATGAAGCTTCAACTTACAGGTTGTAAGTCTGGGCGTATGAAGAACTTTGGATACGACAACATTTTGTGTACCTTCTTTTTTGAGAGGGTACCTACTCTTAGCTTGGGCATGCCTCTACCTCCAGCCAATCCTCGTGAGCCAAGATTGGGCCGCTGGGGTGACATTTTTCTCCGCCAGGGTGGTGGTGAAAGTCACTTTTGCTATCATACTGATGATTTCTGGGGGTGGTGGGAATGATAGGTGCTAGCATTCGAGCAGTTTCCATATGCTGGATTGGACTTCCGCTATGATCTAGAGATGGTGCTTCCTCCAGGTGGTGCTTGGGGAGATATTGGTATGTTTTTACTTTGAGAATTATTTAATTTTTTCAAATTTTCAATTATATGATTTTTATGAATGAATTTTGAAGTACTAAACAAGTGTCATATGCAGATATTGGGCCTGTTCGTCCCGAGGGACATCATACTATCTTCGTGAGGCCAGCAGATGTTGGTGCAATTGATGCTATGTTAGGTACCATAGAGCGGAAAGTGAGTCAGTTGACTCATGATGTTCCTGCATGTCTCATGGATCAGATACCTATTGATATGCAGGAAGATGTAGTTGGGGTGCTCCCAGCATGGCTTAGGGTGCTGCGGAAGATAGCTAGGTTGGTCATATGTTATTGGGATGCAGTAGATGATGATGATGCCCCTCCTTCTCTGTAGGAGATGGATACTTTATGTATATTTTTGAGGCCACTGAGCCCAGTTTTGTACTTTATGACATGACTTTTGATAGACTTGTGATCCAAAACTCGTATATTTTTTGATACAGTATCAGATATATATACAGTATCGGTTATTTACATGTGTATGTGTTTGAACTTTATGTGTGAAATGTTGTTTATGGAAATGTATGATACAAATGCCAATCTAAAACATAATTTGCAAATGAATCAGCTAATGCATTTAAATTTCTTGGAATGTGTTGATATATAATCGAATCAAACTGTCTTTCCAATAATCTAACTCACAGAAACTGTCGTAGCAAAACAGGATCTCTAATCTGGTAAACACTCGTTAACTGAAATACAACTAATTGCGAATCAAGTCTTACCTCCAAATGTGAAATGCCATGAATAAGAGCATCTCGGAGAAGTTCTATAACCGCATTGTACTCAGCAACATTGTTCGTAGTGGGACCCAAACAAACCCCCCCGAAGAAACCAGTTGGCCAGCTGGTGAGTAAATGGCCCAAGCTGCTGAAGCTAACTGTCAGGTGTGACGACTGGCGCCATTAGCAAATCCTAAGAAATATTCAGTCGACATCTATTACACGAAATGAAGACACACATAAGGTTAACTTAAGCAAAAACTAGCTCTACAAAATATACAACTATGTTACAAGAAAAAGCACAACTGCCTAAGCGTAGTACTTCTTTAGGTAGCGCCCATATCTAGGCTCAGGCAACTTATTACCCTCATAGTCTACTAGCTCGTAAGCACTCTTCTTCAGTACTTTAGAGATTATGTAAGGCCCGATCCACATGGACTTGAACTAGCGAGGTCCTAGAGGTTCCTTGTCCTGATCCCAAAGTATAACAAGATATCCTTCAAGGAACACCGTAGGTCTGACAGACTTGTCATATTGTCCTTTGACTCGTTTCTTATGAACTTCGTTTGCTGTGAGTGCGTTGTGGCACTGCTCATCTAGATTCTCTAAATGCAACAAACAGTGTTCCAGTGCTGATGTATCCGGTAGTAATTGAACAACCAGTTTTAACGAAGGAATCTTGCATTCAATCGGAACGACTGCTTCTATCCCATGCACAAGATGGAAGGGAGAGAACCCGGTAGCAGTATTTACATTCGCTCGATAAGCCCAAAGAGCAGGGTATAGCATGATGTGCCATTTATTTCGACTGGCATTAACAGTTCTTTGCAAAATTACCTTTAAAGTTTTGTTAACTGCCTCGACTTGTCCATTCACCTGTGGATAATATGAAGACGAATGTTCTTGCCGAAAACCTAACATTGTATACAGATCGGTCATCATGCTATTATGGAAATGACTGCTGTGATCAGTCACAATCTCTTTGGGTATGTCGAACCTTGCAATAATCTGATTGAATACAAAATAAGCGGCAGTTTGTCCATCTGCCTTAACAGTAGGCATTACCTCGGCCGACCTGGTGAAGTAGTCGACGGCAACGATGATATTATGATGTCCTCCAGCCGAGACTGGATTGCAAGTCATATAATCAACCCCCCATTTTGTGAAGGGACCTGCTGTAATCACAGTATGAAGAGGAGCTGGATGTGCTCTCATTTTTCCGGTGAAAAACTGACACAGACGGCAGCGTTTCACAGCTTCCACACAATCTTTAAAGATTGTGGGCCAAAAATACCCGGCACATAGTATTTTCTGGGTTGTTTCCAACCCAGAAAGATGACCCCCACAGGCTCCACTGTGAGCATCATTCAATACTGATTCTGCTTCTTCCAAAGTCAAACAACGTCGTAAGATGGAATCTACCCCACGTCTATACAAAGTATTAGAGATGATGAGATAGTTTTTCGCTTGACTTTTCAGTTTGCGTCGTTCTTCTCTGGAAAAAGTGGTAGGACACCTCAAAGTCTGGAGATATACTAAGATATCCCCGTACCATGGGTCAGAGGAAGCAATAAGGAAGATATGTTCATTCGGGAATGATGATTCTTCCTCGATATGCTCTAAGTCACTCGGAAACTCTGAGATTAACTTAGCGAACACTAGTGATTTCTTCGACTTGGCAGATTGAAAGACCAAATCGAAATCTTGTAAGATTACAATCCATTTATTGTACTTCCCACCGATGATGCGTTGAGTGAGAACGTACTGAAAAGGATTGAGTTCTGATATCATAGTAGTTGTTCGTAAAAGTATGTAATGACGAAGCCTCTGTACCGCATAGACCGCAACAAGTGCTAACTTCTCAACATGCGAATATTTAACCTCAGGAGCTATCAATGCGTGAGAAAGATAGTAAACAACATGCTCTTGGAGCGTGTCGTCCTCCTGAACTAGTACTACACCAATTGTATTAAGAGACGTCACCAGATATAAAAGAAAATCTTTTGCATAGTTTGTCGGGCTCAACAAGGGTGTTGAAAGTAGTGCCTTTTTCAAGGCCTCAAATGATGCTTGAGCAATCTCATCCCACAAGAAGTAGGTATCTTGTTTAAGAAGTCTCATAAAACCTTTTGTGATCTTAGCATAGTTTATGATAAAGCGTCGCAAGAAGTTAGACATGCCTTGCAGACTATGGAGTTGTCGCAAGGTGCGAGGAGGAGGCAGATTTACAATCGCCTCAACTTCTAAAGGGTCGACCATTATAGCATGATTGGATACAATAAAACCCAGTAAACGTACTGATTCGACACAGAATACGCACTTATTTGGATTCAATCGAATCTTATATTGTCTGCATCTTTCAAACACAAGTCTCAAATGAGCTGGATGATCCCGTCTCTTTCGAGATCGTGCCAGGAGGTCATCTAAGTAAGGTTCAACTATGTGTTTGATATCGTGAAAAGCGAAATTCATAGCTCCCTGGAAGGTAGCTCCAGCATTCTTTAAGCCAAACAACATATTCTGATACGTAAAGGTTCCCCACGGGAAAATGAAAGCTGTTTTTTATTGATCTTTGGGTTTGATTTGGATTTGATTATATCCCGAAAATCCATCCATGAAAGAAAACATCTCGTGTCCCACACAGGCATCTATGATCTGGTCGATAAATGGTGTGGGATAGTTATCTTTTGTACAAGCTTTATTCAAGTCCCAGAAATCGGTATAGACTCGTATGGTACCTTGCATCTTATCAACTGGAACAGGGTTTGAAACCCATTCCATCATGTTAATCGGGTGGATAAATCTGGCTCTAAGCAACTTTTCAACCTCCGCCTTAATGGCGGCTGATTTTCGAGGATTCACAGGACGGAGCTTCTATCTCACAGGTTTTGCATTAGGGTATGCAGTGATGACATGCTCAACTATGACTGGATCGATACCTGGCATCTCCTCATAAGACTAGGAAAAAATGTTGTGGATTTATTTAAAAAGGTTGGTATACAGAGCGATCTCTTCTGGAGAACAATCTGCACCAATAAAAATGTTTTCCAAGACCCTGGGTTTGGTGGAAATGTTAATCGGGATTGTTCTCGATATATTAGCCATATTCCCTTCAGTGTAAACAAGTCTTGAAGTAGAAGGAAAAGATGACAAATCAACAAATCCACCGAGTCTCATAGAGAATTCTCCTCTCTCTATCCTGTCTAAGTTTGGAAGCAGGTAAGACCTGTGATGCATATTTTCCCATGGCTGGTCCAGGCCCATCATGGCTTCCAAAATGGTTTCATTAGACAGTAAGATCGTGTCTAAATAGTCAAAAGAGTGGGTAGAATTCAATGACCATAGAGTAGCATAGTCCATATCCGACTCAGCAGAGACTAGCGGAGTCACGATATGTTCCATTGCAGCATGTTGTGCTTCCATGTACGCTATCTCTGCAACGGTTAAAGGCACTGAAGGTTTTGATACAGTAGGAAGGATCCACAGATCAGTCCTAAGACCAACCGGGAAATTTTCAGTAGAAGTGCGTACATCAGAACGCATGAAAAGAACCAGAGAGGGAAGGTCAAAAGTGCCTATTAATGACTTGTAAAGCCCTGCTCCTAAACTCTCACTTACTGGGGCATATTGATCAACTAAAGGAATAGTGGTATCCGATGAAGTATGGTTGTTTTTCCGAGAGAACGAAAGTTGATCAACCGTGACTTTCTTGCCTTCATGGGGGAACATAACAACTCAGAAAACTGCCGATGCAATGGCTCGCATGGTATATGTCCAGATCCTACCTAATAACATATTGTAATCAAGCGGAGTGTCCAAGACTTCAATCTCTATAGCAACTGTCTTACCGACAAGTGTAATTTCAAATGATGGTAGAACTCCATGTGGATGGAAAGTCCTACCATTGAAGGCAGTAAGCAGTGTGTTAGAGGGGGCTAGCTCGAGAGAGCCTAAAGATTTCCAGCAAGAAATGGACATCACACACGTCGACGTGCTCTCATCTACGACAACCCATCTGATGGTCATACGACCATGGACTACTTCTATCTGTAGGGAAACATGGTACGACAACCAATATTTGATATCAGACATATCAAAGGGCGCAATCATCTTGGATGATTCCATACTTCCAATCACTGCCAGAAGTGCATTTCGTTGTAAAAGGAAAAATTTGCAAAAATTCTAAGGTGGACATAGCACAAGGGGTTTGGGCTAGATCTTCAACCACATTGTAGTTGGCAGCAGCCCGTGCGTTGGGATTGTGCGATGCCCATTTCAAGACACTGTTGACCAACGCGACCTCAGTCAACAGGGGTTTGCCTCACTGTCGACACATACCGCAGTCTCCCTGGGCACCGACCTGAGCAGGTTTAAGCCCACCCAGCAACATCCGCAGAGCAGATGAGGTCTGACCTGAGGCATCTAGGAAGAGCAGACGGAACCATGTTTCCGCTGAGGGAGGAGGAGAGTTGTGGATGTGTAGACTAGATTTATTGCAGTACTTAAACAAAACCCAAAACATATAACATTTTAACTAATCGCAACATTCATATTCCACATGAAACAGATCATCTAATCGTATCATTTATCATTCTAGCAACAGTAAACAGAGATTACATCAAACAACATTTATCTATCGCACCATTGCACAGAGATTGCACCAAAACATCATTATATTACTGTTGTGATCAAAATACCAGAGGCAAAACATACATCTTCTTATCTCTCGTCGGCTATTCTCCTGTCTTCTATCTTTTTCTCTTCCTCTCTATCTTTTTCTAACACTTACAATTCTCATCTATTTATAGGCTTCTGCCATTACAATATTTATCCACTTACAACTAACTTCCTAACCGACATTATAGACAATTGACCCAATAACCCCCAAAACCCGCATATTACGATACAACTGACTCACTATTACATAATATATGGTCCAAGTGACCCAAAACCCACCAACTGCGGTATTCTTTAATACAAAATACTCCTTTCGTGCCCTCATCCAATGTGTCATAGCGTCTGCGGTGCTCCGACCTTTCCCCATCAAACAGCTTGCCAACAGGCCCCCAACACAATCTTGTGTCTTGCCCTCGAGCCACGTCAACTGTTGGACAGAGTGCCTTCAAACTGAACTATGTTTTGGTAACTGTTCTTGCTGTCTGGATCATGTGGTGTTGTCCCACTTCTTCTGCTACATGGATCGTCGACTCATTATGCTGTATGTTTAACCCAAAATCGTCAGCGCCCGACTTGCTATCATGTACTTCTCAAACTCATCCTCGAGTCTCTTGGACGGGTATTTGACGGGAAGAAAAAGAGGACGAACACTACCAAGGTGTGAAATTAGCAGATGACTCTGGCACATCTGTTTCGCACCGACAACTGGTTCCTATTGTGGGTGGGGAGCTACCACCCCAACTTGCTCAGGGGTCGAGAAGAGCACAATCCCACGAACAACTACTGCATACTTAACCATGCTGAATCGGCCCTCGGCTCGGGCATAACACAGTGTAAGTGCACCCGCCATATCAAGGCGCTCAGGAACACTCGTCGTTCGGGCTCGCAGGGCCCTTGGGGTGCTGCCACAGGAAACAAAGCGAAGCATTTACACAGCCTCTTTGGAATTACTCACAACTCAATTCACAAACTAATCAACTAGCATAACCACTCTATTTCAGAACAAGCGTTGTTGTAGCGAACTACCAGCTGCCTCGGCTACTTATAGCCGGATCATTCCTGGGTCACGACAGTGGGAATGATGCTCCACTAACTCTCATCTGCGTGTGTAACCCCATCGGATGACGTAACGGGGGGTGACCATACTGTCACTGAATATCCCACGTGCCAATGTGTGAGCAATCTCCTCAGATCGTGCTGAGCGTACCGGCCCAGCGTGCCATGTGCAAAACATGCCATTGTGCTGTGGTAATCTGGTGGAATCTGTTAGGTGCAATCATGTATAGGGATGATGGGAAGTGGTGACAACGCTGCCCCGCACATCCCAAATCCTTCGTAATCAGTACAAAATATTTCAACAAGAGCTGCCATCGATCCTGGTCACAATACTGCCATAAGCCTCCTACTGTTCCAAAGTTGCAGCACAAGCCTCCCTGCTTCCGCATACCTTCTTCGGTTGGCCCGCCATCTACCCACAAGCAACCTGCAACACACACTTTTTTTTATTTTATGCGACTCAGACATCATACTGCTCCAAGCCCAAGCGATAGGGCTTCAACCTGTGACCATTTACCAGTTTGGGTAGCATCGCCCCATCCAACCGCTGCAACTGAATCGCTCCTCCTGAAGTAATACTATTGATGCGATATGGACCAAGCCAATGCATCTACAACTTTCTAGGATGTTTCATAAACTTGCTGTCGTATAATAGCACCAAGTCGCCTTGCTGAAACTGCTTACTTTTGATGTGGCGATCATGCCATGCCTTCTGGCGATCCTTCTCCACCCCTTGGTGAAAGCCCACAATAAATCGATCCTCTTCCAGCGCCACCAATTGTGCTAAATGTTCATCTAATGCTGCAACATCATCCATGCTCGTAACAGCCACAATACGTAGACTTGGAACAATGTACTCCATAGGCATAATTGCTTCCTTCCCATATACCAGCTTGAAAGGTGTTTGACTAGTCAACCTTTTACATGTGGTGCAATAGGTCCACAATACGGCTAGGATTTTTAAATCCCAGTCGTCGTGGTTCACATTGCACACCTTTGTCAATGCATGCTCCAACACCTTGTTAAACGCCTCCACCGTTCCATTCTCCTGTGGGTGATTGGGTGTACTCTTCTTATGCTGTATCTGTAATTCTTCCGTCAATGCGCTGATAGTGCGATTGAGAAAATGGATGCCTTGATCACTCAGCAATATCTTGGGGTAGCCAAAATGGGTGATAATGTGATCAAACAAAAATCGAGTAGCCGTTGCGGCAGAGCAATCAACTACTGGTGCTGCCTCAGCCCATCGGGTCAAATACTCTGTTGCTGTGACAATATATCGCGCCCCTGTGAGTTTCCCTGGTGGATGGATGGGTCTGACAAAATCCACAACCCATTTCTCGAATGGTTGTAATGTTACTTGAGGTAGCAGTGGCATCTCGTCGCGTCGGGACGGCTTTCCAGTTTGCTGACAAACATCAGAAGACCGCACATAGTCTGTCGCATCATTATGTAATGTGGGCCACCAAATTCCTGCACGTAGTACCTTCCGTGCAGTTGCCCGACCGCCATAGTGTCCTCTCGCTACTCCACCATGCGCCTCAGCCAATATCTGTGCTTGCTCATGCGGTAAGACACATCTGTGCAATATCTCATCAACACCCAATTTATACAATTCTCCTGCGATCAGTTGAAAGTCAATAGCCTTGATGACCAATTGCTTCTTCTGAGTAGTGGTAAAGTCATCGAGCGTGGTGTCGGTCACCAGAAACTGAAGGATGTCATCAAAGTATTGATTAGCAGTAGAAACGTGAAATAGTTGGGCATCTGGCAATCCATCTTCGATATTAGTCAGTTCCTCCCCTATGTCAACCCGTGATAGATGATCTGGTCCAGCATTCAACCGTCCCGGTTTCACAATGACTTCGAAATCAAAATCCTGGAACAAAAGTAGCCACCGACAGATCTTCCCCCCCAACATAGGCTTATTGACCAAGTATTTTAATGCAGAATGATCAGTGAGCATTTTAAAGTGGCCACCCAACAAATAATGCCTGAATTTCTGCAGTGCGTAAACCATGTCCAGACCTTCACGTTCTGTGGTAGTGTAATTACATTCGGCAGAGGACAGCTTCCGACTAGAAAAAGCAATGGGATAATCAATGTCGCCTTCTCCTGGTTGAGCTAACACAACCCCTAATGCAACCAATGAAGCATCAACATGGACATGGAATTCCTTACTCCAGTCCGGAAAGACCAAGATTGGTGCCAACGCCATCTTCGCCTTGAGTGTTTCAAAGCTATCCTGACATTCCGGGCTCCATTGGAATGCCGTATCTTTATTCAATAACTTTTCCATGGGAGCAGTAATCACAGCATACCCCCTAATGAACTTGCGATAATATCCCGTATGACCCAAGGTGGCGTGCAACTACTTAATGGTGGTTGGTGGTTGCAACCCCAAAATGAGCGGAATTTTGGCTGGATCAACCAACAATCCTTGCTTACACACAATATGACCTAGCAATATCCCAAATGGTGCACAAAAAATACATTTCTTCAAGTTCAGCGATATCTGGTGCTGTCAGAATCGCTCAAGCATTAACCGTAGATTGGCCAAATGATCACGAATCAATCCATAAACGGTCCAATCATCCATATATAGCTGCAAAAAATTCTAAATAAAAACTTTGAATGCGGCAACAACGACCTGGGAGAATATCACAGGTGCATTCTTCAAACCAAACGACATGACTGTGTACTAAAAGAAACCCCATTCAGTAACGAAAGTTGTCTTATGGCGATCTTCATTGGCAATGCAAATCTGATGGTAGCCAGAGAATCCATCAGTGAAAGAGTACATCTCCTGGCCACCCACTCCTTCAAGTACTTCATTAGTAAACGGGGTCGGAAAAGGGTCATGCAAGTAGGCATCGTTCAACTTCTGCAAGTCGACACAAATGCGCACTTCACCTGTTTTCTTGTCCTGCACCACCATAGGACTGATCCATTCTGACTCTTCCACAAGTTCGATAATACCAGCATCCAACATCCGATCAAGTTCCGCCTTGACCTTTTCTTTATGTCGCGGATTTATCCGATAAGGTCGCTGTCAGACTGGCTTAGCATCTGGTTTCAATGGAATCTTCATCTCTCCTAAATCACCCAGGATTCCCTTCATTTCGGAAAACTTTGTGGGAAACACATCTTGAAATTCATGCAGTAACTCGGTAACCTTACTCATCATCTCATCATCCCAATAATCCCCAACATGAGCAAACTTGGGAGTAGCTTTGGTGCCGATATTCATCTTGTGAAGCTGCAATGGTTGACTGAACGGATTACTTGGCACAACAGGTGGGACCACATCGCGACTTCCTTCAGATTCAGGAATGTTAACGTTTTGAGGATCATCATCGTCCTCCAGGACACCACTGACGTTGAAGCACTCCATGAGAGACTGCATCTGACAGTGTGTGTGTGGGTCGACAGGGTAGGCCACCGAAACAACCTGAAATATCACGTCGCAGATGAGCTGCACGGCGTTATGGACATTAGGGTTGGCATCCGCAAAAGTGAACGTATGAGTAAAATAGATCATCAACTCCCCCCATGTTGTAATGTCTCAGCACAACTCGACTGTAGTGTACCATGAGCGCAATATCTCATCCAAAGTATGGAAAAAAGAATGGACCCACTCATCTCTGGGTCGCGCTACCCATAAACATTGGCACTCCATCACATGATCACTAGGATCAGTCCGGCCATCATACTTCCCAGTGTGATAAACTTCAGTATGGTCGAACCGAACCATCATCAGCCTTCGGCATTGTGACCAACCTTTAATGAACTTCTTATGTGTCACCCACCATCATGCTGGAGCAGCCTTCAGTGCTTCCTCCAAGGCCAACAATCGCTGTGGTTCTGGGACGCGGTCTTCAAACTCTGCTAAAAAGGTGGTCAGGCCAGGCAACCCCTCGTAGATAGGCAATGTGATCATTTCTATCACAACACGACATAAGGATTGCATAACTAAGCCACATTTCCGGAATGGTACTTCATGCATTCGTTTCTGCCAATGTTCCAATGCATCATCAGAGTTGGAAGATGCAGAGCTCTCACTATGCCACTCCAACTCACCGTGGATAGTGGGATGAATATAATCTTCTGAAATGTTGAACGCGTGGTCCCATCCAACAGTGTCATCAACTCTTATAGGTTCAACATGTCGGTGTCCTTCAGCCGGATCCAACAGGGTTATGACTCTGAAATCACGATTCTCAAAGGTCATCATGCGCTTCTTGAAGTTGATTACAACTCCACTGTCGTTAGCCCATCCAATCCCCAAGAGTGCGGGATAAGAGTTTCCTCCCTCAACCACTTCAATTAAGTCAAAATCAACATAAGTCTTCATGCCCTCAGTATCAATCGTGAGCCACGGAACTCACCCAATGGGTGTTACCTTCGCATGGTTAGCCAATCGGAGCTGTACAGGAGACCATCTCAATGGGGGACTCCCCATCTTCTGCAACGCCTGCTTGGTTAAGATGTTAACATCCAAACCAAGGTCAAGAATCACAGAGTCAACATCATAGTCACCAATCTGAATATTCATTCACATCTCCTTGCCAATCTTCCGTCGTTGTAAAGAGTTTACTGTCGACTCCTACCGTCCTTTTGGAAATCGCTGCAACCATCCTTCAATCTCAACAAGGGAAGTTGGGTCTCGTCCAATGACAGATAGTATTAAAGGAACTTCTGCAATGTCTCTGGGGTTGGTCGATCGACGTCTGATGTGGCATCAAAGACAGGCAGCATATCGCAAACAACAGCCTTATCGCGGTCTTTCTCCAACGTGCGACGTGCCTCCAGGAATGTCTCTCGCTCCGTATCAATGTTGAAGGGTACTGTCTTCTGACAAGCTAACCGAATCAGTGGGCGTGAACCATCTTCCCCAGTCGTCTTGCCTCCACGAGTGACAACAACCATTGAAGCATCTTGTGGTCACGGTTCTGTAGAAATGGTCGCAATATTTGCGCCTTGCGTCTGGTTCTGCTGCAAATTCCCTGGTTGACTGATATTTTGATTGGCGTTCGGTGGTGGTCGCGGGGACTGGTTCTGTATTGGTTGTTGTACCGGGTTCTGTACTGGTTGCTGTGGCTGGGCCTGATTCTGTAGCTACAGAGCATTCCCAGCCTGCCAACGTGCAATTAACTATGGACAATTTTCAACCGTATGATCATTACACAAACAAAACGTACACTGATTCTGTAGCAGTGGGCAGTTGCGCTGATAATGCCCCCATATCGCACAGTGGTAACATTGAATAGGTCCACGACCACCTCGGCCTCCTCCTCCATGAACAAATCCACCACTGCGTCCGCCCCTATATCCTCCTCGGTAGCCGCCCTGCTGCTAGTACTGAGGTTGGTTGAACTATTGCGACATTGGTGCTGGTGGAATCCCTTGCCCTTGTGGTGCATACTGTGGTTGCTGTACATATTGTGGCTGTCGGGGAGCCGTCTGCATCGGGTTGTATTGCGGCATGAAATGCTGCGGTTGTTGTTGCTATGGTGGAAATTGCATCTGCGGTTGCGGTAGCGGCTGGGCTACCTGCGGTTGTAGTTATGGTTGGTGCACGGCGCGCTGATTGTCCTTGATGTAGAATGCATCACACATCCTCTCCTGTAGCAACCCATATGCATGACAATCCTTGTCATCATGACCCACCGACTTGCAAAATGTGCAGTAAATATTTCGCGGAGTTGTGACCATTTTCTGCATATATGGGCAATTATCGTGACTGCGCCCAAACACGTGACAAATGCGACACCACGGCATACTGCCACCATTCAGCGGGTTTGGTGCACTTGACACCAAATAATTATGGAAATCCAGGCAATTATCCTTCGTATGCCCTTCTCCTCGGCATCACGTAAACCATACTTCATCATGCTATTCCTTGTTCTTCTTCAAATCTTGCAACTGTATAGTCAGGTTGGCGAGCTGCGTATGTATATGCAACATCCCGACTGCATTATCTCCAATCGGTGACGCTTCCAATCGCATTGCAATCTCTAGAGCTTCGCTCGGCGTCGATATGTTTTGCTGCATCACCGACAGCCGAATGTGGGGTAACCGTGCTGCAATGAACCATTCTTTATGTTGGAAATCGCTCATATCGAAACTAACCTTTGCCATCAGCATCTTGAATCGTTGGTCAAAATCCCATACTGTCTCATTGGTATACTACTTGATTTCCTTCAATTCAGTAATGTATTGAGCCTTCGACTTAGGCCGTCTAAATTGAGCAATCAGCCCATCCCGAATCTCATCCAGGGACTTCTCTGGGGCCCCCGTAGGGACTAGAATAAATTTCATGAACCAATCTAATGCACGACCTCGCAAAGTCGTGGCTAACTGTCCTTTCTTAGCATCAGCATCAGTGATCTGTTTCATGGTCCAGATCGCTTCACACAAAAACCAATATTGTTCTGGGTTGTCTGTTGCACTTCCATGGAACAACGGTAACTTAGCATCATCGCTTGCCATTTTGGGCTTCCTTCCTCCTGTCGCTGTGCTACTACCAATTAAATTTTGCGGAGTTGATGAACTTGGCCGTGTTGAAGTAGTATTCCTTGTTGGTTGAGAGTCAGTGAGCGGAGGTGTGGGTACACTGGTGCCGGGGTTTGGTCCTGCCTCTATCCTGGGCGTATCCTGGTTATCCCTTTCAGGACTGTGAGGTTTCTTCGTCCCGTGTGGTCTTCCTTCATGGTTTTGCGGTTCGATCGCAGCAGGACCTTCTCCCATCCTCTGCCTCTTCTCCTATCAAAACCTCGCTCCTCCTCTTGTAAGACCACTTTCTTCCTCGGCTTCGCTCATAGTCTCCTCATGGTATGCACCCATCTACCCCTTTACCATTCCATGTACCGATCCCCAGTAGTCACAGTACCCATGGCCTCCACCCACCAAGCTGTCTACTGATCAAGGTGCATCTTTAATATACCCTTTTCGCAAAGTAGCATCTTAATCGACAGTTGGAGCGACAACAGAAACCTTCCCCTCAGTCCTCGGAAGAAGTATCTTTCAGCTTTGCTATAGGATTTCTTTGTGTCGACCAAAAATTCAGTGATATATACTTCCAAGATGCTATCAAGCCAAACTTCAACAGCCCGCGATGCCTTCTTATTGACTTCCTGCAGCTCCTGAATCAATTCTGGGGTCCAAGCTGCCGGTTCACCACCCTGGAAGTTCCTCTTCTGGAAGGTCAGCTTCGACAACCATTCATACAGAATAATCAGGAATTCACAGAAAAACCATTCATGTGGACCATCCTGAATATATCTTCCCAGCCAGTGATCTACTATCAGTTGTGTGTTTCGACTTTCTTCTTCAGCAAACTCCTGCAACTTCTGATCGAACCATTTCTATATCTTTGGCTTTGTTAGATGCCACAACATGACCTCCTTCTACTCTGCACACGGTCCCAGCAACAGAACCATTTGTTGACCAATGCAACCTTAGTCGACAGGGGTTTGCCTCACTGTCGACACATACCGCAGTCTCCCTGGGCACTGTCTCGGGCAGGTTTAAGCCCACCCAGCAACATCCACAGAGCAGATGAGGTCTCACCCGAGGCGTCCAGGAAGAGCAGACGGAACCATTTTTCCGCCGAGGGAGGAGGAGAGTTGTGGCAGTGTAGACTAGCTTTATTGCAGTACTTAAACAGAACCCAAACCATATAACATTTTAACTAATCGCAACATTCATATTCCACATGAAACAGATCATCTAATCGTATCATTTATCATTCTAGCAATAGTAAACAGAGATTACATCAAATAACATTTATCTATCACACCATTGCACAGAGATTGCACCAAAACATCATTATATTACTGTTGCGTTCAAAATACCAGAGGCAAAACATACATCTTCTTATCTCTCGCCGGCTATTCTCCTATCTTCTATCTTTTTCTCTTCGTCTCTATCTTTTTCTAACACTTACAATTCTCATCTATTTATAGGCTTCTGCCATTACAATATTTGTCCACTTACAACTAACTTCCTAACTGACACTATAGACAATTGACCCAATAACCCCAAAAACCCGCATGGCGCGGTACAACTGACTCACTATTACACAATATATGGTCTAAGTGACCCAAAACTCGCCAACTATGGTATTCTTTAATACAAAATACTCCTTTCGCGCCCTCATCCGATGTGTCACAGCGTCGGCGGTGCTGCGACCTTTCCCCATCAAACGACTTGCCAACAGACACCTTTCGGGATATTGGGCTGTGGGTCCACAGGTATGTGGAGAGGAATGGAAGATTCTAGAATCTCTTTATCTTTGTTCTGTGCATCCAGGGTATAATTTCTTGCTCGCGTTTAAAAAAGTGCATCTGCGCTAACCATATTAATGAAAGTTTGATCAACTGAAGCATGAGTAGTGCCCCCAGCTTTGGAGGTGCTAGAAGCTGAACCCTGCCCCATAGGAAATGGATCTTTAAGTACGGCAGGTTTCTTTTCTTGAAGCAACTTCTGGGCTTCTTCGAGTAGAGGGAATTGGTGAGTGAGGTGATCCTGCTTGCAAAGCTTACAATGAAACTTAACCTTCTTCTTTTCTTTGCTACCCTCCTCGGCATTCTCTTTGTTCTTGGGCTTTTGCTGGTTCCCCTCTCCTTTCTTGCCCTTCTTTTTGTTATTGGGCTGCCGAGGGCCCTTTTGATTGTTCTGAACCTGGTTTACAGATTCAGAAGTAGAAGGAGAGGTTGTGACGGAGGTCGGTTCTGTAGTCGATTGTTTGACGGATAAGGCATGAACCTGCTTAGTCAATTCTTTGAAAGCTGCAGAATCTACTGAACCCACTATGCCGTCAGCATGTGGTCCAGGTTTAGGTCTTCCAAGATCAGTGTTTGATCACGGTGAGTTTGGTATAATCTCATAAAGTAACCTAGACAGTGCATAAACGAGCTCTAGCTGTTGGGTTCGTAAGATGGCTTCTTCTTCTGTAGACACTCCAGAAGTAGCTACTTCCTTAGAAATGTAAGGAAGGAGTGATTTCAGATACCACTCGAGAATAAATTCTGGAGGTATATTGGCTTTAATGAGCCTCTTCCGTCTTCGCCACTCCTGAATGTGATCAGATAAGTGAGTGGCCTTATTCTGTCTAAATGTAGACAAAAGATCTGTCCCGACATCATACCGAACATGAAGCTGGAAGTGATTCTGAAAAATAGTCGCGAGATCCCAAAAATTAATAAACGTGGTTGCAGGTAACTCAATGTACCATTTGGCTGCAGCACCGGTTAAGGTTCTTTGGAAAAGTCTCAAACAGAGAGCTACAGGAATGTGCCCTACTGTGCAGTAGGAAAACTAGAGCATTTGGGGATGTGTGCACTACTGTGCAGAGGCAAACTGGCGCATATGCGCTACTGTATGTACAGTAGAGTAGCACACAGGTCTTAAAAGTCAAAAACTAACTTTGCAGAGGTGTAAAAATACTAAGTCAAACAAAGGGAAGCAGGTAGGGGCAACCTACATGGCTTCTCAGAAGATTAAAAGGGTTAAGAAGTACTAGAAAGACAACAAGAAGGGTTTCCTAGAGCAGAAAAAACAACGTCCCCAGGGGAGTCACCAGTCTATTGGCGGGAAATACTACCCTATAGTGAGGAAATAAACACTATCAACTTAAGCGGGTGACAGGTAAACATACTAATTGCATTACAGAAGTGTTTATAAAGGGAAATAGATTAGAGACCTTGAGGACATACCTTGTGAATGAAGTTTGATCCTAGCTTTTGTCCAACCTTGCACTCGATCCTTCACTCAATCCCCTATCCGATAAACCTGAAACACAAAGAACTTTCTCAACGTATCTTGGCCAATATAATAATGATGGAATTGAAAAGTAATTCAAACATCAAGCATTGACCAACATTGATCCAAACAAATACATAATCCATTAAGCATTTGATTTGGGATGAGAAAGATGTTTCAACCTTTTTTGTCAAAAACATATGCATAGTACAAAGTATACCTGACTTTGCAGCATGCTCACATAACCTGATCCTAGGTTCCTACTCCTCTCCAACTTCAAAGTTCCTCCAGCATAACCACCTTCAATACAAGCTTCTCATATATGAAGAGTCTCTCTATGGCTCTCATGTCTAACCCCTCTCTTCAATCCTCCTTGTATTTATAGGACAAGGTAGGCAGTTCAGGTTGAGAGGTGGTTGAAGGGGAAGTTGGGGAAGTTGGGAAACTAGCTGCAACTAATCCCAACTCGTCAAATTAATATTTTTTTTTATTGTATTTTAAGATGTGTGAGACTATTTCACAGTGGAGTAGCGCACAACATGCAACTTCAATGTTTAATAACTAGCATTCGCCACTTTTTTAATGTTGTGCGCTAGTTTATTGAAGTAGAGTAGCGTATACCAGGGAGTGTGCACTACTATATAGCTTACAAAGTAGGGCATATGCGCCGGTTTTCTTAAGAAGAGCAGCGCCCATGCCGAAATATGATATTTTTTAGGGTTTTGTCAGCTTGCAGGAAGGTGAGTCAGGTCAAAGTCTCATCTGAGGTCATCCTACTCTTCAATCCAAGTTGTCCTTTTGTGTGATCGACAACTCAAGGTGATCATGGACGGAGAAGTGGATATTTGTCCTATAACAGATGCCCCCTAATGTGTGAGGTTAGAGGGAAATGATGGCCGAAATACATTGTAATCCAAAGCCAGAGGAGGAGCAATAAACCGCAGAACCAAGTCACAAGAACACCTGAAACAAAGATCAAGGTCAGCGAGCAATTATAATCCTGACATCATATAGATGTGCAGTGTGATACAACATGATCTCCGATACATAATGAGGAGATGTATATATAGCATGGCCACGTGAAATACAAGCGTGGATCCATGTCAAACTGAGAGATCATAACCATAACAACAAATTGGATTTATGTCTCATGGAGAGCCGAATATAAGTGAGGCTCAGTCTTGCACAACTTGGTGGATAAAATAATTAGGTAATGTCATCAACATCCCAAGGTCTTCATCCAAAACAACCCAAGGTACAAACCCTAACCATGTGAATAGATGAGCTGAAAGTTGAACATGGGGGGTATCGTTTGATTACCGGTCGTTGATGTATACCATTAACAAACGTGAGGGCTTCCACCGATGATGATGATGGGACCCAAGGTACCTATTACGATCCAACAAGTGTGAATAAGTGAACTTGGAGTTGAACACTTAAGGATCCTGTCGAATGAGAGACATTGATATATTCTCAAAATTCAACAGCGAGGAAGATTGCCACTGGTGACTGCAATCTCCAAGGTACTAACCGAAACTCTAAACTTTATTCCCAGAGCAAAATAAGTTGATGTCAATGGGAAGAAGTCCATTGGAAGGGAGGCCTTAAGGCATCCTCCATAATCCAACACGAGGGACACTCAACTGGTATGAGTTGATATGGAGTAATATATGTAACAAGACTGACACTAGGATGGCCGACACATGAGGTCAAGATAAACTGCAGAATGGCCGACACAGGCTATATCCTTGAACAATGAGCACGACACAAAGTGACTTAGGCAGTTTTCAACAAAATGGAGAAAATGATATAAGTCTATAATGTAGGAGACATTAGCAGACCCTCCATATGGTTGGAAGAATAACCAACCGGGGGAGTAAACAACTCGGAGATCAAGTTCACCCTAAGGTCAAAAAATAAACCCAAACGACACGATAGACTCAAGTAGGTGTTGTGTTCAAGGATAGAACTGACTAAACTGCCTTAGACACTGAAGATATGATACATCTTTCTCATCCCTTATTCTTTTTAGATAAAAGAATACATTTCTTGTTGTTTTAATGAGTCCAAGAAAGAATGAAAACTCAGTAGATCCAACCATGTAAAAAGTTTAACGAGCCCATGGGAGGAAGACTCAAGACCTTCTTCATTGTTTACAGAGTTCGAAGAAGAGATAGAAGATTACTCTATATTATTGATCTCTAGATTTTAATATCGAGACGAGATCTGTTCCTGCTCGCCGGTGTTTTCAATTTTAAGGAGTCTGAAAAACTTAAACAATAACTCCATACACCTACTTGTGGATTTTAATATCGAGCCCAGGTAGGTTAATGCTCGCCGGTGTTTTCCCATTTATAGAGTCTGAAAAACTTAAACAATCCTCTTTACACCTATCCGTGGATTTTATATCGAGCCCGGATTGGTCTGTGCTTGGTGGTGTTTTCTTGTTTATAGAGTTGAAAAAATTAAACAGTCCTCTATTTACCATCTCATGGATTTCACATCGAGCCCGAGTAGGTGAATTCTCGCTTGGTGTTTTCATGTTTAGAGAGCCTGAAAAACCTAAAGAAAGGCTCCAACAGGTCCTTTTTCGTAAAGTTAGTCTCCTCCCCCGAAAAAGTATAAAACAATGGAAGAAGAACTCTTCTAGCGCATACAAAAGTATACCTAGAGTATAACTTTTCCGTAATTTATCCATCAAGGCTCGGAAAAGGGATAATTCTATACCTGAGTGGATGAGCCTTCAATTACTTTAACGAGCTTGAAGAGGACAAGTTTGCTCGGCGATCTTGTTTAGGTTTAAATAGTCCAAACAAGAGCTTAAAATGACTTAAATGACAGCTTCTAGGATCATGACTCATGATCTGCCAAAACTAGGACTTCAACAAATACGTTAGTAATCATGACAAAAATTCTTAAATGATATGTAAATTTTAACTATGAGCTAGTTGAGAAGGTCTATCATCAAGAAAATTAGTCTTAAAGAATCAATCTTACAAAATTTTAGTGAAAAAATGAGAACCATTGGGTGAAATTACCATAATACCATATGTAGCTATTAATTAATTAAATAGAACAAATTGGTAGAATTGGCAACCATAGAGATTTTACCAAAGTGGGTAAAAATTTAAAAACAAATTCATATATGTAATTTCAAAATTAAAACTCAAATTTCATTTTGGTTTTGTAGGGCAAGAAAATTTGGAGCAAACCCTTGTATTTCAATCCTCCGTGGCGATCAACTCAAGCAACCAATCAACATTTTGCCTCCACCAAGTAAGTTGAATTCATGCTAACTTGCATTTCCATTGGTTATTTGTCAATTTTTGAGCTTAAAATCATTTTTAAGGCCATGCTCACATCGTGAGAAGCATGTGCGCTACTCTACAGTAGGAAAAGTGGCGCATACTGGAGGTATGCGCTACTCTGGTTATACACATTAGCGCCCATGCGTGACTGTGTGCCTTATACAGTAGCGCACACCACTGAACATGTTAAAAAAGTGTCGAGATGCTAAAATTTGAAAATTTTGTGGCAGGATGGTGCTTATTTGGAGGGAGAGAGAACATGAGGAGATGGATAGGGTGGCAATGCAAGACCCAGCCACTCTCCATGCACTCCGAATATGTGGTTTGTTAAAGTTTTACCGAACCGTGAACATGAGGGCACTCAATCGATTGCTTCAAAGACTCGTTCAATACTGGGATGTAGATGCCAATGCATTTGATATCCAGGGACAAACCTTGGACCTTACTGTTGACGACATATAATTCATTACCGGACTCTCTAGGAGTGGAGATGTGGTAAATTTGAAAGGTTCTTCTCGCAATGTGGGTGCTACATCGATGCAAGAATATTTGAATGCATACTGTGTGGCAGGAGCCGAGAAATCAGGAAGTCAAATCCTAATTTCTACTATTGAAAGCCTCCCTCTAAAGGTTATTGTGAGTATGCTGAACCGCATGGCGGGGAGTGCCACACAACACCTAGCTTCGAGGCATTCCATGCATATTGGTGTTAGATGCTTGCAGGGACATGTGTACGATTGGTGCCCTAGTTTATTGGCAAATATGAAGCTTCAACTCATGGGTTGTAAGTCTGGGCGTATGAAGAACTTTGGATACGACAGCATTTTGTGTACCTTCTTTTTTGAGAGGGTACCTTCTCTTAGCTTGGGATGCCTCTACCTCCAGCCATTCCTCGTGAGGCGATATTGGGCCGCCGGGGTGACATTTTTCTCCGCTAGGGTGGTGGTGAAAGTCACTTTTGCTATCATACTGATGATTTCTGGGGGTGGTGGGAGAGACAGGTGCTGGCATTCGAGCAGTTTTCGTATGCTGGATTGGACATCCGCCATGATCCAGAGCTGTTGCTTCCTCCAGGTGGCACCTGGGGAGATATTGGTATGTTTTTACTTTGAGAATTATTTAATTTTTTCAAATTTACAATTATATGATTTTTATGAATGAATTTTGAAGTACTAAACAAGTGTCATATGCAGATATTGGGCCTGTTCGTCCCGAGGGATATCCTACTATCTTCATGAGGCTAGCAGATGTTGGTGCAGCTAATGCTATGTTAGGGACCATAGAGCGGAAAGTGATTTGGTTGACTCATAATGTTCCTGCATGTCGCATGGATCAGATACCTATTGATATGTAGGAAGATGTAGTTGGGGTGCCCCCAGCATGGCCTAGGGTGCTGCGGAAGATAGCTAGGTTGGTCATATGTTATCGGGATGCAGTAGATGATGATTAGGCCCCTCCTTCTCCGTAGGAGATGGATACTTTACGTATATTTTTTAGGCCACCGAGTCCAGTTTGTACTTTATGACATGACTTGTGATAGACTTGTGATCCAAAACTCATATATTTTTTGACACAGTATCGGATATATATATAGTATCGGTTATTTACATGTGTATGTGTTTGAACTTTATGTGTGAAATGTTGTTTATGGAAATGTATGATAGAAATGCCAATCTAAAACATAATTTGCAAATGAATCAGCTAATGCATTTAAATTTCTTGGAATGTGTTGATATATAATCGAATCAAACTATCTTTCCAATAATCTAACTCGTAGAAACTATCGTAGCAAAACAGGATCTCTAATCTGGTAAACACTCGTTAACTGAAATACAACTAGTTGCAAATCAAGTCTTACCTCCAAATGTGAAATGTCATGAATAAGAGCATCTCGGAGAAGTTCTATAACCGCACTGTACTCAGCAACATTGTTCGTAGTGGGACCCAAACAAACCCCCTCGAAGAAACCAGTTGGCCAGTTGGTGAGTAAATGACCCAAGCTGCTGAAGCCAACTGTCGGGTGTGGCGACTGGTGCCATCAGCAAATCCTAAGAAATGTTCAGTCGACATCTGATACACGAAATGAAGACACGCATAAGGTCAACTTAAGCAAAAACTAGCTCTACAAAATATACATCTATGTTACAAGAAAAAGCACAACTTCCTAAGCGTAGTACTTCTTGATGTAGAGCCCATTTCTAGGCTCAGGCAGCTTATTATCCTCGTAGTCTACTATCTCGTAAGCACCCTTATTCAGTACTTTAGAGATTATGTAAGGCCCGAGCCACATGGACTTGAACTTGCCAGGTCCTAGAGGTTCCTTGTTCTGATCCCAAAGTAGAACAAGATCTCCTTCAAGGAACACCCTAGGTCTGACAGAATTTTCATATTGTCCTTTGACTCGTTTCTTATGAACTTCGTTTGCTGTGAGCGCGTTGCGGTGCTGCTCATCTAGATGCTCTAAATGCAACAAATGTTCTTTGAGTGCTGAAGTATCCTGTAGTAATTGAACAACCAATTTTAACGAAGGAATCTCGCATTCGATCGGAACGACTGCTTCTATCCCATGCACAAGATGGAAGGGAGAGAACCCGGTAGCAGTATTTACATTCACTCGGTAAGCCCAAAGAGAAAAGTATAGCATGATGTGCCAGTTATTTTGACTGGCATTAAGAGTTCTTTGTAGAATTACATTTAAAGTTTTGTTAACTGCCTCAACTTGTCCATTCGCTTGTGGATAATATGAAGACGAATGTTCTTTCCGAAAACCTAACATTGTATATAGATCGGTCATCATGCTATTTTGGAAATGACTGCCATGATCAGTCACAATATCTTTGGGTATGCCAAACCTTGCAATAATCTGATTGAATACAAAATAAGCGACAATTTCTCCATCTTCCTTGACAGTAATAATTGCCTTGGCCCACTTGGTGAAGTAGTCGACGACAACAATGATATAATGATGTCCTCCAGTCGAAACTGGATTGCAAGTCATATAATCAACCCCCCATTTTGTGAAGGGGCCTGCTATAATCACAGGATGAAGAGGAGCTGGATGTTCTCTCATTTTCCTGGTGAAAAACTGACATGGACGGCAGCGTTTCACAGCTTCCACACAATCTTTAAAGATTGTGGTCCAAAAATACCCGTCACGCAGTATTTTCTGGGCTGTTTCCAACCCAGAAAGATGACCCCCACAGTCTCCACTGTGGGCATCATTCAACACTAATTCTGCTTCTTCTAAAGTCAAACAACGTCGCAAGATGGAATCTACCTGACGTCTGTACAAAGTATCAGAGATGATGAGATAGTTTTTTGCATGACTTTTCAGTTTGCGTCGTTCTTATCTAGAAAAAGTGGTAGGGCACCTCAAAGTATGGAGATATACTAAGATATCCCCATACCATGGGTCAGAGGAAGCAATAAGGAAGATATGTTCATCCGGGAATGATGATTCTTCCTCGATATGCTCTAAGTCACTCAGGAACTCTGAGATTAACTCAGCGAACACTATTGATTTCTTTGACTTGGCCGATTGAAAGACCGAATCGAACTCTTGTAAGACTACAATCCATTTATTGTACTTCTCACCGATGATGCATCGAGTGAGAACATACTGAAAAGGATTGAGTTCTGCTATCACAGTAGTTGTTCATAAAAGTATGTAATGACGAGGCCTCTGTACCACATAGACCGCAGCAAGTGCTAACTTCTCAACATGCGAATATTTAACCTCAGGAGCTATCAATGCGCGAGAGAGATAGTAAACAACATGCTCTTGGAGCGTGTCGTCCTCCTGAACTAGTACTATGCCAATTGTATTAAGAGACGCCGCCAGATATAAAAGAAAATCTTTTGCATAGTCCGACGGGCTCAACAAGGGGGTTGAAAGTAGTGCCTTTTTCAAGGCCTCAAATGATGCTTGAGCAGCCTCATCCCACAAGAAGTAGGTATCTTGTTTAAGCATTCTCATAAAACCTTTTGTGATCTTAGCATAGTTTATGATAAAGCATCGCAAGAAGTTAGACATGCCTTGCAGACTTTGGAGTTGTCGCAAGGTGCGAGGAGGAGGTATATTTACAATCGCCTCAACTTTTAACGGATCGACCATTATACCACGACTGGATACAATAAAACCCAGTAAACGTCCTGATTCGACGCAGAATATGCACTTATTTGGATTCAATCGAATCTTATATTGTCTGCATCTTTCAAACACAAGTCTCAAATGAGCTGGATGATCCTGTCTCTTTCGAGATCGTGCCGAGAGGTCATCTAAGTAAGGTTCAACTATGTGTTTGATATCGTGAAAAGTGAAATTCATAGCTCGTTGGAAGGTAGCTCCAACATTCTTTAAGCCAAACGACATCTTCTGATATGCAAAGGTTCCCCACGGGAAAATGAAAGTTGTTTTGTGTTGATCTTCGGGTTTTATTTGGATTTGATTATATCCCGAAAATCTATCCATGAAAGAAAACATCTCGTGTCCCGCACAGGCATCTATGATGGTCGATAAATGGTGTGGGATAGTTATCTTTTGGACAAGCTTTATTCAAGTCCCATAAATTGGTACATACTCGTATGGTACCTTGCTTCTTATCAACCGGAAAAGGGTTTGAAACCCATTCCGTCATGTCAATCGGGTAGATAAATCCGGCTCTAAGCAACTTTTCAACCTCTGCCTTAATGGCGGCTGCTTTTCGAGGATTCATAGGACGGAGCTTCTGTCTCACAGGTTTTGCATTAGGGTATGTAGTGATGACATGCTCAACTATGGCTGGATCGATACCTAGCATCTCCTCATAAGACCAGGTAAAAATGTTGCAGAATTCTTTAAAAAAGTTGGTATACAGAACGATCTCTTATGGAGAATAGTCTGCACTAATAAAAATGTTTTTCATGACCCCGCGTTTGGTGGAAATGTTAATCAGGATTTTTCTCGATATATTAGCCATATTCCCTTTAGCGTAAACAGGTCTTGAAGTAGAAGGAAAAGATGACAAATCAACAAATCCACCGAGTCTCATAGAGAATTCTCCTCTCTCTATCCTGTCTAAGTTTGGAAGAAAATAAGACCTGTGATTCATATGTTCCAATGGATGGTCTAGGCCCATCATGGCTTCCAAAATGGCTTCATCAGACGGTAAGACCATGTCTAAACAGTCGAAAGAGTGGGTAGAATTCAATGACCATGCAGGAGCATAGTCCATATCCTACTCAGTAGAGACTGGTGGAGTCACGATATGTTCCATTGCAGCATGTTGTGCTTCCATGTACACTATCTCTGCAACGGTTAAAGGCACTAAAGGTTCTGATACAATAGGAAGGATCCACAGATCAGTCCTAAGACCAACCGGGAAAGTTTCAGTAGAAGTGCCTACATCAAAACACATGAAAATAACCGAAGAGGGAAGGTCAAAAGTGCCAATTAATGACCCGCAAAGCCCTGCTCCTAAACTCTCACTTACTGGGGCATATTGATCAACTAAAGGAATAGTGGTATCCGATGAAGTCTGTTTGTTTTGCTGAGAGAATGAAAGTTGATCAACCATGACGATCTTGCCTTTGTGGGGGAACATAACAACTCAGAAAACTGCCGATGCAATGGATCGCATTGTATATGTCTAGCTCTTGCCTAATAACATATTGTAATCAAGCGAAGCATCCAGGACTTCAATCTCTACAACAACTGTCTAACCGACAAGTGTAATTTCAAATGATGGTAGAACTCCATGTGGATGGAAAGTCTTGCCATCGAAGACAGTAAGCAGTGTGTTAGAGGGGGCTATCTCGGGAGTGCCTAAAGCTTTCTAGCAAGAAATGGACATCACGCACGTCGACGCGCCCTCATCTACGACAACCCGTATGATGGTCATAGGACCATGGACCACTTCTATCTGTAGGGCAACGTGGTACGGAAACCGATATTTGATATCAGACATATCAAAGCGCGCAGTCATTTTGGATGATTCCATATTTCCATTCACTGCCAGAAGTGCATTTCGTTGTAACGAACAACTTTGCAAAACTTCTAAGGTGGTCATAGCACAAGGGGTCTGGGATAGATCTTCAACCACATTGTAGTTGGAAGCAGCTCGTGCGTTGGGATTGTGTGATGCCCATTTCAGGACACCTTTCGGGATCTTGGGCTATGGGTCCACAGGTATGTGGAGAGGAATGGAAGATTCTGGAATCTCTTTATCTTTGTTTTGTGCATCCAGGGTATAATTTCTTGCTCGCGTTTGCAAAAGTGCATCCGCGCTAACCATATTAATGAAGGTTTGATCAACTAAAGCATGAGTAGTGCCCCCAGCTTTGGAGGTGACAGAAGCTGAACCCTACCCCTTAGGAAATGGATCTTTAAGTATGGCAAGTTTCTTTGCTTGAAGCAGCTTCTGGGCTTCTTCGAGTAGAGGGCATTGGTGAGTGAGGTGATCCTGCTTGCAAAGCTTACAAGGGAACTTAACCTTCTTCTTTTCTTTGTTACCCTCCTTGGCATTCTCTTTGTTCTTGGTATTTTGCTGGTTCCCCTCTCCTTTCTTTCCCTTGTTTTAGTTATTGGGCTGCCGAGGGCCCTTTTGATTGTTCTAAACCTAGTTTAAAGATTCATAAGTAGAAGGAGAGTTTGTGACGGAGGTCGGTTCTGTAGTTGATTGTTTGACGGATAAGGCATGAACCTGCTTAGTCAACGCTTCAAAAGCTACAAAATCTACTGAACCCACTATGCCGTCAGCATGTAGTCCAGGTTTAGGTCCACCAAGATCATTGTTTGATCGCGGTGCATCTGGTATAATCTCATAAAGTAAGCCATATTGTGCATAAATGAGGTCTAGCTGTTGGGTTCGTAAGATGGCTTCTTCTTCTGTAGACACTCCAGAAGTAGCTACTTCCTTAGAAATGTAAGGAAGGAGTGATTTCAGATACCACTCGAGAAGAAATTCTGGAGGTATATTGGATTTAATGAGCCTCTTCCTTCTTCGCCATTCCTGAATGTGATCAGATAAGTGAGTGGCCTTATTCTGTCTAAATGTAGACAAAAGATCTGTCCCGACATCATACCGAACATGAAGCTGGAAGTGGTTTAGAAAAGCAGTCGTGTGATCCCGAAAATTAATAAACGTGGATGCAGGTAACTCAATGTACCATTTGGCTGCAGCACCGGTTAAGGTTCTTTGGAAAAGTCTCAACCTAACGGAATCTTCGTTCAACGAGTTCTAAGAACACCATAAATGGAAAGTGATGACATGATCACCAGGGTCTTCACCGGTTTTTCCTTCAAATTTTGGAATGTCCGAAGGTAACTTGGTAGGAACTGGTGGCCATGTAGTGTTATGGTACACCGGATCATTCGTCAACTTGGAAAAGTCTGGAAAATTCAGAGTTGCCAGGAATGGTAAACGAGGTCTACAAGATGGCATTTGATAAGCTGGGGTCATAAAGGGGGAACCACCCATAGTTCGACCCATAAACTACTGGTAGGGGTTGCCCCCAGCCATCTACTGGTAGGGGTTTCCCCCAGCCATCTGCTAGTAGGGGTTTCTCCCTGCCATCTGTTGTTGTGTGAAAGTGTTGTTGAAATTCCCCCACCCAAATGAAAGTGGGTTAGTACTCTGAACGTTTGTCCACTGTGGCTGGGTGTTAGCCCTGCCGTATTGTTGATTAAGGATGTTACCCCCTCCTCCCGAAAACAGAGAAAAAGGGGTGTTTCTTGCAGGTATATTACCTTGATTGATATTGTAACCTGCAAAGGTATTAAAACCAGGGGTAGTCAAGGTGGATGGTGCAGTCATGGTACTCATGACAGGCATTGTTGCAGAGATGTTTGGCCCTACATTTGGTGTGGAAATCCAAGTACTAGGTATATGATATGGCTGTTGAGTTGCAGGAGGTCGAACAAGATTTACTGTACTACTGGGGTCCAAAAGTGGGTGTAGAGGTGGATGCCACAGTTGTTGAACTCGACATGCCTAAGGTACCAGTATTAAAACTGAAGGACGAAATCAAAACAAAAGTTAGCTATGCCGAAATCGGTGTAGCAGTGGAAGAAGGATTTACAGTATTTGTATTCATACCTATTGTGGGAGTCTGTGGAACTCCCTGTTCGCCTCCCGGGTTAGTCATAAAATGCTCAGGTGTGAAAAGATATGCACTATAATCAGGTTGATGGAAACCAACAGGTACCAGAAGCAGATTGTTAAGATTAGTTAGAGGAGAATTAAAGGGAGTATTGAACTCGCCAGAAGTGAGATCCTCAATCTCAACTGTATTAAAAGCTTGCTGATCTAGAGTCCCAGGTTGTGGTTCCTCAGGATCCTCTATTTCACCAGTAGTTTCAAAAGGACCACTGGAATCTATCCTCTGTCATCTTGGTGGCGGTAGTGGTTCCACTCTAAGTGGGAGAAGGTTTTGCAACCTTCTAGACCTACAAAGTTGTTGGTCTTCCACAATTATATATAAAAATAAAACTAAGTAAAAACCTAGTGGCCACCAAGACTAAGGAGCAAACAACACACCACTGAAAAATCCTAAGTATACAAACTAGGAAAACAAGATGCCTTCCGGAGAAGAGTGTGGGATGATGAGGGTGCATAACAGATCAACGAAGGATGAATAATAGTTACCCAGGGTCCACAATACAATGACTAAGGGTGCAAGCGCTGGAATCACCCAACCGCCCTCCCAAAGACCTGCAAGGGATTTCCTCCCACGTTTGTCCTAGGTACAACAGATATACCCTCCACTGTCACCTGTGTATGATCCTATGGTCAGATACTAAGGCTACCATACATACGAAATATCCTGGGGGGACAGTCGTCAGCCTGATCAAAACGCGTGGGTAGGGTAGCAAATCCCGAAGTCCGGATGGACCCCTGTACGCGAATCGACCCTGGTTTATGGTCAAAAGGAACGTGAGGGAGGTATCCTCAATGATTCCAATCTTTCACGGCCTCATTCTTAGCTCTGGTTTGAGTAGAGTTTCCCAGGAATATTTGATATATATGGGTTTACCTATATGACATTCGTACACCGATTTTTGAGTAATGAAACAAGCTTCGAGCAGTTTAAGGTGTTTTAAGCTTGAAACTCTAGCCTAGACTTGTTGGTGTCGTGTATCCCTAGAAAGAAAATCGTTTCTAATTTATTTTGTTAAAGTTCTTTTTAAGGTTACTTTTTACTCAACAAGTAGTGCGTTGTGTGGCGTGGTTGCAATAGAAAGTAAAGTGCATGAAATAAACAACTTTCAACAACAAAAATAATTTTTATTTTTCATTTGATATTCTTTCCAAAATGAAAACTAAGCAAAGCTAAGCAAAACTTTCTTTTTTTTTTCTTTTCAAATCCTGAAGAAAGTAAACTATGCTACTCTACAAAGATTATAAGCCTCGCTACTCTAAGCTACCAAACTTATTTTGCTTTTTCTATTATATATGAATGAAAAAGAACTTGAAAGCGGAAGCAAGTAAGACCTACAAAAGATGTGCAAGTATGGAAAAATAACTTTAAAGTTCACAACAATCGAATGAATGATCCGACAAAGATTTGTCCTACAAGTTTTTTAAAAGGAAAAAGCTCTTAAACTTGGAAGCAAAGTGTGAAGAAAACAAGGAGGAAAGATGCTTAAAACTGGAAATCAAAGTTAAAACAATGCTCCAAAGCACCAAATCCTAACAAGAACACTAATCCAAGTAGTAGGTAGGCAAGCGAACTAAAGATGACCTTACTAACACAATGACTCAAAGGTGAAGCAAACTAAAGTACTTCAAACTCACTTGATACTGGAAATGACAACGAGGTCAAGAAATGCCGGGACTCAAAAAACTTTGGAAAACACCCCAAAGGCTCCAAAAAATGGATTAAACCCTAAATCAAAGGATGAGACACCCAAAGAGAATACAAGTGTTGCAACAAATAGAAAATGCTAAGCACGAAGGTTTGTAGGTCAGCAACACACTACTAGGGTATGGATGAGCAATTGTGTTCACTAAGGAACAATGCACAGTCTCCAAAAAGAGTCACAAATGAACCAAACACTTCAAAAGTAAACAAGTGACCAAAAGATGACCTAAAGGACTCAAAAGAGGCTAATGAGACTCAACAAAGGATTACAGACCTCAAAGACTAGTCAAGAAGACCAAAAACAAAGTTAGAAACCCACCCAAATAGGCAAAAAACTCAACCCTACTTCAAACAAAGAGCTACAGGAATGTGCCCTATTGTGCAGTAGGCAAACTAGAGCATTTGGGGATGTGTTCGCTACTGTGCAGAGGCAAACTTGCACATATGCACTACTTTATGTGCAGTAGAGTAGCGCATAGGTCTTAAAAAGTCAAAAACTAACTTTGCAAAGGTGTAAAAAGACTGATTCAAACAAAGGGAAGTAGGTAGGGGCAGCCTACAGGGCTTCTTAGAAGATTAAAAGGGTTAAGAAGTACTGGAAAGACAACAAGAAGGGTTTCCTAGAGCAGAAAAAACAATGTCCCCAGCAGAGTCGCCAGTCTATTGGCGAGAAATACTAACCTATAGTGAGGAAATAGACACTATCAACTTAAGGGGGTGACAGGTAAACATATTGATGCATTATGAAAGCATTTATAAAGGGAAATAGATTAGAGACCTTGAGGACATACCTTGTGAACGAAGTTTGATCCTAGCTTTTGTCCAACCTTGCGCTCGATCCTTCACTCAATCCCCTGTCCGATAAACCTGCAACACAAAGACCTTTCTCAGCATCTCTTGGCCAATATAATAATGATGGAATTGAAAAGTAATTCAAACATAAAGCATTAACCAGCATTGATCCAAACAAATACATAATCCATTAAGCATTTGATTTGGGATGAGAAAGATGTTTCAACCTTTTATTGTCAAAAACATATGAATAGTACAAAGTATACCTGACTTTGCAGCATGCTCACGTAACCTGATCCTAGGTCCTACTCCTCTCCGACTTCAAAGTTCCTCCAGCATAACCACCTTCAATACAAGCTTCTCATATAAGAAGAGTCTCTCTATGGCTCTCATGTCTAACCCCTCTCTTCAATCCTCCTTGTATTTATAGGACAAGGTAGGCAGTTCAGGTCGAGAGGTGGTTAAAGGAGAAGTTGGGAAACCAACTGTAACTAATCCCAACTCATCAAATTAATATTTTTTTTTATCGTATTTTAAGATGTGCGCGACTATTTCACAGTGGAGTAGTGCCCAACATGCAACTTCAGTGTTTAACAACTAGCGTTTGCCACTTTTTTAATGTTGTGTGCTAGTTTACTGAAGTAGAGTAGTGCATACCAGAAGGTGTGCACTACTATATAGCTTACAGAGTAGGGCATATGCACCGGTTTTCTTAAGAAGAGTACCACCCATGCCAAAATATGATATTTTTTAGGGTTTTGTTAGCTTGCAGGAAGGTGAGTCAGGTCAAAGTCTCATCTGAGGTCATTCTGCTCTTCAATCCAGGTTGTTTTTTTGTGTGATCGACAGCTCAAGGTGATCATGGACGGAGAAGTGCAGATTTGTCCTATAACACTTTCCAAATATCAAGAGTATTGTAGAACCAGATATAGGAAGGAATAGTTGTTTAAGATGGTCCAGAAGGAAGAGGAGATCTTGGAAGATTTTTTTGAGAGATTGTTATACAATTTATAGAGGTATAGTCATGCCGATATTGGGAAAGATGTACTCAATATTATCTTACTGCATGGGATTAGAGAATATTGCCTAGATATGTTGAATTTGTTGGGAAAGGGGGATATCTCAAAGGAACCCTTTGAGAAGATTGTCGACTTATGTCAAAGATATTCAAGGGGATCCTCTAGAACCAACAATCGGGACAAAGAACGAGATCAAGATGTCTTCACTAGGACACAAAAGTCAGCTAGTGGAGGAGCCACTCGGGTAGAAATAGGAAACCTTCTGGATAATTTTAAAACAGATGTGTTGAGATCCATTTCCTCAGAGTTGGATGTATTGAGATCAAAACAGAGGCAAGCATTAGAAGACTTGGCACTTGGTGTATTATGTGCCAAACGCAGAAATAAGCACCCACTAAAGGAATGCCCACTTGACAAGGTGGAGGTATGTTGGATATGTGAATTGTATCATGATACCAAGGAATGTCCTTCATTACCCAAAGTCAAAGTAGTCCTGCAGGAATCTACTTTAGATGTGGAACAAGCTTATTTTATCGCCTAGAAGAAGCCTTGGCACCCTCACAATCAAGGTATGAACCCAGATCCATCACCTTTTTGGAATAATGTGAATACTATGAATAATATGAATACACAATTCCCTTCACATTATTCTAACAACCAATGGCATCCATCTCAAACTTCAATGCAAAATCCTAACCCTTGGACACCATGGACACAACAATCAAACCAGCAAGCTCCTTGGTCTCCCAACTGGAGAAATTCCTACCCAGGAAATAATTTTCCTCATCACCAAACTCCTTATCAACAGTATCCTCCTCAACAGTATCCTCACCAACAACATCAACAGCTACAACTGCAACTTCAAAATAATGTCTCACCTATGAATGTACCACTACGACCACAGCTGCCTGCTTAGCCTAACCCCAACCCGAATAATAAAGCAGTTCATCAATTTGAGATTGCCAACATGCATGATTATTCCATTTCCCCAATTCCCTGCAATGCCATACACTTACGATCAAGGAGGGTAGTGGAAACCATCATCATTGAGGATGTTCCATCCTCTGTGACTGAAGCAATAATGGATGAACAATTCAAGAATTCAGTTAACACAACAATCCCCATTATTGAGGATGCTGAAACTCCTACTGAAACACCAGCTGAAACATAGGAAGAAATATACATTGAAACATAGCCTATACAACCGATAAGAGAACCACCATATCCTAAACGATTGGCCCTAGAAAAGACAGTGGAAGTGTTCAATCTCTTAGGGGAATTGAAGAATTTATATTTCAAAATTCCACTACTACAAGCCCTCCATAACGTGCCCATCTCTGCCAAGACCGGTAGATACCCGTGTGTAAAAAAACTAGGTAGAAAGCCTAAGGATCCTCCCACTATCCATGTAATGGGGAAACTCTCTGAATTAATAATGGGTAAGACTCCTCTGGCTAAGTATGATGATCCTGGAAACCCTACTATTACAGTACACATAGGACACACTCAGATACCTAATGTTTTGATAGATTTAGGCGTAGCTATCAATGTTATGACCATCGAGACTATGAAGAAACTCGGACTCACTAATCTTCGACCAACCCCTACCATCTTAGAACTCGCTGACAGATTAACAATCAAGCCTAAGGGAATCTTGTATGACCTTGTGGTCTCTGTTGATTCGTGGGAATACCCTGCGGAATTCTTGGTTTTGAAACTGAAGTCACGGTTGGGGGCACACCCGTTGATCCTGGGAAGACCGTGGTTAGCCACAACAGGTGCCTACATCAGCTGCCGATCAGGGTCCATGACTATCTCAAATGGGACTGACATTAAAAACCTGATGTACATTTTGATTGGAATGATGCATGCCAAACATTGTTTACTGAACTTAAGAAAAGGATATCCACAACACCTATATTACGAGGGTTGGGCTCTGCCTTTTCATATCTCCTCAAATGCTTTAGATACTGCCATTGGAGCAGTATTGGGATAGCAAGAAGGTCATGCTCCATATGAAATTTATTATATTAGTAAGAACCTGGCTCTTGCTGAATTGAACTACATTGTTACAAAGAAAGAGTTCCTTGCGATTGTTTATGCTATCAATAAATTTAGACATTACATTACTGGATATTCCACTTTTGTGCACATTGATCATTCAGCCATTAAGTACTTAATGAATAAACCTATCACTAATGCTAGAGTAACTAGATGGCTTTTATTGTTACAAGAATTTGACATTACAATTATTGACAGACCAGGGAAGGAAAACGTTGTTGCTGACTTTTTATCTCGACTTACTAACAATGATGACAGTTTACCAGTTGAAGATTCTTTCCTGATGAACATTTGTTTGCAGTTTCAACTGATTCCCCATTGTACTCAGATGTTGCTAACTATTTGGCTGCATGAAAGCTTCCAACACACCTATCAAAGAGAGAAAAAAGAAAGATCATACAATAGAGTGCTAGATACTGTTGGATAGATGGGAAGCTCTTCTACACAGGTCCATATTTGGAAATCAGAAGATGTGTAAGAGAGGATGAAATTTACAGTATCTTGAAGGCTTTCCATGATGAGCCCTGTGGAGGAAATTTTGCTGACAAAAGAACTGGTCATAAAGTATTAAGCATGGGGTATTTTTTGCCAACAATATTCAGAGATAAGAAAAATATTTCCTGGCTTGTGACAACTACCAGAGAATGGGCCAGCCAAGTAGACTAGATGAAATGCCTCTTCAGCCACAGCTGGTGGCTGAACCTTTTGATAGATGGGCTCTGGATTTTGTAGGGCCTATCAACCCTCCCTTGAAGCAGAAATTTTATATCCTGGTTTGCACAGATTACATGACCAAATGGGTGGAGGTTGTAGCTTTGGTCAAAGCTAATGATCAAGCTGTAATGGATTTCTTATATGAAGAGATCTTCACCCATTTTGGAGTACCCAAAGAGATAATTAGAGATGGAGGACCACAATTTGTGTCTCATAAATATTACATTTAGCATAAGATAACCTCACCATATCATCCATAGGACAATGGCCAAGTGGAAAGCACAAATAAGGTAATTGAGGCTATTTTGACAAAAATGGCTAAGATCCACCGCAGAGATTGGGCTGAAAGACTCCGAGAGGCATTATGGGATTACCGTACCACATGCTGCAACATTACTGGTTTTTCCCCATATGAATTGGTGTATGACAAAAATGTTGTCTTCTCGATTGAATTTGAAATCAGAACTTTGAAGAAAGCCTTAGAAGCAAACCATGATTTAACAGAATCTCAGAGGAACTGACTGAATCAGCTAAACGAATTGGATGAGAAGCGCACAGTTGCAGTACATCATACAACCTTAATCCAACAACAGCGCTCCAAATGGCACGATAAATTTATAAAGAAGAAAGTATTTTGTGAAGGAGACTGGGCTCTGTTATATGATTCACGGTTTAAAAGGGATTTCAATGGAAAATTACGTACAAGATGGCTAGGACCCTACCAGATAGATAGAGTATTTGACAATGGAACAGTTCGGTTGATGACCGTCGATGAAAACAAAAAACCATTATTTTCCAATGGTCATCAACTGCGACTGTATCATAAACCAATCTAGAAGAATGCATTCATTTTAAATGTTGCAGCTGATCCAGATTATCAATTGATTCAGGAGCAAGGATTTTTCCCTATCGCTAATAATTTTAAAGAAACTGCTGCAATTCCACACAATTTTTTTTTTGTACATAAATAAATCATTGTTTTCTTTTGTTTTATTTTATTTTTCACCTTTTATGGGTTTGTTTGTTTTTTTTAGAACTCTGTACAGGTATAAGGGGAAATATTTACTCGAATGGAAGTAGTTGTATTTCGGGCCAAGTGATTGCGGGATTCGGGTTGATCTTCCTCCTGTTGGATGACTCCTTGAAAGAAAAGTGAACAATGTTGCAGTGCTAATTACTTAGTTAAAATTTTTGCCAACTTTTTTCGCAGCTGCAATTTTGCTAAATCCCGCCTATTTCCTTACTTTTGTAGCTGCAACACGGCCAAATCTTGTCAAATTTCCCTTTTTCCGCAACTGCAACACTACTAATTCCGCCCATTTCTCTATTTTTGCATTTGCGACACTGCTAAATCTGGCCTACTATTTCCATTTTCCGCAGCTGTAACTCTGCTAGGTTTGGCCTATTTTCCCATTTTCCGCAGCTGTAACTCCGCTAGATTTGTCCTATTTTCCCTATTTCTACAGCTGCGACTCTGCCATATCTCACCAAATTCTGCCAAATTTTCATAAGTTCCCAGCTGCGACTCTGCCAGATCTTTTTGATTTTGGGCTGTGACTCTACTAATTCTACAGTTAAAATCTCATTCTATCTCCGCCAACCTTTGTTAGTTTGCTCCACTTTCACTGTGCACTCTTATGATTGACGCCAACATGGATGTACCTTATCTGCCCAGTCGACAAAATCCAACTCATGGAAGCACGTGCGCATTTATTTTCCCACTAGTGATGTGACTGTGAGATGGTGCCACCATGGCCAAGTGACGGTTCGAGCATTAATTTCAAAGGTAGGGGTTCTAACTATAACCATGATTAGGCATGCGGTGACGCAACATGAAACAATGATTATATTTGTCGTTATTCCCTGTCATCAATTTGTAGCAATCAACTGAACCAGAAACCACATTTACGCTGTTACTCGTACTTATGTCATGACCATAATTTTATCCAACTCGTGCGATAATCCTGCCACCAATTTTATTCCAAAAATAACCGTGCCAATTACCCAAAATAACTGTGCCACCTTTCCAAAAATGCCCAAATCAAACTTCGACTATCCATCAACCATGTTTGCATGCATTCATTCCCACGTCTGAAACTGTAACCGGTGCACTCACTAGTAGAATTTGCAAAAGCTAAGAAATATGGGCCTCGCTATGAGATACGAACCTTTAACGATAGAATCTTTGCGTGAGAATAGAGAATTTTTTGCTATCTTTCAGGAAGCTTGGTGGACAGATTATTTCCAACGTTTGAATGGTTTCATGTGGAAAAGGCCCTTGATTTTTCCCAAAATATGACCAGCACCCACTCAGAGGTTCACGGTATAAGGATAGATGTTACGAAGGCAATCATGGCAAAAGTAACAAGATTGTACAGAATTGGGAGGCAAGGGTTTGGTCGGAAGCGCCATAACTCGACTGCAGCTGAAGATTTTATGTCAGCAGGAGAATGTGTTCGACCACAAGGAAACATAACAACGTTGGAGACCCTTCCAAGTCCTTGGGACCAGGTTGCAATATTTCTCAATAAATACATCACATGCGAGGGTAGGTACCGCATCGTTTACATATATGAATTTTTCCTTCTGTCACATTTACGCCATCGCAGATTGTTAAATGTTCCATATTATCTTTTAAAATCCCTACAAAGCATGGCTCATTATGTCAGAGGTGCTCGACATCCATTATCTTCCCTCACAAATCACGGGTTCATTAAACTGCTAGTCTTAAGGGCCCTTGCACACCAGAATTTGACATGGGAACAATTTATTGCTCGGCCAAGGGTACCTTGTGAACCTGCCTTGGAAGTAGGAGGTATTGAAATAGTGGAGGAGGACCGAAGCTCCTCAGATTCAGCTGGGGGGAGGGATGGAGTATTAGAAGACCAATTAGAGGATGAAGAGGAGGTATATATGGGGGAAGTTGCGATAGCAGCAAACCCTGTTGCAGAAGAAGACACTGTGGAAGCTGTGTGTTGATTCCTCGAAAATCGTTGCATCAATCAGCAAGGGATTCTCCCCAGTAAGCGGTTCCAATTAGATCGCCCACCATTTGGTGTAGGGAATCCGTTCGGTTAATGGTCCTGCTACCATGTAAGATTTAAAGATTTTTTTATTTTGCACTGGTTGTGACTTGATCCACCATCTATATATTTTATGTTTAAGATGATATGCATGTGCCCTAAATTAAATGCATGCATTAAACAAATATATTCTAAGCTAATTAAATCTAAATTAATCTATCCTCATCGAGGAGAAAATTTAAAGGATGAGTAATAAACTGGAAATGCGACCAAGAACTCCACAGATAACTGTTTAAATTGAATAGAAGCATTTACAGCAGAAAATTAAAGATCATCAATGATAGCTCTAATAGAGATAAACATTCTATCATCCATTAACATAGAAACTTTGCAAAGGAAATGAAATCATTCATAGCAGAGAATTAATTCACAATAGCCAGGAAAGATCTCACAAAAAATGTATGAAAGATGCATAAAGAGTTCAACAATTGTCCAATACAATCCCAAGCAAAATTTTGCACCGTCTTCCATAGGCCAAAACGATTTTCTTCTTCATGTAGTAGAAATTGTTCAGATACAAGACATAAATGTTCTTTCACCTACCAAAAGTCCTTTCTCCACTCTCTAATCCAGCTATATATAGCTTTACAAAACGCTCCATGAGCTACCACACATGCCCTAACCGTTCACATTCTCTTATTTTGTTTTGTAGTGCTGATTTTTATAAAAGGAAAAATATCCCAATTAAATTACAAAAGGAACGAAAGTTAAAGTCCAAATGTCATTTTAATATCTCAAAGGTGTACACATAAAACAAAAAGCCAAAGAGGCGTGATGGCCTTCATCAAACAGATATGAGCAAAGGCGAGTTATCCTGGGGTTGGCTCCTATGTCAACTCGGGTATTTCTGAGGCTGCCTGCGTTTCTACTGAGACCTGAGTTACTACAACCACTGGAACATTCACTGAGGTTGAAGCTCGATTGACTGTTAATGCTTTGTCTTGCTCCTTTATGTGGCTTTCCCAAGCACTAGTCTCCTTTATAACATTGTTTGCAGAAATAGGAAGCATGGTCTTTAGTGAAACTTCATGCTTGGCGAGTTCCTCTTCCATGTTGGAAATTCCTACTTTAGCAACCCGGAGACTTTCTTCTAAAATGTGTTTGTGAACAGTGTCCTGACCAATCCACTGGTGGAGGTCTTCAGTGGTCAATGAATCCACCCTTTTGACGTACTCTATTTCTACATTTAACTTGTCTTTCAGCTCAGCTAAGCGTTGGGTTTTCTCTGGAAATCCTTCTAAAGTTTGAGGCATCCTCATCTGGCATTTTTCTTGGGTAGTTCGTATTTGAAGATACAATCCATTACATTGTTCAAGGGTATCCAAGGATACTTCGCTCAACTTTACTGCATAATTCTGGCAAAACCCCAAGAGGCAGATATCTACTTTGAAACTAGAGATAGACTTGAGAGGGAGTTTTGCAGGAATCTTGACCTTCCCTCTCTCCATTCCATTTTCTTTTGAATGTCTTCACTAATGCATGTATATTTTGTTTTTTGCGCCTAGTGGCTTCAGCATTTATTACTTTGATTTTGGTCACCACTTGTTTTAACTTGCAAATCTCCTCCATCATGAGTCCTTGAATATCATATGTCTTCCTCATAATTTCACAAGATTGCTCATGAAAGGGAACTAGGTCGCCAACCTTGTTGGTTGCAAGTTCCAATTGCTGCTCTAGCAGTTCTTCCTTTTCTTCTAGCTTCTCAATGCTCTCCTTTAAGTCATCAATTTGTTGAGAAGTATCAAACTTCTCAGATTCCAACTGTAGGTTACAACTTTCAAGGTTTCTCTTCTCTGTCTCCAGAGTTCTCATCTATATCACCAAAGCTCTCTTTTCAGCTTCTAGATGCTGGAATTTTCTATTAAGTTCTTCATTCTCTAAGACAAGAGTGTCACACTTTTCAACCATTAAATTTGAATAATTTTGTTCTTTGACCAGGGCTTCCTGGAGATGGTTGGCTCTATCCTTCTATGATTCAAACTTGTCTGTTAAAATGTTGACATTCTCAGCAGTTGCTAGAACAACAGACCCAGAAATAGATGCCATGAGTTGGGGATCATGTTGGGTACCTTGCATGACTGTGGTTTCATGCATGGTGACGATATCTGGTTGAAAGGGCCTCTTCATCCTAGTCACCGTTTCTTTAACAATGGATTTCATCTTTTTGTTATAAGTAAACTTATCCCATTGGGACACCTTGCCTTTCTTGGATGGTGTGAATGAGATGAGTGAAAAGTTTCTTATGGGGGAACTCGTATCCACGTCTTGTATGCTTGGGATTTTGGGGTCAGCATCCTCTTTGGATTTCTTTTCTTCTTCTTCTTTTCTTTGTGCCTCTTCCTCTTGTTCCCTTCTGATTTTTTTCGTCTTCTTCCTGCTTCGTGATTCTTTCCAATCTGATCCTTTCTTCTCCTTGAATCTTCTTAGCTTCAACTTCAGCTGCTTGGACTCTTATAGTCTATTCTTCTAGGATTTTATCCTCTTTTTCCTTGTTGATTCTTTTCTCAGTTTCGTCCTGGATTTTCTTGGCTTGTTCCTGGAGCCTTTGTTCTTCTCTAGAGAGAGCCTCAACAGTCTCTAAGGTACCCTTTTCTTGTTGTTGATCAATTTTATTCACAACATTAGAGCTTGAGCTGGCTTCTCCTTTGCTAAGTTGACAAATTTGTAGCTCAGTCATATTGCTAACCCCTCTACATACTTCTTCATCTTCATCATAGTAGTTAGCATATTCAAAGGGAGTGGAAACTTCTTTGAAATGTTGTGCGGCTTTGCCTTGTCGATCGTTCCTGTGAAAAATCCTTTCCCCGAAATGAAAATCTTTCAGCTCTGCGACAAAATCTTCTTTGGTCGTGATTTTTGAAAATTTGTAAGCCCCAACATAGAATGGTAAAGGCGGAAAGGAATCCTTCTTTTCCTTGTACAAGGTACTGCCAATTCCATCAATGAATACCTGTCTTACCATCTCCTTATGGAATATATAATCCATAGCATACCTAGGTAGGATATACGGGGGTTTTGAGCCTCCGTAAATTCTTATGTTGGTAAGTTATGGTGAAAAGTAGAAATCACCATATTTCTCCAAAACCTCCATGGCATTCTCAGATAGGCAATTGGGTTCTTCATTAAACATTAATTCATATAGGGGCATGATAAACTCTTCACAAATTAGTTTGTAATTCCTTTTGTAATTCTGAGCCCAAAATATTTTGTAGGCGATGAACACTGAGCTATCAGCCGAGTTCCATATGCATCCCAGCTCGGGAAAGGGGCATTTCGCCACAATACAATGTATTAAGTAAGATGCCATATAACATTCTGGCTTCTTCTCCACTAACTTTTCTTGTGCAGCAATTATAGCTGATGACAAGTTGTCTGATAGAATATCTGCCCAGCTGAAAATTGTCCCTTTGAATGCTACGTAGTGGATGATGGGAATCCATTGTAGCATGAACATTGTCCGATCGGGTCTTCCAAAAATTCTGCTCAACATGAGAGTGATCAGTCTAAAAGGGGGCCTCAGATTCTGAACATCATATTCCTCACTATCCATTTTTTTGATTTGTTTGCCCAAAATTAGCAGCTTCTTAGCCATCTCTAGGTTATCCATTTGAATCTCCTCCAACAATGCGTCATCAAGCCGCTGCTATGCTTTGGGCTACTTGTAAGCCGTTGATATATTGGAGGGGTGAAATGAAGTGAAATATTTTCTTTTGCTGTCTGATAGAACTCTCGTTTCGGTATTCGCATGCCGTAAGATCCATCCAATTACTTCTGAGCATGGGAAGAGCTCCGGGCGTGTAGCTGCTTTAGATATGCAAGAGTTTCTGATGTTCATGTATAGATATTCTTCTTCTAGAAGAGTTTTAGGGAAATCTTGGTCTCTAATCATGAGATACACGTCTCCCCATTTTACTTCTAGGGGCATGCCGGTGGTGCACTTGGTATCTTGGAATGTAGTTCCTACTCTTGCAGTGTCGTTTGCGCTGTCGTCAGTTGCCTTTAACTTTCTCTTGCCACGTTTAGCCATTTTGAAAATCCTGTAGGCATACAATGCAATGCCTGCGATTATCATTCTACTTATATTATTGAGGCCTAAAATGCCGACTGAAAGATTCTAATTCGTTTCACTACTCATTTGCAAACTTTTAAATGGCTCTTCTATTCTAGTTTAAAAATCTAGATATGCTATTTCATAATCCCTGTGCAAAACTAAAAATGTTTCAGTGGGGTGATATATTGCACTTATGAAAATAAAGGATACACATTTCAAAATGACAAACCGTAAGCACAAAGCGATTCTGAGTACTATGTTCCAAAGCGCAAAACAACGTAAACTTTCATAGTTGGGTAAGAATACCGATGCTCTTCATAGAAGGGTGGACGGGGCTAGTTTGGAGATTACAAAACTGACGGCTTAATGTATGCTCAGGGTCTCGGGGTGTCCACGTTCATACGAGCAAGACTTTGGTGCGTTTAAACAAAAAGGTATGGATTGCTTCGGCCGTGTTTAAACTAAACAACTTGACGTGGATAAGGAAAAAGAATAGAACCATGCACATAACATTTACCTTAACCACAGAATCTAGTACATGAGGCTTGACAGGGTACTTACTTGTTGAAAGATGATGGTAGGTAGGCATTGATACCTCGACGGAACCTGTGAGCTTGTAGCAGGTGCTTGCAAACTTGGATGGGAATGGAATGAGCACTCTTGACCAATGGAAATAATGAAAACCCAATGGGGTTCATGCCCTATATAAATAGAAATGGTACGTGCGAGCCATTAGTAGGGTGGTTGCATGACATTAAAACGGGGTTAAAGCGGCGTACGGATGGGTCAAATCGACACTTTTCTTATTAAATGCGACCGCCAAAATTGGAAGGACTTGGGTAAGTTCTCTACTAGCTGCGAAAAGAGAAATTGGGTTTTCCCGCCATTGCAGGAGGATTGTACGAGTTTTTTCACAAAAGGAAAGCGTGACTCTATGCGTCGGCCAACTTAAGTGAGTTTGTCTGCCTTTGCGGAAGAGTTATCCGAGTTCTTTTGAAAATGTGCCACTCTACCCGTCGGTGCGGAAGAGTTTCTTGAAAACCTTTGCTATTGCGGGAAAGATAGACGAGTCCTCCCGCGAAGATTACTTATTCGTAAATTTTCGATTGCTTGCGGAAGAGTTAGACGAATTCTCCCGCCATTGCGAAGAAACTTGGTGAATTGATTCTGCCATGGGCTCACTTGGTCAAAGGTTTTTCTTTTTCGGAAACTTAAGATGAGTCTTCTGTCATGTCTTGAATTGGTCCTTTTCTTCCACTGTTTTGGTAAGTTCGGACCGACCCTTCTGCCGTTGCGGAAAAGTTAGCTCAGAACTTCCGTCGTTTTGGCTCAGGATCTTAAGTTTTACTTAAGCGAAAAAATGAAAATAAACTCAAAGAGTAATGCAAGTAAAAGACCTTTCTTAAGGGGAAAAGCTAATTAAGGAAAGACTATGATGCTCAGGTAATTTTATTCAAACTTCCTCTCAAAAAGCAAAGGAGGGGGCGCCAATATTTTAAAAAAATCTGGGGGGGGATATTGCAGCAACAACAAATGGCGATTCGCTAGCGAACATAGATCTCTGAAACAAACTCATCTCAAGGTCAGGAAACTTACAAAGTGATGACTACATGTGCAATCAAATGTCTCCATAGTTCAGCTTCGAAGAATGCAGTGATCACTCTTATCATAATGGTGATAAAGGGAAAGGCAGCTTTGACTCAGATTCTTTAAAACTCTCTAAGGGCCAAAGTGTGGGGTTCATTTTTTTAAAGTTATGTCTTTCAGAAGCTTACTAGTATAAGACTCCACAGGATCGTGACAATCTCTCAGGGACATATTCGTTTGTTCCTCATTCCCATGCTATTTCGCATCCTTTTGGATGTTTCTTTAATTCATGGCTTTGACCACTATGAGTCTTCCATAAATAAATTTCTTCTGCTTTCAAAATTTGATATAGATTCTTCAATCCAAAATGTCCTTTTGTGTGAGCGAAAGATTTGTTTGATTTCATGCTTCACAGATGGAGAAGAACATTGCTGGTCTAGTTTATTTGAACAGCTTCCTTGATTTGGAAATTTCCTTGCTTTTCTCAGCCATGCTTTGATTGAGGCAAGAATGTCTGGAAACGAGACTCTTTGACATATTCCTTTTGGCTTTTACTGGTGGCATGGGATCATTTTAAATACCATATATCTATGAGACATGCTTCCTATCCATGGGTCCACCATAGTGAACTTCTTGAGACAGTTATTAATGTAGAGTGAATGGGGCCCTTAGATAGTCGGAAGGAAATGCTAGATCTTAGCTATTTGACAGGGGTTACTTTGGCCAAACAGAAAAGAGGATCACTGCATTCTAGGAAACCAATCAGTGAAAGCACAGTTACAAATATGTATTCCCTTTATCAGTGAGCTTCTTTATGACCATCCTTCTATGTTTTTCTGGAGTCTCATTCATTCAACTACACCACAATTGAGCTTGGATTTATTTAAACAAAGAACTTGATAAAAAGGGAAAACAAACAAAATAAAAGAAAACAGATCAAGCTTACTGGAAAACTAAAAGGTAATCAAAGTAATTAAAATGAAACAAAAGAAAAGAAGAGCAAACCAAAACATAAAGACAGTGTTTTATTTATGTACAAGAGCCCACCCAGGACTCATGTGAAGTATTGTTTCAAGGCAAGGCCGTTGAAAGGGAGATTAACTTCCTCCCCTTGTAGGTCTTTCAATTTATAGGTCAACGGACCAATCTTTTCGGAAATTTGGTAAGGTCCAACCCATAAGTGTTGAAATTTTGTGTGCATTCCCCTACCATCATGCTAGGGGTCCCATTTCAGAACTAAATCACCTACTTCGAAATTTCTCTTACCAGATTTCTTCTTATCAAACCATCTTTTGACTATGTCTTGGTGATGGTGGAATTGGTCTTTGGCCTTTTGTCGTGATTCTTCAAGTTTCAGCAGGGTGTTGATCTGTGATTGGAGGGCTTGACTGCTAGAACCTCGGGAAGCTTGGGACAACTGTAAGGATGGGAGTAAAATATTCGGAGGGAGAATGGCTTCCTTACCATAGACCAGAGTGAAAGGAGAAACACCTAAGGAATTCTTAGGAGTGACCCTATCTTCCCATAGAGCATTCGAGAGGGCTATGTGCTAGCTTCTCTGGTTTTCAATCACAGTTTTCTTAAGAATTCGGATGAGATTTTTATTGGTAGACTCAGCTAATCCATTCCCTTGGGGATAGTAATTGGCTGAATAATTCATTTTAATTCCTTTCTCATACGTGAATTCATTAATCTTTATTGACGAAAAATAAGGTGCATTATCAAAGAATAGGGAAATTGGAACCCCAAACCTGGTTATGATGTGTTCCTCCAGGAAGTTGATAATTGCATCTTCATTAACTTTATACAGCAGGACGGCCTCAGTGCATCTTGTAAAATAATCAGTGGCCGTAAGAATATAACAGTGTTGGAGTGAGGAGTTTGGTTTTATTTCGCCAATAATATCTATGCCCCATTGCTCAAATGGTTCAAAGATGATAACTAGCTGTAAGGGTCCTGCTGCTTTTGGTAAATTTCTGGCACTCCTTTGGCATATGTCACAATTTCTGGCATAGGTATGAGCATCCTTGAAAAGAGTGGGCTAATAGTATCCATCTCTAAGAATTTTGTGAGCTGTAGTATCTCCAGAGTAATGTCCCCCAGCAGGGCCATCATGTAATTCTTTGGCCACTTTGCTCACATCTTCTTTATCCAAACATCTGAGGAAAATGCCATCGTAATTCTTCCTAAAGAGGACTCCTTCAATGATTTGGTATGCTGTTGATTTGAGACAGAGAGCTCTTCTTTGCTTCGGATTCCAATGCTCTGGCAAGTAACTTGACTGTAGATAATGCACTAGGTCACTGTACCAAGATTTCGGCGTTGTAAAAATTGGACATACATCAATCATGTTCAGTTCGAATTCATTCCTCCAATCTAGCTCTTCATCAGCTGGGTTTTCAGTAAGCAATTTGCACAAACCTTGACCTTTGATAATAGTGGCTGGTTTGAATTCTAAGTCATACTCTTGAAGAGTAGTGACCCAGTTTCCTCTTCTTTCTCCCAATTCTTTCTGAACGAAAAGAGATCTGACAGCAGGATGAGGGACTATGACTTTAGTTCTGTTTTTTAGAATATATGGCCTGAACTATTTTACCGCTTTGAAAACTGCATATGCTTGCTTATCTACCACGGGGTAGTTCAGTTCAGCACCCTGCAGACCAGTGCTCATAAAAGAGATTGGGTATTCATCTCCAGATTCCTCCTTTTGAGTAAGCGCAGCTGCGAGAGAGTTATCAGAAGCAAAAGTATACATTATGGAATCTTTGTCGAAATCTGGACTTCTTAAAGAAGGTGCCTTGGCTATGGTAGCTTTGATTTCTTTAAATGCAACCTTTTCTAAGTCTGTCCACTTAAATTGTACACTATGCTTGACCATTAGTTGCAAAGGCTTAACGATCTGAGCGAAATCTAGTACAGACCTTCGAACAAAATTGATGGTTCCCATGAATGATTGCATAGACTTTTTGCTATGGGGCATGGGAATCCTGCTGATATCTTGCACTCTCTCTGGGTCTATAGAGATTCCCTCCTTGGAAATGATATGACCTAGAAGTTTTCCTTCAAGAACAACAAAAATACTTTTCTTAGGATTTAAGGAGATTCCATATTTCCTATTGCGATCAAAGATTTGCTTAAGGTGAATAACATGGTCTTCTCTTTTCTTTGAAAAAATTGTCACATCATCTAAGTATACTACTTCGCATTTACCACCCAATCCTCGAAAAGCAATGTCCATGGCTTGCTGAAATGAATCTCTTGCATTAATTAGGCCAAAAGGAATTCTACGATATGCAAAGGTTCCCCACTTTGTATAAAAAGTGGTCTTGAGTTGATCTTCTTCTGCTACTAGCACTTGGTTGTAACTATAAAAACCATCTAGTAAGGAGAAAAGTTCTGATATCGACACCATCTACAAGATTTGTTCCATTGGAGGAACAAGATAGTTGTCTTTATTAGAAGCTTTGTTTAAATTTCGGAAATCTACATAGAGTCTGATTTCTCCCGATTTCTTCCTTACTGGAACGAGATTAGCCACCCATTCGGAATGTCGGACTTTAAAAATAATCTTTGCATCCAACAATTTCTTTAACTCTTTCTGAATTAGAGGTTCAAGTGTCAGATGCATTCTTCTTAATTGTTGCTGAAAAGGTTTGACACCTTCCTTCATTGGTATTACATGTTGAATGATGCGGGTATCATATGTCTTGAGATCATTATAAGTCCAAGCAAACACATCTTTATACTACTGGAAAAGTTTAATGAACTTCCTCCTTTCTTCCAGCATACAACATTTACCAAGATTAATATACTTTGGTTCAGCTTCTGTGCCCAGGTTTATTAATTCGTGCTGCATGGACGAGCTGTGGGTTTTGGCATTTACAAGTCTCCTGAACTTGCTTTGCAAATCGAACAGTGCTTCTAGAGTTCTCATTCCTCTGGGCATGAAGTTCCATTTCACAGTATCTTTGTTTTGTAGATTTGAATCATGCTCTTCTTCTTCTATGATGGCTTCATGAAAAGCATCTTCATTGGTTAAGAAACTGATAATCTGATCGTCATCATCAAATACCCTAAGATTTGTAATGTTGTCCGGAACAGAAGGCCTGAAAATTAATTGAACGGAACATTTATTATTAGTAGGCACTAACCTAGAAGAAGAAGTGGCTAACAGATCAGCTACAACGTTTTGCAATCTTGGGACAGAAATCATATTAAAAGCATCAAAACATGAAATTAAATCCCAAACTTCAGTTTGATAGCCCTTCAGATGTGGTGAAAGACAATGAATTGTATTCCTTATTTGCTTAACAACAATTTCAAAATCACCAAAAACTTTCAAAAATTTGACATTAAGACCAATGGCTTTCTTTAATCCATGAATTAGAGCTTCGTACGCAGCAGTATTATTCCTACATTCAAATTCTAATCTACAAGATAAAAAATGCTTAGTTTGTCTAGGTTTGATCAAAATACAATCGGCTCCAAATCCTTCTTGAGTTTTGGAGCCATCAAAGTAAAGAGTCCAGAAAATATTTTCTTCTTCTCTAACCAAGTTAGTTTCATTATTATCTGAGTTAGTAATTAAATCTACTATGTTACAATCAATATCATCAGCCCGTGAAAATTGAAGGAGATTGGACTGTTTGTCTGAATCATGGCTAGCATCTTCTGACTGATAATTTCTAGGTTCGATTTCTAGAAAATAGTTCCCCAAAACTGACGACGAAAAAGCTACAGCTTCATTTTTTTCTTCGAGCTGAGTGACATTTTGTTTCATGTGTGGTTCTCTTAATATCTTGATTTGATTTTGCCTATTTTGATAGGGCAGCCATAAATGAGACCAATCCGTTGCAAAGTAGCCATTTATTTTCGCAGACCAGTCCCTACTCAAAATTAAACCATATGCCTCAGGAATATCAACCACCATGATATCAATGAATTGACATACTCTTGAGTCGGATGACAACCAAATAAGTACATCTTTCATTTCTCCAATAACCTTGACAGTCGTTCTATCTAATTGAATGATTTGAGATGGGGATGGGACAGGTTGCCCATTAATCTTCCTACAAATAGATAGAGGCAGGACATTTGAACTAGCACCAGAATCTACCAAACAATTGTGAACATTGTGATTAAAAATCTCAAACGTTAAGAGGAAAGGGAGGGTTTGAGACTTTGATTTTCTGAAAATACTGGCTTCATTAATTTCCGTGTTTTCATCGGTGTTTCCTAATGGAGTACTTGTTTGTGGATCAAAAGCTTCCATTAATTTCTTTCTTTGTTGCGGCAAGTTGCACATATAAAAAATGGAAATGTTTCCTTTTGTTTTCTTAGTATCTTCGATTATGTCATAGCTCATTTCACATTCCTTTGAAACTTTCGATCGATTTTCTGTTTTATTTGAAGGATTTTGTGGCTGTTTGGTGATTTCTGAGTTTGGCTCTTTAATCACCGTGGGAGCGACTACTAGATTTTTCTTGGGTTGGGGCGGAATGACAGTTATGTGCCTTTTCGGTATTTTATTAGTCCTGGCTTTAGGTGCGTCTACTATTGGATCAATTACTGGACCTTTACTTCTGGTAGTGATGTTAATAGATGTTGTTTGCACTTCATTTGTGAAATCTTCACAAGATGGCTCTTGGGTAGGAGTCCATTCCCAAAGGATCATTTTGGTGTCGGGAACAGACTCTTCTGTTTCAAGAATCAATTCTTGTTGGGGATTTGTTTGCTCAAGTATTTGTGCATCTAACATTTGGTTCATTACTAAAATCATCGAATTGATCCACTGTGGATAGTTTTTCTCTGAGTGTTGTTCTTGATGGAAAGTGCAGAAGTGGTCCATGCCTATTTCATTTAATTTTAGTATAGCAGAATTGTTTACTAGTGGGGCTGACTATCCATTTTCTTCTTTCTTTTTATAGAAAGGCTTGAAAGGTGGCCTTGATGAACTAGTTGCCTTATCCTTTTCTAAATCTACAACTTTATTGGAGAGTTTTTGCATCATTTTTATAACACTTTCTAAATTTGCTATGGGTTCTTCTTTATCCTTAGTTAACAAAAAAGGTTTTTTGACAGCTACCAGCTTGACCTCTGCATCTAGAGCATGTTTGGCGATGCTGTCGGCCTCTTCTTCTACTTTCTTTGCTTCTTCAAAATTTTCTGTCAGGGTAACCTTTTTCGTTCTTTTGACAAACATTGCTAGTGGAGATTTAAGCGCTGTTGTGTAATACTCTACCAAGCATTCCTCAGTAGGCTTTGTTGCATCACTAAAATTGTTTAGTAGTGTCGTGAATCTTTGATTGAACTCTTGGAATTTCTCATTCTTTTCCATTCTCATAAAAAACAATTCTTTCATAAGAGTAGCTACAGTTTTCTGATTTCCATATTTTTCTAGAAAACACTTCTCAAAATCTTCCCAACTAGTTATCAAATTAGCTTGCAGGCTAAAGCACCAGAAGGATACTTTGGGTTCAAACGTGTAAGGGAAAAGGTGACAAACCACGTCTTCGTATTCTACATTAAGAAGATTCAAGGCTAAATAGAAACTTTTGAGGTGGTCTTCAGCGGAGATCCCTTTGCCAGGGTCGTACTTGGGAAGAACCTTTTCTGGGTTTTTTGGCAAATCATGGAAAGGTCCAACCACGTTTAATGCTCCTCTTGCTCTCCATGCAGGAACGACCATAACTCTTGGTGGAGAATGCAGTGGTGTATGTCGTGGTGAGTTATGAGGAGTATGCTTTGGAGTGTGCTGCTGTTTTTGATTTATGGCAGTCTCAGGACTAACCTCGTTGAATGGTTCAGTAATTTCTTCTAAAGATAAATCCAATAACTCTTCTAGACTTTGAACTAGAACGGAATCTCTTATACATTGATGGTTTTTTCGAGGAGCTCTGATTTTGGGTAACAGGGGAACAGTAGTTAGTCCTCCAAGACTTCTAACATAGGAGGGAGTATGTCTTCTGAAGCGGTTTACTTCCTCAAAAGGGACAGCATACAATGTTTCTTGCTGTTCTGTCTCAGAATTGGGATTTTCTTGATTTCTTGATTCCAGATCTAGAATGTCAGGGATAGCTGTTTCAGATGGGTTTTTAGTGGAAAGGTTTCTAACAAAAGGGTCTCTTCTGCTAGCCATGCAATGGTGGCCCTCCTTCTAGTACCAAAAACTGTTGATGCCTCGAAAATCGTTGCATCAATCAGCAAGGGATTCTCTCCGGTAAGCGGTCCCAATTAGATCGCCCACCGTTTGGTGTAGGGAATTCGTCTAGTTAAAAGTCCGGCTACCGTGTAAGATTTAAAGATTTGTTTATTTTGCACCGGTTGCGGCCCGATCCACTGTCTATATATTTTATGTTTAAGATGATATGCATGTGCCCTAAATTAAATGCATGCGTTAAACAAATCTATTCTAATCTAATTAAATCTAAATTAATCTATCCTCATCGAGGAGCAAATTTAAAGGATGAGTAATAAACTGGAAATGTGACCAAGAACTCCATAGATAACTATTTAAATTGAATAGAAGCATTTACAACATAAAATTAAAGATCATCAAAGATAGCTCTGATAGAGATAAACATTCTATTACCCATTAACACAAAAACTTTGCAAAGGAAATGAAATCATTCATAGTAGAGAATTAATTCACAATAGCCAGGAAAGATCTCATAGAAAATGTATGAAAGATGCAGAAATAGTTCAGCAATTGTCCAATACAATCCCAAGCAAAATGTTGTGCCAACTTCCATAGGCCAAAATGATTTTCTTATTCATGTAGTAGAAATAGTTCAGATATAAGACAGAAATTTCCTTTCACCTGCCAAAAGTCCTTTCTCCCCTCTCTAATCTAGCTATATATAGATTTACAAAACGCTCCATGAGATGCCACACATGCCCTAACCGTTCACATTCTCTTAATTTGTCTTGTAGTGCTGATTTTTATAAAAGGACAAATATCCCAATTAAATTACAAAAGGAACGAAAGTTAAAGTCCAAATGTCATTTTAATATCTCAAAGGTGTACACATAAAAAAAAAAAGCCAAAGAGGCGTGCTGGCCTTCATCAAACAGATATGAGCAAAGGTGAGTTATCCTGGGGCTGGCTCCTATGTTAACTCGGGTGTTTCTGAGGCTGCCCGCGTTTCTACTGAAACCTGAGTTACTGCGACCACTAGAACATTCATTGAGGTTGAAGCTCTATTGACTACTAATGCTATGTCTACCTCCTCTATGTGGGTTTCCCAAGCACTAGTCTCCTTTATAACATTGTTTGCAGAAAGAGGAAGCATGGTCTTTAGTGAAACTTCATGCTTGGAGAGTTCCTCTTCCATGTTGGAAATTTCTATTTTAGCAACCCGGAGACTTTCTTCTAAAACATGTTTGTGAACAGTGGCCTGACCAATCCAATGGTGGAGGTCTTCAGTGGTCAATGAATCCACCCTTTTGATGTAATCTATTTCTGCATTTAACACGTCTTTCAGCTTAGCCAAGCGTTGGGTTTTCTCCAGAAATACTTCTAAAGTTTGAGGCATCCTCATCTGGCATTTTTCTTGGGCAGTTCGTATATGAAGATACAATCCGTTGCATTGTTCAAGGGTAGCCAAGGATACTTTGCTCAACTTTACTCCATAATTCTGGAAAAACCCCAAGAGGCGGATATCTGCTTTGAAACCAAAGATAGACTTGAGAGGGAGTCTTTCTGGGAATCCTGACCTTCCCTCTCTCCATTCCATTTGCTTCTGAATGTCTTCACTAATGTGTGCATACATTTTTCTGTGCCTAGTGGCTTCAACATTTATTAATTTGATTTTGGTCACCACTTGTTGTAACTTGCAAATATCCTCCATCATGAGTCCTTGAATATCGTATGTATTCCTCATAATTTCACAAGCTTTCTCATGAAAGGGAACTAGGTCCCCAACTTTGTTGGTTGCAAGTTCCAATTGCTGTTCTAGCAGTTCTTCCTTTTCTTCCATCTTCTCAACGCTCTCCTTTAATTCATCGATTTGTTCAATAGTATCAAACTTCTCGGATTCCAACTGTAGGTTACGGATTTCAAGGTTTCTCTTCTCTGTCTCCAGAGTTCTCATTTGTATCACCAAAGCTCTCTTTTCAGCTTCTAGATGCTGGAATTTTCTGTTAAGTTCTTCCTTCTCTGAGACAAGACTGTCACACTTTTGAACCATTAAATTTGAATAATTTTGTTCTTTGACCAGGGATTCCTATAGATGGTTGGCTCTATCCTTCTCTGATTCAAACTTGTCTATATTGTCGGCGGTTGCTAGAACAACGAACACAGAAATAGATGCCATGAGTTGGGGATCATGTTGGGTACCTTGCATGACTGTGGTTTCATGCTTGGTGACGATATCTGGTTGAAAGGGCCTCATCATCCTAGTCACCGTTTCTTTAACAATGGATTTCCTCTTTTTGTTATAAGTAAACTTATCCCATTGCGACACCTTGCTATTCTTGGATGGTGTGAACAGGACAAGTGGAAGATTTCTTATGGGGGAACTCGTGTCCATGTCTTGTATGCTTGGGATTTTAGGGTCAACATCCTCTTTGGATTTATTTTCTTCTTCTTCTTTTCTCTGCACCTCTTCCTCTTGTTCCCTTCTGAGTTTGTCGTCTTCTTCTTGCTTTGCGATTCTTTCCAATCTGATCCTTTCTTCTCCTTGAATCTTCTTAGCTTCAACTTCAGCTGCTTGGACTCTTAAAGTCTCTTCTTCTAGGAGTTTATCCTCTTTTGCCTTGTTGATTCTTTTCTTAGTTTCCTCCTGGATTTTCTTGGCTTGTTCCTGGAGCCTTTGTTCTTCTCTAGAGAGAGCCTTAGCAGTCTCTAAGGTACCCTCTTCTTGCTGCTGATCAATTTTATTCACAACATTAGAGCTCGAGCTAGCTTCTCCTTTGCAAAGTTGACAAATCTATAGCTCAGTCATATTGATAACCCCTCTATATACTTCTTCATCTTCATCATAGTAGTTAGCATATTCAAAGGGAGTGGAAACTTCTTTGCAATGTTATGCGGCTTTGCCTTGTCGATCGTTCCTGTGAAAAATCCTTTCCCCGAAATGAAAAACTTTCAGCTCTGCGACAAAATATTCTGCTGTCATGATTTTTGAAAATTTGTAAGCCCCAACATAGAATGGTAAAGGTGGAAAGGAATCCTTCTTTTCCTTGTACAATCTACTGCCAATTCCATCAATGAAGACCTGTCTTACCATCTCCTTGTGGACTATATAATCTGTAGCATACCTAGGTAGGATATACGGGGGTTTTGAGCCTCCGTACATTCTTACATAGGTACCTTCTGGTGAAAAGTAGAAATCATCATATTTCTCCAAAACCTCCATGGCATTCTCAGATAGGCAATTGGGTTCTTCATTAAACATTAATTCATATAGGGGCATGATAAACTCTTCACAAATGAGTTTGTAATGCCTTTTGTAATTCTGAGCCGAAAAGATTTTGTAGGCGATGAACACTGAGCTATCAGCCGAGTTCCATATGCATCCCAGCTTGGGAAAGGGGCATTTCGCCACAATAAAATCTATTAAGTAAGATGCCATATAACATTCTGCCTTCCTCTCCACTAACCCTTCTTGTGCAGCAATTATAGCTAATGACAAGCTGTCTGATAGAATATCAACCCAGTTGAAAATTGCCCCTTTGAATGCTACATAGTGGATGATGGGAATCCATTACAGCATGAACATCATCCCATTGGTTCTTCCAAAAATTCTGCTCAACATGAGAGCGATCAGTCTGAAAGGGGGCCTCAGGTTTTGAACCTCATATTCCTCACTATCCCTTTTTCTGATTTGTTTTCCCGAAATTAGCAGCTTCTTAGCCATCTCCAGGTTATCCATTTGAATCTCTTCCAACCATGCGTCATTAAGCCGCTGCTGTGCTTTGGGAAACTTGTAAGCCGTTGAGATATAGGAGGGGTGAAATGAAGCGAAATCTTTTCCTTTGCTGTCTGATAGAACTCTTGTTTCGGTATTCGCATGCCGTCAGATCCATCCAATTACTTCTGAGCATGGGAACAACTATGGGCATGTAGCTGCTTTAGATATGCAAGAGTTTCTGATGTTCCGATATAGATATTCTTCTTCTAGAAGAGCTTCAGGGAAATCCTGGTCTCTAATCATGCGATACACGTCTCCCCATTTTACTTCTGGGGGCATGTCGGTGGTGCACTTGGTATCTTGGAATGTAGTTCCTACTCTTGCGCTGTCGTCAGTTGCCTTTAACTTTCTCTTTCCACCTTTAGTCATTTCAAAAATTTTGTAGGCATATGATGCAATGTTAGCGATTATCATTCTACTCATATTATTGAGGCCTAAAATGCCAACTGAAAGCTTCTAATTCGTTTCACTACTGATTTGCAAACTTTTAAATGGCTCTTCTATTCTAGTTTAAAAATCTATATATGCTATTTCATAATCCTTGTGAAAAACTAAAAATGTTTCAATAGGGCGATATATTGCACTTATGAAAATAAAGGATACGCATTTCAAAATGAAAAACTGTAAGCGCAAACCGATTCTGAGTACTACGTTCCAAAGTGCAAAACAACATAAACTTTCACAGTTGGGTAAGAATGCCGATGCTCTTCATAGAAGGGTGGATGGGTCTAGTTTGGAGATTACAAAAATCGACGGCTTAATGGGTGCTCAGGGTCCCGGGTTGTCCACGTTCATACGAGCAAGACTTTGGTGCGTTTAAACAAAAAGGTATAGATTGCTTCGGCTGTGGTTAAACTACACAACTTGATGTGGATAAGGAAAAAGAATAGAACCATTCAAATAACATTTACCTTAACCACAGAATCTAGTACATGAGGCTTGACAGGGTACTTACTTGTTGAAAGATGATGGTAGGTAGGCGTTGATACCTCGGCGCTATCGATGAGCTTGTAGCAGGTGCTTGCAAACTTGGATGGGAATGGAATGAGCGCTCTTGACCAATGGAAATAATTGAAACCCAACGGGTTTCATGCCCTATATGAATAAAAATGGTATGTGTGATCCATTAGTAGAGTGGTTGCAAGCCATTAAAACGGGGTTAAAGCGGCGTATAGATGGGTCAAATCGACACTTTTCTTATTAAATGCAACCGCCAAAATCGGAAGGACTTGGGTAAGTTCTCCGCCAGCTGCAGAAAGATCAACCGGGTTTGCCCACCATTGCGGGAGGATTGTACGATTTTTTTCGCAAAAGGAAAGCATGACTCTATGCGTCGGCCAACTTAAGTGAGTTTGTCCACCTTTGTGGAAGAGTTATCCGAGTTCTTCCGAAAATGTGCCACTCTACCCGCTGGTGTGGAAGAGTTTCTTGAAAACCTTCGCTATTGTGGGAAAGATAGACGAGTCCTCCCGCGAAGATGACTTATTCATAAATTTCCGATTGTTTGTGGAAGAGTTAGACGAATTCTCCCGCCGTTGCGGAGAAACTTGGTGAATTGCTTCCGCCGCGGGCTCACTTGGTCAAAGGTTTTGTTTTTTCGGAAACTTAAGATGATTCTTCCGTTGTGGCTTGACTTGGTCCTTTTCTTCCGCCGTTTCGGAAAGTTTGGACCGACCCTTCCTCCGTTGCGGAAGAGTTAGCTCAGAACTTCCGCCGTTTCGGCTCAAGATCTTGAGTTTTACTTAGGCAAAAAAAATGAAAATAAACTCAAAGATTAAGGCAAGTAAGAGACCTTTCTTCAGGGGAAATCTAAGTAAGGAAAGACTATGATGCTCAGATATTCTTAGGAAAACTTCCTCTCAAAAAGCAAAGGAGGGGGCCCCAATAGTTTCAAAAAATATGGGGGGGGATGTTGCAGCAACAACACTGTGGAAAGTGAGGTTGTGGTATTAGAAGCTGCAACAGCAGCAGACCTTATAGAAGAAGCAATAGACTCGATAGAAACATAAGTTAGGGTGGAAGATGAAGTAGGAGAGATGGATTCATTAGAAACTGCAGTAGAGGAAGCTGAAACTGGAGCAACTGTAGAAATTGCGACAGTGGAAGCTGTAGCTGCGGAAGTTGCAATGGTAGAGGAAGAACATCAAACAGAGGCAGTGGAAGGAGGAGACATGGAGGTTTTGGATGTTGAATCCTCCTCTGAAATAAGGGGAACTATAATTCTTGAGGAGGAATTCATCCCTGTTCCCGAAACTATAGAGACTTCTGGGTCATAGAAAAGAAGGAAAAGAACAAGGAACAAGGGCCAGACATCCAATCCGGTGAAAAAGAGAAGAACCAGAGCTGTTACTGTAGCATAAGTAGTGCATTCGATCAAGGAAAATATTGAAACTCCCACTAGGTTTTTTGGACCCAAAATCCGACGGCCAAAATGTCGGATTTTCTGCATCTTGTTGTCGACCATCCGACAACCTTCATATTTTTTTAAGGTCGGTCCAAATTTGGCTAAGCTCCGATGCTAGGCCGACCGCCGGATATCTGACCACCAAATCCAGTTGGATATCCGACGACTATCACTTGATATGAAGCCGAATATCCAACGCCTATCACATAATATGAATTTGGATATCCGACGACTATCACATAATATGAAGTCGGATATCCGATGACTATTCCATGAGAAAAGGGCTGATATCCGACGTTCTTAGCTATCGGTGGTATGGAAAGAATGTCCGATATCTAAGGCATGGAAATCAGAAATTCGATGACCGTTCCATGTTAAAAGGGTTGATATCCGACATTCTTAACCGTTGGTGGTATGGAAAGAATGTCGGATATCTAAGGCATGGAAGTCAGATATCTGATGACCGTTCCATGAGAAAAGGGATGATATCCAACGTTCTTAGCCGTCGATGGTATGGCAAGAACGTCAGATATCCGACGACCGTTCCATGAGAAAAGGGCTGATATCCGACGTTCTTAGCCGTCGGTGGTATGGAAAGAACATCAGATATCTAAGGTGTGGAAGTCAGATATCTGACGACCGTATGGTAATTTAAAAAAAAATACACTATTATGTTTTGATCAAATTTGAAGGGTGGGTCTTAATTTTTATTGGAAGGGCATTTGTTCTTGGAGCCCTTCAAAAGAATTTCAACAAGTTTCTCGTGTTTCCAGGCATATGGTTGAAAGACTTTCTATTGGACAACTATCCTTCAGAGGGTGGTCGTGGAAATCCTTTATTAGGGCAAGCAGGTTAAGTTAAAGTTTATGTGAGATTTTGGATTTCAGAAAGTTAAAGAATTGTAAAAGAAAACAAATCAACACAATAGAATCTAAGTTCTTGCGCTTGATTTTTGGTGAGCACGCCTATGAAAGGGCTAAGACAATAATCACACGACACATTGATATTCTTCACAAGTTAGCAGATCTTCTCATTGAGAAGAAAACTAGAGACTGTGAGGAATTGATGAGGTTGTTTATAGATGTCAAGGACGAACTCTATTTTGCGAAAATCAATGTATTTGTAACCAGTAAAACCATTTTCCGGCTAATTGAAGAAAAAAAGGTTTACACAAAGTAGTCTCTATATTGGTGGCATGATAATTGATGCAGCAAGTTCTACGTACTAAATCTAAATCTAAATAAGTAAAGATTATATAAAGTGCACATCCATCTATAGCAATAAAAGTGAAACCAATTTTAAATCTAGTTAGCTGAAACAGAAGTGAACACTAATCTAAATATGTAAATGTTAAAAGATTTTATTTATATATATATATAGGAGAATTAGTAGATGATCAAGATATCATGACTTTTTCCTCTCACCATTCGAGTATTATTCCTTGACACAAAATTTAAAACATAGTTAACAAAAAGATAGACCAAAGCAATAAGCACTGCAATACAACTGAAAAAATCCTATGTATTTTCATTACTTAGAATTCGTGAACTTGATTTAATATATTATACATTAGTGTTAAAAAGGAAAAATATGGGAAAAAAACTTCAAATTTTGATGAAGTGCCTTCAATGTAGGCCAATACAGCCTAATTGAGATTGGTTGTCGACATCTGGAAACGATTCTCCAATGCTTGCATCTCACTCAATCTCTATAACAATGTCAATTTGAATGGTAACCTATGTGTGCAAACACAACCTTCATGAACTATCCAACATCTATTTTCTCCAACGACTGTTATGGAGTTCCAATGAACCCTAATTATAATTAACGTTTGTTTACCAATCCCTAATACATATACACTAAGGAAATATTCACTTGGAAGATAAACAACAACTGTTATATAGGAGTTTCCCTTGATCTCCTCCATGGACTTATGTCCACCTCGTTGACAGCGTTGACCTTCAGTTTTCTTATAAATCTCTATACAATTTCTTATACTTGGGTTAGGGATACAAACAACCTCTCATCCTCTTTAATCTTCACTCTCCATATTATTCTCCTCAGAAAAAGAGACGAGATATATTCTCTATTGCATGAAGATTGCACATAATGGAGAGGATGCAAATGATCTAGAGGATTTGAGACATATCTCATTCAAATAATCTCAAGGATATTCGAAGGAAATTAAAGAGAAGGTTAAGGATATTGATTCTAGTGCTTCATTTACTCAGCCTTTGAAGGTGTGGAAACTCGAAATTGGTTATGAGGAGCAACCAAACATCACAACAAGCTCCAATAAATTGTCAAAATTTAGATGACACGCGAGTGGGTTGTAAAAATCCAGCATCGTATCCATTCATTGAGCTCCTCTCTGTTTCGAGAATAATTTAATTTTCTCTATTGAACAGGTCCAACCACGTGAAGGTGGAAGCTCTTATGGCCCCTCCCCCCCCTCACATCACTCTCAATTCCCCATACCCAAGGCATGTACCTGAAAAAACAAATACGTGCAAATTCATTCATACTTCATCATGAACTTTCATCTACCATTCATTCAATAAAGGCTAACATTAATTAAACCATTGTTTCATTCAGTCAAGACATTCATTCAACAAAATATAACATTCAATAAACCATTCATTCATTCAGTCAACACATTCATTCAATAAAAGTTGACATTCAATAAAGGTAACAGTTTACTACACTGAAACATTAAACCATTAAACCATTCATTCATTCATTAGGCCAAAAATCATGGACGATATATTATTATCAAAAAAAATTAGACGACGTTTTTCTAGTCACTTCTTTTTAGTTTTTATTCTCTTTTGTTGTACTACATAATCTCTAATAAGATCATCTTGATCTGGACTTTCTCATCCAGTTCTTGGTTCTTCATTAGGCACTTGTTGTGATGTCTGCATCCTAGAGTGTTGATCAAGACGTGGATTTTCCGGCAAGGGGTTCGGATTTGCTGCAACAATGTGAAAATGTTACATCGTTATATTTTTCTATTGTAATGACAAGTATTTAATTTAAAAAAAACATTACAAAGGTGTTTTTTTACCTGCTATGGCCACATCATGTTGTTCATGTTCTTGTCTAGGCTCAACTTGTACAGTTTCACCCTCTACATGCTTTGCAGTTGAAATATGGTGAACTACAATTAATGTTCACCATTTGCAATGCTATACATAAAATTGTAGCATATGAATAAATTCTTTAGTACCAGGATTCGAATCATGATATTCTATTTGTTGTTGTACCTCCTCGACATTAAGGGGATCATTGCTTTCCTGCTCAATATAGAGTCAATATTTCATGTCAAGTATTTATAACGAATAGGTTGCACAAGCAATAAATATTCATTAAACTATATAGATTTTATATACCTGTGCACCGGATGGATTGGTACCAGAAGACTGTGTTTTCCCAGATAATCTTTTTCGGCGTTCAACAACAGCTTCAAAGCCGTGCTGGAAGCCAAGATTCATGTCTTCCGTAGTGGGCACTTCATTGAATCGGTCGACCTGCATATTTTCACAATGTCATTAATGAACATTTTGCGGTGCAGTAAAACGAAAAATAATTTGCAATTTATTATTTGTATGCATTATTGGTTTTTCGAAACTTACAATTCGTGCCACCAAATTCGAATAACCACTAGGCCCAAGCTTGTGCTGACCTATTTTGTCTAGTCTTTCCTTTGTGACCTTTGAAGTGTTTAGCAACCTATGCAAGTGTTGAAATGTGTTAGATGTTCCAAATTCAATATAGAAATCAATAATAATAAGGTTTAGAATTACATTGCGGAAAGTATTGCATACCTCCCTATGCCTGGTGGTGTCTTTCCTTCTTTTCTCTAAGCCCTCTCCTTTCCATCTTCCACTAGAGATTTCCAATCCATTACTGGAATCATTCGAGGGTGCTCATACCTATGGTTTTTATCCAGGTAGGTCCTATATTGGTATCAGACAACCTTCATATGTTGTCCAGCCTTTTTCAGGACCTAGGCTTGATTGAAGGTCTTGTCGTCGAACAGGCCAACCAATAGATTAGTGAGGTCATCTTTTAAATATTTTAGTTGTTTATTCCACCTTGTTCGGATGGTGGGCCCGAAGATATCCAATGACAATTCATTCATTTGTTTATATAAAACATCATTTCCTACAAAACGATCATGCCATGATCGTAATTATTTGAAAAAAAATGTTTTATCGATATATTACAATGAAATTATAAACACTAACTTGATCAACGTATATTAATTATCTGGGATCTTCTCGATCTTTATTGGGACGAGATTTTCATCCACCAAAAATGTTGCCTCCATTTTTCCCGTGCTAGTGATGCGGGAAGATCCTGGAAATTTAGCTAGGGAGATATCAATATTACTAAGAGTCTCGATGTCGACCCCTTCTTCTGGATGATCTGGTGTGCGTTGGTCACTGGCGGCCTGTGCACTCACAGCTGGGGTCCTTGGTGTTTCGGAATGTGTTTCCAACTGTTTAGTCGACAACAATGGCGAAGGAGTCGATGCACGTGGAGTTGTTTGCTCATGATGCATTGTCTCTCCATGAGCCTCGCTAGGGCGAACACTGCCTTGACCACTATTGTGTGGTCCCTAATAATTTTGTAAATACAAACCACATTTTATACGTTCAATACTATTATATAAAAGAGAAAATTATAAAGTTATAAATGAATTATTTTATGATTCAAGATTCCTCAACTTACTCACAGGGTTTTAGATCTCTATTCCAACAATTCAATCCTTGCTCTAATCTGGCCTGTTTGCAGAACCCTGCTTAGCAGAGAAACGATTTCCGCACTATATTTATTCAACATTTTTTCTATCATATTAAATGGGTCTGTGGCTTCACCAATTTTGTCGGTATCGTTAACTAGCATCTTAGCCACTTCAGGATCTATTGAATATTCTTGTGATGTTGTTTCATACAACGATTCATTGGGCTACAACAAAAATATATAAAACACTACTGAGTTCTATCATGATAGATTCCTAAAATTATATTAACAAAAAAATCTATCAGGATAGATTCCTAAAATTACAACTAGGTTTACCTGATGAATGGACGATGGTGTCGTTTTATCCACAGCTGTGGACTTGCCCCGATCATAATGCCTCTAGAAAAAAGAAGTAGAAAACATTATCATAATGAAACCAGTATACACACGAAAAATACATAACAAAATAAACATTATGCTATGTATTATATTGGTACAATTCCAATGAATTATACCTGCAACCTCGAGGATCGTGATCCACTCATCGGATCAATGTTCATAGGTGACTTGCCCCGATCTGCTAATATCTGGGAGATGCCCCTTACAGAACCCTAAATCAAAAACATAATGAAAGTCACGTAAATGAATCCAAAAATATTCATGAAAAAACACATAAAAAAACTATTATTCATATTATATTTTTACTATTACAAAGATGTATACCTGTTGCGTCGAGACTATTGTGACCCTTACAAAACTGTCCTGCATCAAAAACATAGAGAAAATTATGTAAACGAAACCAAAATATTCATTGAAACATTAATATAATGAGAAAACATTTTGACATATTTAAATTGTACAATTACAATCAGGTTTACCTGTTGCCCCGAGGTTGTTGTCGTTTGATGAACATTCAGGTGGCTTTCCCGATCAACGTTCTACATGAAATATATATAACATTATATAAACCAAACAAAAATACTAATAATGAAAAAACAAAGCAAAACAAAACTCTTTTTTCTTATTATATTTTTACTATTACAAAGATGTATACCTGCTCCCTCGAGGAAGATGTACTCCTCTGACCATCTGCTGGAGGGGGATTTTCCTGATCACTAGCCTACGCAGTAAAAATGGAAAATTTAAATGAAGTAAACTAACGAAAAATCCTTAAGATGTTAAATTCATTAATAAAAGGTTGGGTAAATTGTTATATGTACCACTCCCATAGTAAACCTTTTTGTCTTTACTCGATTCAAAGCTTCCCCTGCAGATATTGATTTAATGGCACATACAAAAACATGGGTTCCTTCACGCCCCTCAAATTCACAGTTTGGTTTCTTAATTGTAGACCTTGGTTGTGTACTGTTTATAAACCCCGCAATATTCCCTATGGCCTTTGGCCTTCCGTCAATGTACAATGTTGCTCCTTTATTTTGATCTTTGTCTTTCAACTGTAAATAGTTTGCTGACAATCCATATCTACGCATACTTCGTGCATATTGGACTAGGAGAATCCAATCTTTGTAGTTGTAACAAGGTCCAACACACTCCATCAATTCTATACATGTGCCGTAACGAACCTTTATGCCATCCATGCAAAACAACCCAAAACCATGTAATGACGATGGTGCAATTCAATATATCCTCTCGTCCACAAAAAAATATATGTTCGGTTGAGGAAGATCCTTGGGTACCCATTGTTTCACTAAATGTCTGCACCTCAAGGGAACCTCGTCTTCGCCTATTGTCTCATCATCATAGGAACATGACCTCCCTTGAGTGCGGAAATATTCCATGCGTTTATGGAAATTTCTTCTAGTATTTTGACATCTAGTCGATAAAACTCTTGTAGACCTACTGGATGTCTCACTTTCCTCTAGCCTTCCTAAACTCCCCTCGCTCAAGGAAGACAGATCTGACAAATACTTGTTTGGTTCTACCTGCACCATAGGAAAAAAGTTTAGATAGGACCGCAAGGCATAGCGCCTCTTAAAAGGTGACATGTAGCTCCTTTTATAAGGTGACTTGTACCGCATTCCCTTTCTCAAAATGTATGCATTCAAGTGATGAGGAAGAGGATCACTTTATCTTTCTTAGGAGTAGAAATTCATGCAATTATGAGATGTCTTTTATTGCTCCTTTGCGTCTTGAGTCCCATATCACACCATCTAACTATATTTGTTGTCATGGCCCTAAAGTCTCTCTCACCCCATCAGTTTGGGTTCATCACCTTGGTAATTGAATTACACTCAAATTTAGTAAGATATTTATATTTAGCAATAATAATATAAAATAAAAATAACTAACCATTATGGAAAACTTCTAAAAGTTCTTATGACTTTCAAAACTAAGATCTTTGGTTAATAACTAATAAGTGTTCACAGATCTTCAAAACAATATTTTATATAATTTTGTGAAACTTGTATAATCTTATTCAAAATCTAAACTAAAATACAAACAGATCATGATTCCTCGGACAGATACAGACTCAAGATTTATACTTAAGGACGTATCAGGTTTTTGGAGTGATCTTATACCATGAGGGCTAGCCACAGAGCATACTCTTGTTATTCCTTTTCCTAACAGATGCTAGACTTAAGGAGAGACAAGGTTTTTGTTGCAATCTAATACGACAAAGGCTAGTTGCAGAGCATACAGCTTTTCTTAGACTCAGACACAGAGCAGAGAGAAACAAAACTCGAAGGCCTCAAATGGTTCTCTACTTAAAAATTAGAGAGGACAAACTTACTCTCTTAGCCGAATGGGATCTTATTATGACAATCTGAATGGACAGGCCCCACTCATAGCCAAATACATTTGAGATATTTACAACTCATTGGAGTATGGGGGCCATATAATTCTTGAAATACATTGAATTTAGTATTCCATGCCTTTGAATAAACAGACCTCAGGACCACGTGTCTATTCTGATGCATGTGGACTTCTATGCGGGTTTTGACAAGCCATTGTTATTTCTTTTGAATGTAGTGCTCAAGGATTTGATCCTCAGTAATCTTTGTCTGTAAAATATCTTTGACTTGTTCGAGAGATTCTCTGACGTCCCGTTTTAGATTATAAATAACAGCTGGTTCTAATGCTGTTAGGTTGATGCCGAATGACTGCCACCAATTTCTCATCCAATCAGGGCCATAGAATGGAGGATCCTCATGGATATGTGTACTTTGATGTCCAAACTTTAGCATGGTATAATATGTTCTATCTGTATTTTCTTTTCTCAAGAAATCCCACCATAATTTTTTATATTTTTTATAAGTTTGGGTAGTACTTGGAAACTGGAGACTAGCTTCTTGATGTGGCCATGCTTTCAAAGAACGTATCTGGTTAATACAGTAGTATTGATGGTCTAGTTTTAGCCTGGGGTGATGTGTAGAGACCTCTGTCATGATTAAGTTAAGATCATGGTAGAGACATGTTAACCAATTGCTTGCATCAACTGCTTTTCTCAGGGAGTTGTTGTAAATCATCTCTGGTACAATACTGGATCCCATAGGCATTCTTTTTAGTTCTGGAACTAGTGTAATAAAAGCATCGGATCCCTGTAAGTTAGCATCTAATACTTCAGTATGTCTTAACTCCCACCTAGGTTTCCATGTTTGCACATAATCCAACCACATGATATTATCATCAATAGTTTAGATCTGATGTTTTCCTCCAGTCCAAGCAGAGATTTCCATGTTTACTTGTGGGTTATGGGCCCACTAGATTCCACTTCGACCTTCTACGCTCGCTTGGTCTAGGCTCACTTGTTTTAGGATCGCTTTCTTTCAGGCTCGCATGTTAAAAATTAATAGGAAATATGTGTCAAATATTCCTATTAAATGATGGAATTTTCCTGGTTTTCATTAATTCACTCATCACTATAGTACTTGGTAATTGAAGGTTTATAATTATTTTCCCACTTTAGTGCCCATAATATCTCATATGTTGTTGAATAGATATTTGTTGTTGTCCCATAGTCAGGACACTTATTCTCCAAAATAATTTTCCTCACAAGTTCAATTGAGGAGTTCCACCACTCTTAAACTTCTTTACCAACACATATAATTTGATTACCAACAATTTTGTCTGATAGGACAAGTCTTAACTACTTAATTCAAATTATTGACCACATATTTGATTACCAACAATTTGATTACTTAAGTCTTACCAACACTTATTTGATTACCTGGGTGTAGACGTTTCCTGTAATATACTCAGAAGAGTTAATTTCAGAAATGACTATGCCTTTGAGAGGCCAGTCAACTCTAGGAACCAAGTGACCCTATTATAGGGTTAGTACAAACCAGAGAGAGAGAGATGACTGGGCTATGGTACGGTCAATCAAAGAAAGTCAATGACAGTCAAAAGGATTAGTACAATCACAATAAAGATGAGCTGATAGCCAGCAGACTGAGGCCAAAGAGACTCACGGCCTCCAGTAATGTACAAGGACCAACCAAATAGTACAAAGACAAACTAGTAAGGTACAAGTCAGAAATAAAAGAGTGGGTATAAAGACTCATAACCCTTGGGACTAAGGGGGTGTAATACCTCAAATTTGGACAAACTAGCATAGTTATACCCACAATACCAAAAACATAAAAGGTGGTACAAATCAAAAGATAACTCAAGATGAGTAAAAGACCCAAAAGGTAAGAGGCAAGGTATCACAAAAAAATGAAAGGACAAGGTACCACAATACCAATAAACAACAAGGTGTAAGGACCAAAAGTAAATCAACCATTGTGGGGAAGGTACAAATAAGGTCAAATATATATTGCAATAGCTCCTTGTAACTACCTGTTATTTGACATGCCAAAGATATGGAAGGTCAAATAATGTCAAATATATGCAATAGCTCCTTGTAACTACCTCTTATATGTAATAGCTCCTTGTAACTACCTCTTATATTCAATATCTCCTTGTAACTACCTTTTGTAACTCAAATAGGACCTCCAAAAGGTATGATAGCAAGAAATCTTCCTAAGTAAGGTCTGGAGGGTGGTACGAAGTGGGTATAAAGACTCATAACAATTTGGACAAAGGGGGTGTACCTCAAATGTCAACAAACTACCATAGTACCCACAAGACCAAAACCATAAAAGGTGGTTCAAATCAAAAGATAACCTAAGATGAGTAAAAGACACAAAAGGTAAGAGGCAAGGTGCCGCAAAAATATTATCAACAAAATGAAAGGACCATAACAAAATCAACCAAGGTGGGGTACAACCAATCATCTCTCTCTCAAATGTACCATTGTTCCATATAACCTGAAATTCCATCATCACAATAAAAGGAAACGTCCACACGGATGATGTGATCACGTGGTCCTCTAGACTACTCCTAAGGTGTCCAGTCCCTTGAGAAGACCATCTAACTCAACCATATCGAATACCTAGGAGAAGAGGACATCACACATCATCAGATAATTGGTAACTGACCATGTAAGAACTCAAAAACCCTAAAGCAACTAAGTGAGCAGAAGGGGAGCTAGGAAAAGACAAGGCTCGCAGGCCAAAAAAGAAAGCTCAAAAAACTATACTGGAATCGGTGTCAGAGTAAGTGAGCTGAAACAAAGGTGGCTAGAATTCCAACAAGCAACACTAAAAGGAAAAAGACCCTCTAAAAAGGTGAAATAGCAAGCAAACTTCCTAACTAGGAGCTGGAGACCTCGACAAATTATATCCTTCATAAGGTGATGAAATCCAAGTCGAACAATATGAAATGGGAGACTGAAGTGGAAGGATATCCCTCTACCGAAAGGGATCCTGGGTAAAAGAGCCCTAGAAGAAAAGTTACTAGGCTAACTCGTTCATAACACGTCGGAGAAGGTTAACTGGCACTTCTGTCTTTGAGCCCCTGTATCACATATATAGTAGAGTACAGGGAAGACAATGGATAGATATCCTTAGGAGATAAGTGGAGTGCGACATTCCACAAAGTCTATCCAGAACCTATCCTTGCAGCTTACCCACGAAAAAATGGGAGTCCCCTCCACAAACTGGTCGATGACCGTGTCAATAAATACTAGAGGATTTTAGTACCCTAGAGGACAACAACTATGTCTCAGATGAAAATGACAAGGGGGAATTATTTGGAAGCCTATCCCCGGTGTCCTAACTAACTACCAAATTATTTTTATCCTTAAGCGAGGTTAAAGTGTGTTGAGTTAGCGAGTTAAATTTTAATGGTTGTATTACTCAGTCGGGTGATGGAAGTGCAACTCGTGGTGTGATGACTGACTCAAACCATGCAAATGCATATGAATCAAATAAGCCTTTCCATTCAATGAATGCTAGCTAAGGTAAGGAGAGAGTTCTTTCAAACTATGAATACTCTTTCAAATTAAATGAGATAATGAATTTTCATAGGTTAAATAGGGACTGAGAGATAATGCAGACATAGTTCCTACACAATTAACAATTATAGATTCGGCATAGCGACTGATGATTAACTTAATACAGCAAGGCGATACTTGATAAAAAACACCTAAATTTCTAGGAAAACGTAGTGTCTAGATCAGTTTATACCTAGTGATGTCTATAAATTTCTACCTTGTTGTATAATTTTTTGGAAATAAGGAAAACAAAACAGATATTTCTTGATATCCTTAAAGCTCTATCTTCCCATCTAGTTGTATTTTGTGTTGTTTGTTTGAACTGTGCAATGTGCTCTATTGATGATTTGGTTCTTAGATAACTAGCTAGAACCATAGGTACTCAATGAATGAAATCATGATAATAATTTGACATCATCTTTGATGAAAGAGTAGTTTCCTTAAGCATTACCGTCATTACCAGTCATTACCAGTCATTGCCAGTCATTACCATGTCATTCTATTTTTCAATTATACAATTACCATCATTACCAGTCATTCTATTTTTCATGTCTCCTAGAAACTGAACTATGCCATTTGTGCCTCTTTTAAAATAGAAAAACAATTCAAAACAATACCAAAAACAACATCAAGACCCCCAAGCTCTTCCAACCTTTGTTTGAAATGTCTCTTGACTCTTCTAACTGAGACAAAGTACCTTTAGGTGAAATTGTATATAGGCTCATTTTTTCCAATGTCAACAACACAAGCCACTTCAAGTTTAAATCATACCCACTAAAAACCATTTCCATCTATGTATTCATCACTGCTTCCCATATGTATTTCCTTCTTGCTTGAAAGTTTCTTATGAACCTTAGCTATGAAACTTGCAACACCACCATGATCAAATTCAAAGACACCTTCAATAGTCTAGAATTTATTGGCTTGGAAGAATTATGTGATTGTTTCTTCACCAATCACATCTATTTTCCCAAAGAACCAATATTAGCTAAGTAATTTAAGGCAATTCTCTACAATCATTGAGGCTAAGCATTTCAAAAGTTCCCACCATATAGACAATGACTAGGATATGCAAGAGATCAAAGACAAGTTATTGTTCAAGTGCCAAGTCATATGCTCAACATATGTGAACAAAGAGTCAAGATGTTCATTGATGAACTTCACCTTCATTGGGAGAAATTTGTAATTTTAAAATATTTTATTTGAATATTACTCTCACAATAAGGATGAAAATTCAACCCGAGGACAAAGACAAAACTTGTGAAATTGTGGAGAGTTAAAAATAGTGCAAGAGTTGGGAAGTTGGAGGGCCAAGAGACTTAAGGTAAACTAATAAATAAAACCCTTTCATTCAAACAAATATTTTTATTTTAAACTAAATAAATTGCAGATTGATCTCATAAGTTTAAGCCCAAGAATATTTGACACAATCCAAAATTTATGCACCAAATTCAAATCACTTCTACTATAGCTCAAGTTATGTGGTGTATACAAGAAGGAAGAGCAAACTATTATCTCTATTCTATCCAAACTAGGTCTTGACTAAATTTTTGTTTCTATCTTCGATGTAACAAAATCCACATTCAGAGATTATTGGAAGAATCCTTCATTGGATGATTTTTTTACCAATCTCACCCATGCGAGAGATAAACCTATTATGGATTCCCTAAGGACAAAACAAGTGCATGAACTTGTTGCAAATTAGGGAAATAAGAACAACAACAAAGAAGAAGTTGTTGACATTGAAGAAAAGGTTGTTGCAAATTCGACAGTTGGATCACTTTAGGCACAAAGTCTCCATGCTACAAGTCATAGAAACTAGACAAAAATCACAAAACCCATCCACCATTTAAGTTTAAATTCCAGAAGCAAGTTTAAAGAAAAATAAAAATCAAGTTTCAATCTGGACTGAACTCAGGACACTAAAAGGAGTACAAGGCAACATTCAAATTCTTTGGTTCTTGAAGCACATATTTGAAGGATAGCAACATGTACTCAACAAATGGATCCAATAAATAGTTTAAGGTATTCTTGATAATAATCTCCTCCCACAATCCAAAGCCACCACAGTCCAAATTTGAAGCTGCTATATTCTATGTGTTAAAGTTGCTACAGTACTACCCGAGTCGAAGACTAAAATTGCCACAATCCAAGTCATGATGGTTTGATTAAAGTTTGAAGTATGATGATGCATGCTTACCTTTTATGAATTTACTAACCTTGATGAAGTCGATTTAGCATATTAAATAAGGGGAGCCTGGTCATGATGAAAATTTGTTTTACAAAGAAGATTATGATAGTCGAAAACTTTACATAAGAAAAACTTGATGATAAATGATCAAAAAATCAGAAGTTGAGCAATCTTTTTTTTAAAGACCTTGGCACACCATGAGTCCATGGAGTTGGAGGATGGACTCAAAAGTATATGATGGTCACTCCAAACATGTCCTAGGATCAGACTTTAACAATTGGTATGAAGCATCCATCTACTCTTGTATTGAAGAACCTAGGATGCAAACCTGATAATAGTGACTTTGCAATATGTATATAAAAAGAGAAGGCAGGCATATAACACCAATTCAACTTGAGAAGGAGTACCAAGATTGGTTAAAAGCTAATGGGTAAGCAAAATCCAAGTTCTGTTTTTCGTCGAGGCGACTTACAAATTGATTTAACTTTGACCGCAATGGCACCAACTGCAATTTTTGGCCTGTATAATTATGTTCCTTTTATATAAATACGTTGCCAATCCATCAAATGTTTCGTTACTTTGCACCCCGGGGGCACTTTCTGGCAATTCTCATCTTCAAGCCGCCTCGACAGAAAACGGAACTTGGATTTTGCTTATGCATGCATGCTCTAGAGGAATTGAATAAATCCAAAGGGAAGAATGCGTTGCAGCAAAAATACTAGAATAATTTAAGAAAGAGAAACAAGAAGAGCATGAAAAGGCCATAAAAACTATTGTTGATTTAAGACTCTAAGTGGAAGAAGCAATAAGAACTAAGGAAGTGCTAACTAGACAGTTAAAGAAGTAGAATGAAAGTTGACGAGCCCTTAAATCATTCTACTTCTTTAATTCACCAATGAACTTTATGGATAAGGGTTGTTTGACTCTACTCTATTCTACCCTAGAGAAGAAATATACTACATGTTAGAGTGAGGGTCTCAATTAAATGTGTGGGATTGAGTGTTAATAAAAATATGTGTGGGGTTGAGGGTTTGAATGAAAATCATCCTATTGGTATTGAAGATTTTCAGGAAATCCAATGGGATGAAGGTGACTTGGATGTTGAGGAGAGAAGTGCTACACATTCTATAAGGAAAAGACCCTATTGTTGTTCAGGTTCTGCTGCAACTTCTGTGAGCACTACTTGGACACAAACTTTCCCTTTCCTGTTTTATCATGAGCTTGATCGTAAGCGAGGACAAGGTCTCCCTCCGAAAAGGTTCTTGGGTGGACGCGTTTGTCGTAGCTTAGTTTCGATCGTTGTTTAGCAGCTTCCATGTTTTGAATGGCAGTGCGCCGATCTTCATCGGCCTGCTCGAGGAGCAGTAAACGTTGCTCGATCGGGGAAGTATCCGGTAGGAGCTCAACGGCGATATGTAAGGCTGGGATCTGGCACTCAATAGGGAGGACAGATTCGACGCCGTGAACTAAATGGAAAGGGGTAAAACCGGTGGCGGTTTTGGTTGAGGTGCGGTAGGCCCATAGTGCCGGGAAAAGCATGTGATGCCAATTGGATTTGTGCTTGTCTACAGTGCGTTGGAGAATTGTCTTCAAGATTTTATTGATCGCTTCGACTTGGCCGTTTCCTTGGGGATAGTAAGCGGAAGAGAAATGGTGTTCAAATTTCAACATGGTTGATAATTCCTTCCAGACGGCGTCTTCGAAGTGAGAGTCGTGGTCAGAGACTAGCTGTTGTGGTACTCCGAAACGAGCGATAACGTGGTTGAAGAAAAACCGTGCTGCAGTGTTGGCTTTGCAATTATAGGTTGGCATGGCTTCTGCCCACTTGGTGAAATAATCTACGGCAACAATGATGTGTTTGTGACCGCCGGCTGACGGGGGGTTGCAGTCGAGGAAGTCTATGGCCCATTTGCAGAATGGTCCAACAGTGATGACTGGATGAAGGGGGGCAGGGGGGGTTCTTGCTTTGGGGGCAAATAACTGGCAGTTCTGGCAATGCTTGACTGCTGTGATGCAATCAGTAAACAATGATGGCCAAAAATAACCGGCCCGAATGATTTTCTGGGCGGTAGCCATGCCGGAGAAATGGCCTCCACAAGCACCGCTATGACAATCATTGAGGACTTGTTCTGCCTCACTATGGGATAGGCAGCGGCGTAAGATAGTATCAACGCCGCGTCGGTAAAGTACATCCCCAATAAGTAGGTATCGGGGGGCATGGTGTCGTATGCGACGGCGTCCATCACGATCGATGTGTGGTCGGAATTTTTGCGTACAAAGGTAAGTCAAAATGTCTCCATACCAAGGGTCGTCAGACGAAATGACGAAGATCTGCTCGTCAATCAGGTCCGTTTGGATGACGGGTGATGTTGAAGAGGATGGGAGATCTGTAATGAGGTGAGCAAGCGCGAGGGCTTTGGTGCTTTTGGGAGTCTTGAAAGTGAGGTCATATTCTTGGAGGATAATGACCCATTTAGCGACACGACCCTGAAGGAGTCGCCGGGTGAGGAGGTAGACCATGGGGTTGGAGTCGGCGACAACCGTGGTATGACTAAGCAAAATATAGTGTCGCAGTTTTTGCACGGAAAAAACTACAGCTAGTGCTAATCTTTCCTCGTATGGGTAACGTAGAGGTGGGCCAGATAAGGTCTGGCTGACGTAATAAATCACATGCTCTTTGTGGGAAGCATCTTCTTGTACCAAAACTCCGGACACGGCATGTTCAGATGCCGAGACGTAAAGGGTGAAGTCTTGGGAGAAATCCGGTGGGGATATCAAGGGCGCTTGTGTGAGAGCTTTCTTGAGGGCTTCGAATGCCGTGTCTGCTTGCTCGTCCCAAACAAAGGGTATGTGGGTACGAAGTAAGCGTAAGAACCCGTGGACTTTGGTGGCATAATCAGGGACAAAGCGCCTAAGAAAATTGGACCGCCCTTGCAAGCTCTGAAGCTGTCGAAGCGTGCGAGGAGGGGGAAGTTCTAAGATGGCTTTGACTTTCAGGGGATCGACAGTGATTCCATCTTGGGAAACAATGAAACCCAACAACCGGCCCGCTGGGACGCAAAAGACACACTTGTGTGGGTTCAAGCGGATTTTATATTTGCGACAACGCAGGAAAACTTGCCGGAGGTCGTTAAGGTGGTCTGATCGTTTTCGGGAACGCGCTGTGAGGTCGTCAAGATAGACTCGCAGGATATGGACCAAGTCGTGAAAGCAATAGGTCATGGCTCGCTGGAAAGTGGCCCCAGCATTTTTAAGGCCAAATGGCATGACGCGATAGGCAAAGGTGCCCCATGGGGTGGTAAAGGCAGTCTTGTACTGATCCTCCTTGCGGATGTGAATCTGGTTATATCCGGAAAACCCGTCCATGAAGGATAGGACCTCATGGCCCGCACACTCATCAATGAGTTGGTCAATGAATGGCGTGGGGAAATTATCTTTTGGACAAGCGTGGTTTAGATCGCGGAAATCAGTGCATACTCTAAGGGTGCCTTGCTTTTTGTTGACAGGAACGGGGTTCGACACCCATGTGGTGTACGGAATAGGGTAGATGAACCCTGCTTTTCGAAGTTTCTCGACTTCAGCCTTAACAGCTGGGAGCTTGGCACGGTGAATAGGTCGCTGTTTCTGACGAACAGGGGGTACTTCCGGCCATGTATCGATGTGGTGTTCAATAATGGCGGGGTCGAGACCAGGCATCTCGGTATAGGACCAGGCGAAGACATCACGGAACTCTTGAAAGAGCTTTTTGTATGCCTGAGTTTCTGCTTGAGTGCAAGATGCGCCCAGCGAGATGAGCTCAGGTTTCCCTGGTGTTGTGGAAATGTCTATCTGTATAGTGGGGGAAATGTTTGACATGTTCCCTTCTTCAAAGGCATCCGGTGCTGGGATGGGGTCCTTTAACCAATCGACCTTAGCGGGTATGAAGTCTTTCGACTCGACTGATAGCTGGTTGGATGCGGTGGAGGTAGATGCTTCCGGGAGGAAGTACGAGCGATGATGCATATCATCCCAAGGGTAGTCAGGTGCAGTGAGTGTCTCCAGAATCTGCTCATCAGTATTGAAGTAATCAGACCATAAATCAAGGGGTTCTGGTTTGAAGGTTGTTGAAATCATATATATCGTATTGACTTCTTCTGACGAGGATGATGGTGGGGGGTGGATCTCCTCGATGAGGGGAGGAGATATCTCTAAGTCGGCATTGTTTAACTCGTACAACGCTGCTCTATAGTCAGGTAGATCAGGGCAATGGTGAGAGTAGTGGCCGTAAACACTGCATATAGCACAAGGATGGTTAGTGCGCAGCGATTTGTCACGAGGCTGTAGAGGTGGTTCTAATCTGACTACTGGGATGCCGATGTCATCGTCCAACATATTCATATGCTCTTGGAGTGCCGGTAAATGTGGGCATTGATGAGTTGGATGGCCAATTTCATCGCATAATGAACATTTGGGGGGAGCTCGAAACACTGGTGGGGGTTTAACTGCCTTCGGAGGTGGTATAGCAGTGTATGGTTGTGGACCTCTGCCCCCAGTGGGCTTAGCAAGAAGAGGGGGATCTTTTGACGTCGAAGCAATCGTGAGACCAGGAGGAGGTTTCGTTGACGACGAAGAGATTGCAACACCAGGAGGAGGCTGATTTGTGGTAACGATAGGTTGTACCGGTTGGAGGATGACGTCGGGTGTGGGTGGTCGAATGGGAGGCGGAATATACCACACGGGTAATCCCAATGTTAGCCCGGGTAGGCTAAGGGTAGCCATAACCGGGGCGCTTACTACACCCGAAGGAGGAAATAGGAAGGGGATGGTGTGGATGGGTGTAACACCAATGTGACTGGGGATCAATGGTGGTTGACCACCGGACGTTTGCGTATTCTGCGAAAGAGTGCAGAGGTTTGTGACTTGGGTCTCCGGTGACGGTGGTGGAATGGCCTGAAATGTAGAGGTCATTGGTGTATCGGAATACAGTCCGGGTGCCACGGAAGACACAAAGGAGGTAACTGCACTAGAAGCGGGTTGTTCAACCATGGGAAGAACATTCTCGGGTGCTGTAGGGGCGTTGGGATCATAGCAGGTGAGTTGGTCAATTTTGACCACGCGTCCCTCGTGGGGGAACATCATGGTGCGGAAGACGGAGGAGGCGACCGCTTTCATGGCGTACATGTAACTGCGGCCAAGTAAAAGGTTATAGTCGAGCTGGGCGTTAATGACCTCTATGTCAATGAGCACCGTTTTCCCACCTAATTGGACGGGTACCTTGGGTAATAAACCTTGAGGTTGAGCTGACCGGCCGTCGTAGGCCCGCAATGCAGTGGTGGATTGCTGGAGGGCAGGGGATCCCAACTTTTGCCAAACAAAAGTGGACATGACACATGTGGATGCACCTTCGTCGATGATACATCGATGGATGACAAGATTCCGAATAGAAACGGAAACTTGGACTGCTATGGTAGAAGGCAGTCGTGGTTCAGATTGGTCTAAATCAAAGGTCATCAAGTTCGAATCATTTGGGTCAATCGCCCCAATGGCGGAAAGTAAAGTTTTGCGCTGAGTAGGACAGGTTTTTAAGACCTCTAACGCAGACATGGCTGCGGGAGATTGAGCTAAGTCATCTACAATGTTGTAATTGGATGCAGCCCGTGCATTGGGGTTGTTGTTGATTCGGCGAAGGGGGAAGCGAGGTGCTTTAGAAGCGCCATCAAGTGGAACCTGAGGTATACGCAATGTTTGATCAGTGGGATTAGCATTAGTATCCTTTTCGGCGGGGGGGGCTTCAGAAGTCGGTCCGTATTGATTCCGACGGGTTTGGATACTGACATCAGCGGTGGACATCATCAATAAGTGGTGGGTTCCTGAATCAAACATGGGTTGATCAGGAGCTGTGTAAGTTATTTGTTGTGGTTGCACGTTGCCCTGTTGGGGGGCTAACGGCTGAGTGTTTACCACTCCCTGTGTTGGAAAAGGGTTTTGGAGGACCAAAAGTTGTTGTGGGGGTGGTGGGGGGTTGGGTGGAGGCTGAGGAGCCGCCTGCCCTTGACGATGGGCGTCATTTGTCCATAGTTGTCGAGCTCGCTCCAGATGTGGGCAAGCGTGGCTATAGTGGCCATAGACACCGCAAATTGAACAAGGATGGTTTGTTCGTAAATTAGCATTTTTGGGTTGCTTAGGTGGCCGATCAGGATTCTGATGAGCGGGCGCCGCGTTATTGTCTTGCGGAGGATGGGTAGGTTGTGGAGCTTGGTTACGGTTTTGATTGTTTCCACGGTTGCGTCCTCTTCCGCGGTTGGGTTGCCCACCCTGGTTGCATTGGTTATTTTGGTACTGGGGCTGATGTTGTTGTGCGTACACATGCCCTTGAGCATTAGGGGGATTTTGAGGAGCCGCAGGTGCGGGAGCAGGTTGCGGTGGATAGTATGCAGGTGGAGCTGGAGGTGGTCCAGTTGCCTGCTGGGGTTGTTGGTACCCCTGAGCTGGTGGAGGTGTGAGGTTAGCCGGTGCAACCGGTTGTGGGTAATGCATGGGCTGTTGTTGGAACTGCATGGGGTTTTGTACCGTAGGGTGAGCATAGTATGTAGGGGGTACATATGCTGATGGCGCTTGGCCATAACAATGTTGTGGACAAGAGGGTCCATGAACGTGATGGGTCTGGTTTGTTGGAGCATAAGAAGTTGTCGCTCCGGAACTAGATGTAGCCCTAGAAAGGTCTGGGGCAGGCATGGTGCTCACCATACTGAAAGGTTTTGCTTGCGGTGTAATTTGGCCAATAATGCCATCAGCGGCATGTGATGCCCCTGGTGTGTCACCGCGTGCAGAGTCACCTCGTGGGGCGTCAGGTATGATCGTGTATAGGTAACCTGACTGGGCATAGATAAGATCAAACTGTTGGGCCTTACGGATGGCCTCCTCCTCAGACTGGGTTCTTTCGGATGCTACATCCTTCGCAATGAGAGGAAGGAGGGATTTAAGGAACCAGTCTAAACAGATTCGGTCGTCCAATTTGATCTTGCATAGGCTTCGGCGCCGACGCCAATCATGAATATGGTCAATGATATGAGTGGCCGTGTTCTGTCTGCAAGACAGTAGGATCTCGACGCCCGCATCGTAGCGGACAGGTAGCTGGAAGAATTGTAGAAAGGTCGAGGCAAGGGAGGTAAATGTGGAATGCGTCCCATGGGGTTGCTCGATATACCATTTGGCTGCGGAGCCAGTGAAGGTGCGTTGTAAAAGCCGTAGGCGGATTGAATCATCCACTATGGAGTTTGAGGAACACCATAAATGGAAGGACATGATGTGATTTTGGGGGTCTTCTCCAGCTTTACCCTCAAACTTAGGGATGTCAGAGGGAAGCTTAGTGGGCATATGGGGCCAAGCAGGATCATGCCTGATGGGGTCATTTGTGAGCCTAGCTAAATCTGGCAGGTTGAGACTTGCCATGTATGGTAGACTAGCGGATGTGGTGACCGGAACCGGGACTTGCCTAGCCATAGTGGTATGGTGTAGGGGTCCAGTAGTGCCTATAGGTATGCTAGTTATGGAGGGTATGTGCCCTCCAAAAGGTGTGGCCTGATATGGGTTAGCACTCCCAAGTGCAACTTGGGTTACACTTGGGTTAGGAATCGCACTAGGGATGCCTGGTATAGCACTACCAAGTGCAACATGAGTTACACTTGGGTTAGGAATCGCACTAGGGATTCCTGGGATAGCACTCCCAAGTGCAACAGGAGTTACACTTGGGTTAGGAATCGCACTAGGGATTCCTGGGATAGGGTTTGTGGAACCCGAAGGGGGTATGACCCCCACGTTGGGCATGCCCATGACAGGTGGTGGTCCTGTGCTAGGCATTCCTGAATGTGGAGTGGTACCCATATTGGGCATACCCAAGGGGGTGGCTGTTGCCATGGATGGTACTACCGCAGAAGGGTTTGCGGATGTCTGACCTATGGTCAATGTAAATTGTGGATCATCTGGTGTTCCAGACATAACTGTGGTTGGTGGTAACTCGGTGGGGTTTTCGGATTCTACCTCCAAATCAAAGGTGAAGTGGGGTATGTCAGAATCGGATGACCGTCTAATTGATTGACGATGTGTCGAATCAAGGGATAATGCTCTGCGTCTGTGAAGTGGAGAGCCAAGTGGACTAAACTCTGGGAGTTCGCCCTGTAGACGACGAGAACGTCTAGAATTCTCAATGGTGAGAATATGTTTTTTATGTAAAAAATAAGTATCAGGTGGTGATATATATGTAAAAGACTCAAAACCCTAATGCAACCAAGGGTGCAAGAAGGGGAGTGAAAAAATAAGGCTCACAGGCCAAAAAATCAATCCTCAAAAAATGCACTTATCCCAGCAGCTGTGCTACAATAAGTGGAGGAATGCAACAACCGGTCAGAATACCAACATGCAAGCGGCTCCTAGAAAAAAAAAAAAAGGTGTAACTAGACTCAAAAGGTGGTAAAGATCATGCAAACACCTAATCTAAAAGTATTGTGACTCAAACAGACGATATCCTTTGCAAGGTGATGAAATCCAAGTCAGACAATATGAATGTAGAGACAACGGCTAGATATCCCCCTACCGGGAGGGACACCGGGTAATCAATCCTAAAAAGACAGGCTACTAGGATACTCCGTTCATGACGCGTCGAGAAAAGGTAAATCTGCCGTTTGGTCCTTTGATCGCAATATCCCAATACAGGGATATCCCGAGAACTGCGAATGGTAGCCCTTCGGTTACTGAATGGGTTTCGGTATCCCACTCAGGCTTCCGGAACCATCCTCGCGACTTCAACCCTCCTAAGGGAGAGGCCTTCCCACAAACCGGTTGTGACTGCGCCAAAAAGTACTAAGAGATTTTAGCTCCCTAATTGGACAACTTCTATGTCTCAGATGTATGAACTGAGGGGTGTTATTGGAACACCTATCCCCCCAATACTACCTAGCTACAAGAATTCTTTTAGTGTTCCCCAAGTGGGGTTAAAAGTGTGTTCAAATTAAGGTACGTTTTAAGGCTTAGTTCAATTAAGTGATCGTGTGAGTGCACGTGAGGTGTTGTAAACTGAACTTGAAAAAATTAAATGCTTTAAGGGAAATTTTCAAAAAATAAAGGACTTTTCGAAAATACAAAGCAAATATCTAAGACTTTTTTCACTAAAAGGAATTAATATGCTTTTTCAAAAAATAACTCAAAAAATAAAGGATTTCTTGGATTTATGAAAGCAAATAATAAACTCTTTTTTTAAAAGAAATAAATGGATTTCTTCGTTTCAATAAAAATTGCTAAGGGCAAGATTCTAAAGAAGTAAACAAGAAAAAATTTGAATCTAGATAAAGAATGCAAAATGAGTCTTTCTTTCACTTTCTTGAAAAATTTTAAAAAGATTTCTAGGTATGCATTTTTAAATAGTAAAAAAAAATTTCAGATCTGTAAACTATGCAGAATTTAGTACTGTAAACAATGTGCTATGGGCAGAAAGTACAGTAAAAAATATTTTTCAAAATCGGGATGGCCGAATGAAAAAATTCAGCCGTGCGGGTTTTGGACGAACAGCCGCGATGGGCCGCGCGGGTTTTGGCAGCACAGTCGCGATGGACCGCGCGGGTTTTGGTCGCACAGTCGCGATGGACCGCGCGGGTTTTGGCCGCACAGTCGCGATGAGCCGCGCAGGTTTTGGCCGCACAGCCGCGATGAGCAGCGCGGAAAAATGCAAAAAAGTCGCGATGGACCGCGCGACTGTCTGTAAAAAATCCGCGATGGACCGCGCGGAAAAAGGCAGAAAAGTCGCGATGGACCGCGTGACTGTCTGTAAAAAATCCGCGAGGCGGAAGCCGTGCACGGAAACCGAGAAACGAACCCGAAAATTTGAAAATTTCGGGCTGTTTATGGGGCCAAATCTCAGAACAGCAATGGATCTGCTGTCTAAGATGGTAGATCTATGGATCTAAAGGTTAAAAATTCATAAAAACTAAGATTTAATGGCAAAGCTAGAGATCTAAAGTTCAAACCAAAGCGGAGTTGCCAAAAACTGTTGGCCCGGTTTTGCAACCAGGCTTAGTGCTATGGGCACCTGCTAACTAGTAGCAGCAGTTTCAATAGAAATAAAAACAATAAACTAAATAAACAATATTATTCATGGATCTAAGCAAGAATCTAAGCAAATAATTTAAATATTTCAAAATCAAGAACAAGAAACATAAGAAATAATTTTTTGTATTGAAAAATGGGTGGCAAGCAAGTGCTTGCGATATTACCTTCAATGGTGAAGGTTGATGATGAGCAACTCCCAAGATGAGTAGCTCCAAACTCCAAGAGGTCTCCGTCTCCAAGGTTGCTTCAATGGCTAAAAGTGCTCAGGGGAGATTTCAGCAGCATAAGGATGAGATAATGGAAGGATGTGAAATGAGGAGCCCCTACCACCTTTTTATAGGTTTTGGTGGTGAGGAATACCATTTGTGGTTTTGTGGAAACCGAATGGTATTGACCAACATGGTTTAGGTACTTTTCCCTCCTTTTTCCTTTTTTGAATAAAAATAATATTTTAATTCCCTTTTTAATATTTTTGGGAATTTGGACCCTTTTTGAGGGTTTTTTATGATTTTCTTGGAAAAATAATCTTTTTTAATGGAAAAAGGGGTGTACTAAGGTCTTTTGGTGACCTTTTGTTGGTTTTAGAGGCTCAGATGGTGGAAAAGTGGACAAATGGGTCATGTGAGTAAGGGAATGAGCTAGTGAGCACTTTTTAGGTGTTAACAATGACAATCAAGGATGTATCAAAATATCTAAGAATCAGGCATTTCATGATCTATCCAATCATTTTGATATCAATTACAAATTCATTAGAAATAAGGTCCATAAGGGAGCATTGGTTCTTCAATGCATTCCTACAAACCGGTTATTGTTTTTTTAGTTTGTTTATGTTTGTAACATAGGAAACGCCATATTATATGATGAAGTGGCACTGAAATACCCTTGCTATGACAAGGAACTATATGCCCTAGTGTAGACAATGAAAAAGTAGATTCACTATTTATTGGGTAAGGAGACTATTACCTATTTTTTCACCAACCTAGTCTTGAATAACTGCAAAATGAGAGTAAATTATAGAAAGTAAGGGATTGATGTGATGTCTACAATTATAATTTTATATGGTTATTATATATAAGAATGTCACTACCAACAAGCTAGTTGATTTCTTATCAAGACCAGTAACACCAAAGGTAACAACCTTGAGAAGATCCACTTACCCATGAGGCATATAAAGAAGAATATGTTGAAGACGAAGACTTCAAAGGGGTGTATCAACAACTACAAGGTCATCACAAAGTGGCAAATGGAGAAAATGGTGATTATCACCATCTCCAACATGAGTTACTCTTTAAGGTGGGGAAGATGTGTGTTACATAACATGAGACTATGAAATTCTGAATACAACAGAACATGAGACATTGTTCAAAAATTCAACAGAAAGTGAGTGTTTTTTTGAGTTTCAGATGACAATGAGCATGTGATGAGTGAGAAGGTGGATATATCCTCAATGTACAATATTATAATTTTTGGCATTCCAAGCATGATGACTATGTGTGGGTGTTCATAAAAATCCCTTGGGGGTGACTATATGCTTTCCATTAATAAATTGGGGTAGTTAAACTCTAGCGAAAACTCAAACCAAATAGAGAGGAATGGCACAACTTGTATGAAAGGAAAATTATATCTTTCACTTTTCACCAACTTTTAAATGCCACATGAAATATGAGCACTTGGAAGTAGCCTAGATGATTCCTAGGGTGGCACTGAAATAATCTTTGGGCATAGTAACAATTAATGGATATACTTATGTAATATATGATTTATCTTAAGTTTAGTGCCAGGAGTTATTCCCTTCAAAACCCGGTATAGTTGTCTCAATGATAGCACAACTCTTTATATCAAGCATAAAATGGACGATAGGCTCTTGGTTCTCAAATGATGGTCTTATGGTTTCATTGGTTGCATGGTCTCTTGATCATAACTATAGTTATAGTTTCAATCTTTAACTATATTTTCTATTGAAAAATAAAGATAGGGAACTAAAAAGAAGAACATTGAAGAACTGATCCTAGTCAAGGCAGACAGAAACCTAAGAGAAATACAAAGAGACCAATACCAAGCTAGCGAACAAAGTTTACGTAGTGAGCTTTAGTAGGCGAACACATCTTACATAGTGAGCTTAGCACTAAAGGAGGGAAAGAGTGAGAAAGGCAAGATCCTTTCTCCTTTTTCCCTAGTCTTTCAATCCCCGTTTCCTCTAATGACAAACTGAAATAGTACCCGTGACACCAGGTACCCATCCTGGCTTCCTAGTGACCCTACTCTTTGACGGCTTATCGACCCAGACCATTTTTTGACACCAATTGGAATATTACCAAAAGGGCCTATCCAATAATCCTAGTAGGGGAGCTTGCATTGAATTGAGGCTTACGGCTGGAATTATGGCGTTTTAGGGCCTCATGAGATGTAGCTGCAATTATTTACTGATGTAGTAGCATGATATTTTCCTCCTTATGGCATTTTAGGGCCTCCTAAAAAACAAGTGATGGGGCAAGTTTTAGCTGGTTGGGAGCCCAATAGGAATTTCAGGAGGTTCAAGTGTGTAAAATTGCCTTGGGCATATTTTCTTACATTTTCACAAAATTGGCATCCAACCAAAATCTATAACAAATAAAATGGTAAATAAAATTGGATTCTTACCGATTTGGGAGGCATTGCAGCTTCTATGGCTTCTCAACCTTCTCGACGACCTCCTTGACCTTGTTCGTGACCTCCTCAACCTCCTCGACCTCCTCTTCCCTCCTCGACCTCCTCTTTGACCTCCTCAACCACCTTCACCTCCTCGAACTCCTCTTCTTCCACCTCAACCACCTTCACCTCCTCAACCTCCTCGACCTCCTCTGTGGCCTTGTCAACCTCACTGCAACCTCCACGAGCTCCATTGCCACCTCTGTGGTAACCTCTGCGACCTCTTCTGTGAGCTATGGTTGGATAGATTAAGGCCATAGGTGAAAATGTGAGGGAGATTTCACTGTAATGGTTTGTGCGGGTCTAATGGTTCGAGAGAGGGAGCAGAGTTCAGGCATGAGCAAGTAAATTAGTTTTTGTTTTGTTTTTTTTGAAGTTTTTTAATGTTATATTGTAGTTTTTTTATATTACATATATATGTATAATATTAATATATATATATATATATATATTAAAATATAATATATATATATATATATATATATATATATATATATTAAAATATATAATATATATATATATTAAAATATATAATATATATATATATTAAAATATATAATATATATATATATATTAATATAAAACATAAAATAAACTACAAAACTTTAAAAAATCGATCCATTATGACTTCATCATCTTCTCCATCCGAGTCATAATCTGTATCATCCGATGATCCAGATTCAACATTGTGAGGATTGGCCATATCATCATCGTCGTCGATGTCAGTTGCGATCATCATGTCATCGTCGATATCATCTTCATGGACATTGTCTGATACATCATCTAATTCAAGAAATTATTTGAGATTTTCTTTTGGAACATGATCATCTAACTCATGTTGATCATGATCATCTTTAATGACGTCTTCTTCTTTGAGAATGTCTTCATTACCTTAATCTACGTATACTTTACCAGCCTTCCCCTTGGGTCGTGTCTCACAACAAATGACCAACCCGCTCTACCTAGAACCTCAGAGTAAAATACATGTTCACATTGGGTTGGAAGAACATAGGGCTCCATTCCTGGCTCAAACAACCTTGTATTTACCATGGTAAATCCCTTATCATGTTCAATAACTGTTTTATCGGGATCGCGTTGATTCAATCAACACCTGTACCATTTGACAACGAACATAAATACCTTGAAGGAGTTAAAGTCACACTGAAGAATGTCTTCTAGATACCGATGTATCGATTTTCAGAGAGTTCTAGATGTTTGTCACTTCTAGAAGAAACATTGGTCACCTCAAAGACTGTAGATATCCCACAATCTGATGTTTTCTTCGTTTCATCCAACTTTTTGATACGATATCTATAGCCATTGCACCACATAGCCTTATGGTGTTTTACCTACAACAAGCCATATAGGAAAAGATTACATAATGATCCAATATTTATGATTAACTAGTGCATGTTTATAATGCTATACAGGGAAAAAAATTAGCGTGTACAACGACAATATTTTTTACAAAAAAATAAATAGTGTGGTTCATTAATATGCTTACCTACTTATCTTTTAAACCTCTTGCTAAATCGATTTCTTTTTGTGTTAGATTGGTATCTCCATTGCGATGTGTAGCTTTAACCAATGAAGCCACACCTTCCCATGATATTCCATGACCAAATTGTTCACATCGTTCAATCCATACCTTTATCGAGTCAATATTGTTTGCGATGTATAAATGAATTGCATCCCACTCTCGACCAACTGTTTGATATTGAAAATAAAATTAAAATTCAATACAAATGTATAGTCACTTAACAAAGTATATTACACTCTAAATTGATGCAAAATATTGAATATAAAAATAGAATATTTATGATATATATACATAAAAATCAACAATCAAATGTGTTATATTACCTTTCACCTTCCTCGATCTACCTTTCCCGTTTGGGTACTCCCCTTCGAAATTTTTATTGGAGTCTGGATCACAAATGCGACGTAAATTGAGCTTTGACGCTAATACAGGAAGATATTCACTAATATACAACATGTTTTGGTATACCATATATCCCTCCATCATAGAACTCTCACCATATGCTCATTGTTTGACCAAACCCTTCATAAATTTCAAGTGCCTCTCAACCATCCACATGGACCTTGAATGCGCAGGTCCACACAATTCAATCTCCTCAACTTGGTGTATGACATAGTGTTCTTGTGCATTGAAAAATCCCGAAGGTAGATGCTTCTGCATTTCACACATGAGACGAGCAATTTCTCTCCTCCAATACTTTATGTCTTCTTTATGGAATTCTTTAGATGACAACCAACTACAAGTGACATGACAACCCAATCAAGATATTAAAGGAAAAAAACATTATATTACATAACATGAATTAGAGAACAAAAATCAAATATAAGTTCTATGTTGAATTAAACAAACACTAAGCGCATGGAAAAAATCACCACTTACCTCATATATTTTTCGAGATTATATATTATTTGCTTGACATTGTTGTCGAAGTTGTCCGGGATAGAGAGAGGTAGAACATACTGTAACAATATACAAATCGTTTCATGTTTTCAACAAAGAGTAGACAAACAAAAATACCAACCATATTCACTCGAATAGAAAAAAAATAATTAAATGCATACCATAATAATTACCTTCATGAAGACATGCCAATCGTGCGTTTTCACCCCTGCAAAATCACCTTTCTTTGTTATGATATTCTTCATGTTCGCACAAAATCCGGTGGGAAATTTAATTTTTCGCGTGACTTCTTTTACAACTTTACTTTGTTGTTCCGTTAACATCCATGGAAGTGAGTTTATATTAATTTTCTCTCCGTTGCTATGAAATTGAATGACGTTTTTCATTGCATGGTTGCTATCTTGAATGTCTTTGCAAATTTTGACAATTTTTTCTTTCTCACTCCTTCCATCCAATATTCGCCATAATGTTTCAGTCACATTATTTCCGATATGCATTGTATCAAATAGATGAGCAATTTGTAGGTGCTCATAGTAGGGAAACCTACTAAATTGTCTAGGATAACTTTTCATCCCTCGTGGAAGCCCATTAATGCCTTCATGTTCACATGAACGACAATCATGAATAGTAGTTTATAAAGAAATTACATAAATCAATGTCAATTACAGTAAACAAAACACAATAAAAAATACAATATAACATTTCATATACGATGATTCATATGTACCTTGATGATTTCTATTATATTGCAACTTCCATAGGTGAGGTGTCATTCTCTGCGGTTTTAATGCAGTCTCTTGCTTGCCATTGAACAGATGTTTTTCGGTAGTTCAATACATGTGATTCTTAGAGTGGAAGTGCCTATACTCATCAAACACCTCCTTTCCAAAGCTTTTTGAACGACGAGATTTGATCTTAGGACCACAAACTGGACATGCAAATTTTCCCTTAGTCTGAATACCTACATAAAGAGATGGAATATCTATGTCAATTATAATTATATACAAAATGACTGGATTATTTAGAAAAATGTGCATGCGTAGTATATTATCTAGTTCATAAAATTAAATGCAAATGAAGTGGAACTTATAATTACATACCACAAAAATGGGTTAACCCTGGGGCATCATGTATTGTCCATACAAGCATTGCATGGAATTGAAATTGCCTTTGTCGTATTAGTCTAGATACGTCATACATAGTGATGCCATTCCATAACTTCAGTATCTCGTCAATAAGAGGTTTGATATATACATTCATATCTTTTTGACTTGGTACTTACCTGATTGATTTGAACATATAAAAAATATAATTATGAGACGTACCATTTAGATATATATACAACCATATTGCACAATAGAAAAACTTAAATATATATATGACATTATGCGACAAAAATATGACAAATGAGATACCACTGCATTAAAAAAAAACTGTAGACACAATATACCTGGAACAATCATCGACAACATTATGTGCTCCCTCTTTATTGTCAACCATGGAGGAATGTTATTGCTGATAACAAAAATAGGCCACACCGAGTAAACGAATCTCATCTCTGCAAATGGATTGACACCATCTGCTGCCAAAGAAATCCTAAGATTACGAGGTTCTTCTTTAAGGTGAGGCCATTTTTCTTCCATATCTCTAACTGCATACCCATTTGTAGGCATCCAAATATTGTCGTCTTGACTTCTGTTCCGTGCATGGTAATCTATAAACTGCGCTATGTTTTTGCACATGAACAATCATTGCAAACATGGAATAATGGGAATATAACGTAGAACCTTGCGAGGAACCTTTTTTGTTACTTGATCTATTCGATACTACTGATATGACATTTAGGACATTCTGTTGCAAATTCATGCTGATTATAATATAGAACATGGTCGTCGGGGCATGCATGAATTGCTTCATACTGCATTCCAATTTCTTTCATGATGGCAGATAAATCTTGATATGTGCGAGGTAAAATATTTGACGGTGGTAACAAATATTAACCTATCATGCTACAACAAATTAAAATAAAAATCTAGTTAATATAATATAGAAATAATATTAATGAAACACATTTAATCCGTATTAATTTGACTTATATATGAATTAACAATAAAATTATTAGACGATCATATATATTATGTGATGGAATATATTACATACCTTAACATCCATGTGACTGATATGTTTGAAAGACCATTCATAACCTTCAAGTTCATTATCAACAATATAGCAGAGAGAAGATTTGTCTTGGAGCCCTCATAAAGGGGTTGGTACACGGGGGATTCACTCAATAAACCACTATCATAGCACATTAGTTCGTGGCATATGAAACAATACTCCTAATTTCACTAAATATTGGAAAATACCTTCCAAAATCGTTTTTTTAACCCCCTCCCAATATGCCTTCCCAATTTTAAAAAAACCCTATTTTCACTAGATATTGTATGTATCAATTTTTTCATTAACATTTTTTAAACCCCTTTATATTTCTACCTAGTATATTGATATGATACCCCTTTTATGACCCCACATGCATTTTACAATGCAACTTGCTTCTTTCGATGTATATTGTGGATTCACATTACTTCACCCACAATGCAATTACTCAACCACATATCATTATGATTTGCAACATCTAGTGGTTTAATGAAGAGATAGGAGATCGCTTCTTGTATGTCACTAGAGCCAATGCACATAGTACAACATTTAGATTGCATGTTGCAGTTCCCCAATCACTGACTAAGCCTGTTGTGGGCTAGGTATCCAAGACCCCAAGGCCTGTAACAAGCTCTAGGAGGCTGAATAAACCTCCCAAGGCCTATAATAGGCACGATTGGTTGGGTATTCAAGCCCCCAAGGCCTATCGAGGGCCTATAACAGGCCCTGGAGGCTTAGAGCCTCCCAAGGCTATTGGTAATGACTAGCTGAGTGCTATTGGTAACAATTGACTATCAATGACCAGTGTCTCTCGACTATGATCGACTGGCAACCCACTTCACCATGAAACCCCTGGCCTCAAGCATGCCTCAAGACACGATTTCTCTGCGTACTGGTAAGCCCAAACATTGCCTCAACCTGATTTCTCATCCAGCCGTGATCCCGCCATCTCCATTTGGAGGATATTTGTCAACCCTCCCATATAAAAAAGACCCCAAAGTATTTTTGTATTGTTACATTAAATAAAAAAACCCTTTGCCCCTTAATATATAAGCAATATAAATTTTAGGTTTTCATGAATATTTAAAATCGCAATATGAATGAACGTGATATTATATTGCCTTCTAGTGAAGCCCTCATGGGTTGGTATGCCTTATCAAGAAGAGGTATATCATGAATATCATCAAAATGATCATGATCATCAATCATTCTAACATTAAATGAATCATGGATCAAAGTATTTGTAACATCATCTTCAACTATGTTATCAGTATGATCATCTTCTTCAATGTGATCATTAACATGTTCTCCATTAATATTCATAGCTCCATGTTCCTCCGGTACTTGTTCTGGAAGCACTTCCTCTGGACGATATGCCGTAGGATGTCTTTCCTTTATAATTACATGAAACCATCAATAGATAAAAGTTAATATAAGAAATTCAAATGTAAAAATTTCAAACGCAAAATGTAAACAATTTTGTGATGCGTTTAAAATGTAACAAATTTTGTACTGTTGGGATGAAAAGAACAACGGCCAATTGTACTATTGGTCAAATAGGTGCATCCAAAATATCCAAGAGACATAATAATTGACCCAATTACTGAGCAAAACTACTCAAATATAACTCAAAATTTCGCATACTGTCCACTAAGGTAAGATAAACGAGGCTATGATTTCTATAGAGAAAATAGAAGAGAAATTACGAATGCCAATATAATCGTTATTTCTATTATCATGATGGAAAGTGTCACAAATCTAGAGAGCTAAGTGCTTTCCCTGGTGAGTGGGTTAGTCTCACTAAGGAACAAATAAATGAGTTATTCTACTATACCCTAGATTCAACATGCACAAAAGAAAAAAATATTATAATAAATATTAAATATTAAAATAATATTTATTATCCATGTTAGTCCTCATTTTTTGAAACTACGATCAATAGATATAAGTTAATATAAGAAATATTAAAATAATACATACATTTACAAAAGCAATCAAAATAAAAACATATATAATGCAAAACTTACAAATGGATGGTATTCATGTCCCCCCTTAGCGTGTCCATGCTCCCTACAATGTTTTGTGGCTGTTGTGATAAAAATTCTCCTCCTCTTAAAGCCCCTACATTGACTACATGGACAATGAGCATTTTCCATCACCCCTTCTTTCAACTCCTTCCCACAAACTAGCAAGCAATTGTCGATTTTGTTCATCTGGATCAAGAATATTGTTGGTTGACATTTTCTCGTAAAGAGCTTGAATGAAGATTATTGATCTTAGAAAATGAAGCTCCACACTTCGCTCGCTTTAATCACAAAAAAATGCAAATAATGAAAAATAGTCCGCCGAATAAAAAAACTTCTGCAAACCCTCGCTTGTATAGCAAACATGTCGGAATGTTTCGATATTTATAGGCTTTAAAAGTCATCCTTCCATCGGATATTCGACGACTTGAACTTAGTTACCGTTGGAGAGTAGATGTCGGATATTCGACCAGCTAGGGCATCATAAGCTGTTGGATATCCGCCATTCTCGGGTATCGCTTGTTGTTGTATATCTGACATCCTCGGGCTTAATATTACATCGGATATCCGACATCCTTGGGTTTAATATTCGGTCAGATATCCGACAATGGTGATAACTATTCCAGGGACCTCGTCGGATATCCAAGGGCTGTCGGATATCCGACATGCCTTCTATCAATTTAAAAACAAATCATCAAATTTCATAATTTTTAATGTGAAATCCGACAACACAGTCCTTTTCATCGGAGGTCGTTGGATTTTGTCGTCGAATTTTGGGTTCAAATTTTGTAGTGTCCCATTTTAAAACCCTGATCACCCGCTGTTACACAAGAACCTGTTGTAGAAGAACCCCAAATTTAAAATCTTCTTTTTGAAAATGAGCTGCTAAAAGAGGAAGTGCAAATGCTTCGAGGTGAATTGCAGAAATGGAAAGAAGCATGTAGGAAGTAGGCATAGAAGAGCTTGAACATGTTGGTGGAGGCTGCAGATGTAATGCTCGCCTCGGTACCTTAACTGTTTAGAATAATGAGGTATTAGTTTTGAAATGAATCGGCTAAGTAAAACATGAACCATTTGAATTTACTTTAAGAATGATTTAAAATGAAAATGAAGAATAGTGTATATGCTCGACTGACTGAGATACTAGAATGCATGATGTAAATAATTTATATAGTGTAGCGATCCTAATGTGTGCTTGAGTGTGTGCAGTGGCAGGTAAGACGATATACCGACTGACCCACAATGGAAATTTAGGGGTTGTAAGAACGAAAATAACACATAGGGGTGCGATGACTGACTGTCGACCCTAGATTAGCAATCCACGTATAGGTGAAGCCGTTTCACTTGACCCGAGGAAGCATATGCCGTATGGAAAAGGCCATAATGATTTGGTCGCGTACGATGAGTTGAGGGGCGCACAATAAGGAGAGCCTTATCCCTCAACATCCCTTAGTCTCCAAGGAGTGTAGTTGAGACATCGCGGTAACAATTCCCGGTCACTACGCAGTACTCCCTATAAGAAGGAAGAGATGAAACTGATAGAAGGACCCGTCGAAGAGGTACCTAGACAAGAACGAGAGGAAGAAAATTAATCAATGGTATAACTGAAAATTTCACATAAGATTTAAGAAATACTTTATTTCGTTTTGTTCTATTTTATTAATTTGAATAATTCTATTCAAGATTTTATTTTTAATTGATTTCATTAATTTGAATTATTCATTTTAATTCATTTTATTAACTTGAAAAAGAATTGAAGAGATTGATTTTATTTAATATTAAATTTGATTAATTTTATTATTAAGAAAATTTATTATTTATTCAAAAGATTTTTATGGATTTTATTATTTTAAATCATTCTATTAAAGATTCTATTTATTTGACTTCATTATTTTGAGAAAGAATTGAAATAGGTCATTAATAAAAGAATTGTTTTTCTTTTATTATTATTCAAGATTTTACTTTAATTAATTTTATTATCCATTTAAATTATTTTATAAAGAGGAAATTTAAAATAGATTATACTTTTACTAAAAGGAATCATATTTTAATTCAATCTTAATATTAGGAAAATAAAGAAAAGTACAAAGCAATAAGTCTAACTAAGAGATTGTTAAGTAAACTAAATGAGAACCAAAAGAGAAGTAGAACTCTTCTACACCTAACTCCCACTGATCTAGGGATTTATGTGCATATTAAAGACATTAAGAAGACACATGTGTTTGAGAATATTGGAAATTAAAATATTAAATTAAATTAAATATGTGCATGGATAGACACATGGCACACAGGCTTTTGCTATATAATGAGGGAGGAGAAGGAGAGAAAGACATCTCTTGCTCCCTAATGCTGGATGGGCATCATAATATTGGATTATGTTATGATCGTTGGAGTTGGGATTAGCCGGAACGAGGATTGGGAGATCCTTTCGGGAGGCTAGCTTGTGTGTTCTTATGACCCCATTATCTTGGGAGTTCGGGGTGAAGGAGAGCAACCCTGATACTGTAGGGAGGTCAACCGAGGGGTCACTTGGTACTTCGTCAGGAAATTGATTGGATCATGCGGGAACCACTTCGAGGAATCTATCGATTCGCTGGACCAACCGTCGAAAATAGGTTTGAAGTATTTATTTTATTTATTTTGCTAACTCTTGTGGTAGAATGAATAAATCTGGGTATATAGTTTTATTTATTGACATTCATGTACTACAATAGATAGAACTAAATCTGTGGCCTCTATATCTTCTTTTGAAAAAATCGTACTGGAAGTTTTGAAATTAATTATACTTATATTTTCAAATTCCATGGAAGTCTTTTTGGGGAACCTGAAATGGGGGTCCCTACATTTGGTATCAGATCCGGTTGAGCCTTGAGGGCACCAGACTCATATTATACAGGGGTTGTCGGTATCTTCGTCAAGGGTGGAATCGGATAGCCGAAATAGCTGCAGCTACAAAAATCTGCTCGACCTCGACTCAACCATTGAATCAGGTTCAATGTCTCTTTAAATTAGTGTTTTCTGTAATTGAGATTGATATCTTAGTTTTATTGTAAAAAAAAAAAAGGAGAAATTGAATCGATCCAGTTTTCTATGAATCTTTAAACTCTGTGTTAGAATAGGATTGAAATTCCTTTACTGTACCTATAGGAGTGATGTGCATTCAATATGTTTTTTTTTTATTTCTTAAAAATAAATTGTAACTCTGTTATATCATGGAATTTTAAGATTCTTTTAAATGCTCTTCAGAATGTTATTGTTGTTCAAATCTAAAGTTTGTCATTATTGAGATCGATCTATGCAAAGATGCGATCTGTGAATACTCTGTTTAAACCTTCCATTGAAACTCGATTTCAAAATTCTTCTGTTGAAACTCGATTTCAGAATTCTTCTATTGAAACTCGATCTCAGGTTTATATTATTGTTTAAACTCTTAAATCCTATCACCATTGATGTCGATCTATGATGCAATCCGCGATTACTCTGTATAAAACTTCCATTGAAACACGATTTCAGAAATATTTTTATGAAACTCGATTTCAGGTTTACCTTTATTGTTAAACTCTTAAATCTTGTCACCATTGAAGTCGATCTGTGCCATGAGGCGGTCCACAAATACCCTGCATAAATACTCCATTGAAACTAGATTTCTGGAATGATTATTATGGTTTCAAATCTTAAAATCTTGTCTTTTGATATCGATCTATGCCGTGAGGCGATCTACAATTACCCTGCATAACTTCAATTGAAACTAGATTTAGGGATCTCTATTATTGTTTAATTTGTAAATTTTGTCATAATTTCTTTGCGTCTTAGCGAATTCAACGACGGGGCAGGGATACTCTGCTTATTCCTTTAAAGGTTTAGTTCTCAGATTTGCGAACTCAGATATTACAAGTAATGTTATTTAGTTGAAGAGTAATATTAGGATCATGGTTTCTCTGCAATTGATTCTCAAATCGGATGAATGTCCCAGGTTCTATTTTGTAAATTTAATCTCTGCGTTTCACTCTCTAACTGGTGAACGTTTCCATATTGGATCAGTATTCATCTCAGATTCATAACTATGATAACATTCGATTGTAAATTTGATCTCTGCATTGACTCTCGAATTGAATGAGTGGCTCCGGATCCCCTTTTGTATGCATTTCTAGATTTTATTTTGAACTTATTTAAACTCTCTGTGTTTTTAATTGCAAATCGAAAAGCATTGATGGAACTCAGTCCCTTCTAAATTCTCTGTGTTTTCAATTGCAAATTGATAAGCGTTGATGGCATCCTGTCTTATTTAAATTCTCTGTGTTGTCTTTTTTTTTTTAACATTACAGATCAAATAGTGACTCTGGTAATGACCATTGTAGATCTGCGTGGATGTTATGTGTTCATTTACATATCTCTGTGTAAATTTGTAACTCTGTTAACATCATTTATACATTCTTGAATACTAGCGAAGGAATATAGGCTTTAGATCCGAACTATTATAGATATTTTTATTTTAGACTCTGTTTCATTATATAAATCCCTTCGAATTCTGGGGAAGTAATGAGATCCAGGCTCTGTTTCCAATTTTATTTATTCATAAATTCATGTTTGTGAGTTAAAAAAAAAAATTAATAAAAAAAATTAAAAGTACCTGTGTGTGTTCCATTATGCATGACAATTTCAGGTGTTAGTTTGATTTTAATCTGAGTATTAACAAGTTCTGTGCTTTCTCATCATGGATAGCAATCTCAGATTTACATTTCGTGTGTTTTTTTGTCTCTGTAATCAATGCAGAAATTGATTGGCGTTTCCAGATTGCTGAAACAAATTATGACCCTATATCGTTTAACCTCTGTGTAACTTAGATCATTGGTGTTACCATATCTATCATTCTTACACCATTTATTGATTATCATTGCCAGATCTCCGAAGCAAACTTCTCTGTGTTTATATGTGAATTGCAGTTGATCCTCAAAACATGTTTTTACTGCCACTCTCTAGTAAGGCGATACCTGAACGTGGTATGTTTGAGAAGTTGACTTGGACATTGTTCCGGTCAAACGTCTAAATGGTTTAATTGATTATACTTTGCATTGTCATTATCGGGTGTCTCTAGGGACATGTAACCAACCCCTCATCGTAAATGGGATGTTCAGAATTATCTAAACATCATGTATAAATTCAATGTCTTGAATATTATATGGGGATGCCTTTTATTATTAAAAACATGTATAGATGTTCCATAAACTGTCCTTGATTATTATTTGTAAATGCCATTTCCTTTAACTATTGAAATATATGTATATATTCAATATTATATCTTAAATATGATTTGGAAATGTCCGTTTGATATTTAACATAATATTGATGGGAAGTGCCCTTTTAATTATTGAGATATATGTATATGTTGAATCTAATGTCTCTACATCTCATTTGGAAATACCTTTTATTGTTGGAATTTATGTATATATTCAATAAAATATCTTGAGTATTATTTAGATATGCCATTAATTTAACTATTGAAACATATGTTTATGCAATGTCTCCTAATGGATCCCTTAAATGCTAATATAAGTACACTTTAAATAAACTGCATGTGTATATCATTATAATAGATGCTGGTTAAGATGTGTACCCACCTTATTTGCATGAGGTGCCCACAGAGAATTTAAAGTTGTAAGATTAAAGGATAAGTTATGAAATTATGAAATGAACAATGAGTTCTCTAGGATGATAGGTCTAGGATAATCTTTTGATCCTTGCTTCAAAAAAAATAAAAAAAATCAATCCCTAGAGAATCCCTACATAGAAAGTAATCCTTCTAATTATATTTTGGAATATGTACCTTCACTTCAAAAGAAGAAGAGGCATTAGGTAACATAAGTTATGTTAAATTGTAGAGGGTTTCTCTTTTATGAATATTTGGAGTATGTATACTTTGCGACAATAAGAAAAGGGAACCATGTAAATGCACCTCCCATATTTATAATATAGAAATAGTATGGTTACAATAGGCTGGAGAATCAAATTGTTCACCTTAGATCAGTAAGAAATACTTATGAGTTATATATATAAGTCATCTATTGGTAGATATGAGAATTGTAGATTCAAGGTAAATATTATCATATGTTAGGAGATATGCACTTAGTTAGGAATTGCATTGCATTCTCTTACGGTTAGAATTTTGATTCATTGAATTTAGAAATTCCATTATATTTTTGCATACTTTTAAATGCAAAATCTTATGAGGTATTATCAACATGTACATGATTAGATTTTGTAGTACATGTAAGAGTTCTTATGGTTGAAAGATCACAATTACATTTATACCATAGATACATTCACACTTGATATGATTTGGAATGTAGGTATTATTATATATCATTAAATACTTTATATGTTAAAGGTTGGAATGTAAGTATTATTATATGATATTTAATATGCACAGGGTTGACAATTACCTTGCTTTTAAGGATTCCTATGGTTAGAATCTCCATGGTACTTATATTAGAATCACATTTGCACTGATGTGTCTTATGGTTAAGTTCAATATGCTTTAAGTAGTATATTACCTATGAAAAGTTAGAATCATTGGGCATTGTGGAAGGGGAATGGATTAGATAGGGATTTCAAAGTATTACTTGATTTTGTTCTAGGATTCAATTCTGAGGAAAACACCACTATTTAAATTCAAAACCATGTCGTAAGGTGATTATGAATCTTATAGATGGGAAACCTAAATGATTCGTTAGATGAATTTCATTAAGTTAAGGAAGAGAAGATGATATGTGCATTAAATGATTTGTTTGAAGTTATGGATTAAAGTAAATAAATCATGAGCTATGATTGTTATGCTAATTATGGTTCTATAAAAAGATTGGATACTAATGGTGATAATTGTCTTCCAAGCTAAGTTCATAACCTACACTTGATACGATGGATGTTAGTATAATTTTTTTTATTTTTTTTCACTTGCTCATGAGAAGAGACCCTACATTTGGGTTCGTTGGTGAGGCTTAAAGATCAACATCGAAAGTCAAAGATGCGGTTTTTACTCCTTAATCCTCGGCAAGAATATTTACAGCTTCTCGAACAGGTTAGAATTATTCTTCACTAAATTTGCTGGTATAAAAGTTTGAATGATATTCAAGGCTCATATACTTTGATGAGGGTTTTGCGTCAAGAATTTTATTGATTGGTTGAAAATGCTTATTCTTTGAAATCAAGGTGATGGCTTCGCAGGTATGCACTACTAGTTTGTAATCATGCTTTGGATTGTGAAAAGAGAGAAGTTAAACTTACATTGAATTATAGAATCTTAGCTATACTTGAGTTAGGAAGAGGAGAAAACCTTACATAACTTTGTTTATAAAAATATGAGATTATACATTTAGCTATACTATGTAAATGACACTCCAGTATTTAATTATACTTGGATTATGAAAAGAGAAAGGTTGCATGTAAGATTAGTTTAAGAATGGATAAGGTATGTATTGAAGAATAGAATTCGGAAGGGTTAATTCTAGTTTTGAAATTCAGATATTGTTTAAAATATATGATAGTTATACGTAACCATACAAAAGGAAGTTGGAATTGAAGGTTTTTATCCCTTATGTTGAAATGTGTCAGTGCTTTAAGGATTTTCGCAAATGATGTACTTAATAGTTTAGCTGAATGGAAAGAATTTGTCGTAGACGATTTCAATCCCGGTTACAATTAGTGATGTCAAGGGAGAACTGCTGTGGGGATTGCTACACTATGAAAGGTACGATTTAGGGATATTATCAATTATGCAATTTATACTTATATGAGGGTAGAAAAGAGGAAATGAAATTTTATTATCAATTGTGATTACATTGAAGAAATGAATGTGGAAAGAAAGAGAAAACTCACCATGGAAGTACATGATACTTAACTTCAGGATGAAGTTTTAATAAGAGGGGGTGTATCTAATGCCCGCCTCGGTACCTTAACTGTTTAGAATAATGAGGTACTAGTTTTGAAATGAACCGGCTAAGTAAAACACGAACCATTTGAGTTTACTTTGAGAATGCTTTAAAATGAAAATGAAGAATAGTGTATATGCTCGACTGACTGAGATACTAGAGTGCATGATGTAAATAATTTATATAGTGCAGTGCTACTAATGTGTGCTTGAGTGTGTGCAGTGGAAGGTAAGACGATATACCGACTGACCCAAAATGGAAATTTAGGAGTCGTAAGAAAGGAAAGAACTCATAGGGGTGCGACGACTGACTGTCGACCCTAGATTAGCAATCCACGCACGGGCGAAGCTGTTTCAGCTCACCCAGGGAAGCGTATGTCGTACGGGCAAGGCCATAATGATTTGGTCACATACGATGAGTTGAGGTGCGCGCAATAAGGAGAGCCTTATCCCTCAACATCCCTTAGTCTCCAAGGAGTGTAGTTGAGAGATCGTGGTAACGGTTCCCGGTCGCTATGCAGTAATCCCCATAAGAAGGAAGAAATGAAACTGTCAGAAGGGCCCGCCGAAGAGGTACTTAGACAAGAACGAGAGGAAGAAAATTAATCAATGGTATAACTGAAAATTTCACATAAGATTTAAGAAATACTTTATTTCATTTTGTTCTATTTTATTAATTTGAATAATTCTATTCAAGATTTTATTTTTAATTGATTTCATTAATTTGAATTATTCATTTTAATTGATTTTATTAACTTGAAAAAGAATTGAAGAGATTGATTTTATTTAATATTAAATTTGATTAATTTTATTATTAAGAAAAAATATTATTTATTCAAAATATTTTTATGGATTTTATTATTTTAAATCATTCTATTAAAGATTCTATTTATTTGACTTCATTATTTTGAGAAAGAATTGAAATAGGTCATTAATAAAAGAATTGTTTTTTCTTTTATTATTATTCAAGATTTTACTTTAATTAATTTTATTATTCATTTAAATTATTTTATAAAGGGGAAATTTAAAATAGATTATACTTTTAGTAAAAGGAATCATCTTTTAATTCAATCTTAATATTAGGAAAAGAAAAAAAAGTAGAAAGCAATAAGTCTAACTAAGAGATTGTTAAGTAAACTAAATGAGAACCAAAAGAGAAGTAGAACTCTTCTACACCTAACTCCCACTGATCTAGGGATTTAGGTGCACATTAAAGACATTAAGAAGACACATGTGTTTGAGAATATTGAAAATTAAAATATTAAATTAAATTAAATATGTGCATGGACAGACACATGGCACACAGGTTTTTGTTATATAATGAGGGAGGAGAAGGAGAAAAAGACATCTCTTGCTCCCTAATGCTGGATGGTCATCATAATCTTGGGTTATGTTATGATCCTTGGAGTTGGGATTAGCCAGAATTGGGATTGGGAGATCGTTTCGGGAGGCTAGCTTGTGTGTTCTTATGACCCCATTAGCTCGGGGGTTCGGGGTGAAGGAGAGTAACCCTGATACAGTAGGGAGGTCAACCGAGGGGTCACTCGGTAGTTCGTCAGAAAATTTGATTGGATTGTTGGGGAACCACTTCGAGGACTCCATCGATTCACTGGACCAACCGTCGAAAACAGGTTTGAAGTATTTATTTTATTTATTTTGCTAACTCTTGTGGTAGAATGAATAAATCCGGGTATATAATTTTATTTATTGACATTCATGTACTGCAATAGATAGAACTAGTTCTATGGCCTCTATATCTTCTTCTGAAAAAATCGTACTGGAAGTTCTGAAATTAATTATACTTATATTTTTTCCGTGGAAGTCTTTTTGGGGAACCCGAAATGGGGGTCCCTACAGCAAATCAATTGGGAAATTCACCTCCTGTTTTGGGGGATGAAGGACATGAAGAATTGGTATGCCCAGAATGTGGAGATATATTCAAATTGGAAGGGCATAAAGTCACACTGCTAGACTTAGCAGCACAAAAATATGCATAAGCAAGGCAAGAAGGAAAAGAAGTACCTACAATAGAGCCAATGGAAGGAAATGAGCTAGAAATAGACATAATTCTTGATCTGGAACTAGGAGAAGATGAAGAAATGCAATCCCATCCATTGGGGGATACTGAAGTATTATTGGGATAGTCTCATGTTTCAGAAGACATTGAAGTAACATAAGAGCAACCTCAACAGTCTAAAGAAATTAAAAAATAGGACGTTGTTACACAAGAACCAGTGTCGTTAAAAATGTTTGTTGAAGTTGCAACTCAGAAAGAGGATGTTGAGATTGAGATACAAGAGAGAGATGTTGTTATACAAGAACCAACATTCTTATAAATGTTTGTTGAAGTTGCAACTCAGACTAAAGTTGCTAGGATTGAATTGCAAAGAAGGGATGCTGCCACACAAGAACCATCATCCCCAATAGTATTTATTGAGATTGCAACTCAGACTGAAACTGTTGAGGATGGGATTCAGAAGAGGGATGCTGCCACACAAGAACCAACATTCTCAAAATTAATTGTCAAGGATGCAACACAGACAGAGGCCACTACAACACTGAGGGAAGAGGAAGCTGTTACACTGCCAATACAAAATGAGATCTGAGACATATGGTGACAAGGTAGGAATGCAATTATCTCAAGAAATTATTAATTTAGATTCTGATGATGAGAAACATGTAGATGAGAAGGAAGATGTAGATGATAGAAGGGTTTGGGGAATTGTAAAAGAGCTTTCACTATTGAAAATTGAAGTGAAGAAGTGGAACTATCATGCTAACTGGTGTCAAGAAGGGATGGTTCCCCTTTTTGAACATAGAAGGACTATCAAAGAATTAAGGGAGATATGGGCAGAGGAATTAGCTTTTCATAGATCTCAATGGGAAGAGGTGCCAAAATAATTGGAGGAGTTGAAGGAATTCAAATCCATGCAAAAAGATAAAGATCAAATGTACGCCCTCTCTTAGGAATTACTGAGTTCTAGAGCCCCATCCCCTTCCTATCCGGTGTTTCTGTATGAAAAAATGACCCTGTTTAAATTGAAAGCTTTAAAGGAGGGTAGAACTTATCAAATGATGACCTCTCTTCAGTTCATAGAGACCTTTATGGAAAGCAGTTTCCTTGAGCAAAATCTGTTGTGTGAATTATATTTGCATAATATAATTTGTTTCATGGATTCTCACTCTAACCCTATTCCCTACTTGGGAGATGTTCAGTTGAGGGCCTTTGCCTCTTTTGTTAATAATCATGTGCGGTGGGAAGATTCCTTTCAGGCAATTTCTAGGAATGAGGCCAGCTCCAATCTATGGATTAGAAGTGAACCTCAATCTCTTCGGGTTCTCCTTGTAAAACATGGAAGGAGTCTCTTATCTCCTATAAAGACTCAACATCTGAAGAAGTTACAAGAGAAGGTTATCTCTACCTGTGTTGGCCTGATCTCCAAACAACAACATCTTTCCCTAGAGGGAAGAAAGCACAGGTGGCAATCCTCTTCTTCAACTTTGAAGAAAAGGGACCCTTACTGCTTCAAAAATTTTAAACAGGCTCTTCCTAAGGTAGAAGGATATGTCAATTGCATGAAGATGTGTGGGATTCACTAGCTAGGACTCAATTTCAAATTTCCACTCATATGGTAGCCAACAGGGCAATATAGGGATAATTATACACTGACCAAAGCAAAAGAGAAATAGTGTTGGGAACATCGGGCTGCTTGTAATGTATTTCTGGATGTAGTCAAGCAACCTGAAATTTCCTTCAATTTTTCTACTCAACATGAACGAGGACCAGACTTAGACTTAGATTAGTTGGTTGTTGCATGAGGATGTGCAAATGGATAGCTGGGGGGAGATGTTGGGCCCCAAAATAGACCCTTTTTTCCCACACTTATCTATACCTTTTTTCATGTTTTGCCTCACCATTCCATAACCTGAGCAAATATCTTCCTAAGCAGAGCATGGATTGCAATAGGTATAATTCATTAATAATTCATTTCATTAATTCCTAATTTGTTTATGGTTATGGAATCTATCTTTTGATTTATATTAATATGAATTGACTTGACAAAGATAGTTCATAAGCCTTGGAAAGACCACAGGTGTAGCAGCTCACTGAACCTTTGGAGAAGAGACATACGTGGCGCCAGCTGTTCCTTCTTGAGTACGATTCCACAAATTGCTGTGACAGTTCAAGTGTTCCTCCACGAGGCCAGCTATGACTGGGCCAATACAGAGCATCCAATTAATCATGCAGTTCAATCAGTTAGAATCTATTCTAGTCTGCTAACAACATGTAACGACTCAGGCCTGAACGCAACGATCTCATTCAAGTTCATTTATTGCTGCAACTGTTCTATTGTAGTTCGGCAGCCTGAAGATCGCAGATATTCATGGTTGTGTGATATTTGTGGAACAGATTCATGTCATTTTTGTATAAATGTAAAGAGGCGTTCTGAGCATGGGGTTGATTAATTAACATTTGGACAAGTGTAACATAGTGCTGTAACTGTGAATCCCCATTTTTAATACAAGGAGAAGAGTTATTCATATCTTTGTGTTTTAATTTGTGTTAGTACACGACATCTTTGTTAGAAGGCCAGGGCCTGCCTTCTTACAGAGATTGCTGAGTTAGGTAGATGTTGTAGCTCATTTTAGTTATTTTCAGTGTGGAATTACAATAGGTATATTTCCAGTAGCTGCAACAGGAGATCATTTATGAATTGCATTTCCTTTGGTGTGCTGCAACAATGTGGTGTGACAATTGACTGTGTAGGTTAGTTTTCCTTTGATGCAAAGTGTGTTAGTTAGCTGTTACAGTCAAGCTTAGCTCTGATTCCTTTAAGTTTTTTATATTTCTTAAGATTTCCAATTTAGTCAAATTATGGTTCAAGTTTAATTATAGTTCTTTGTTTTTGTTTATCTTTCTTAGAAATCATTAGATTAGACATGTTGTGATTGAGTTACAGTAGTTTCTAATTGAATTAGACAGGTTGTGATTGAATACTGTAGTTTGATATTTTTAGGATTTAACTTCTTGCAAAAGTAAGTCTAGTTTATTTATTCCTAGATCAGTAACTGCTGGATTGATATTTGTAGGAAGGTAATTGTACTTTCAATTCTTAGATAGATAAATCAGATTAGTTTTAGCCATGAGATGAGTTTGACTAAGTAGATAGGTAGGATAATTTATTTTCATTCATTCAATCAACTACTTGAGTGTTTATGCATAGATTGTGCTAATTGCCTTTAAAATAAAAATACCTACTGTTAGTGCCATAATTTGTTCCTAGACTACAGAGGGACAAGCCAGCACCATCTCAACAAATTCAAGATAAAAATGAACTAGGTTTTTATTGGTTTAGGGTTTTGAAGGTTAGAAGGTTTCAATCTCAAGAAGAACAAAAGAAATCAAACTAAAACAAGTTACTGAATCATATACTTCATTGAAAAATGAATTCATAAATGTAAACCAAGTAAATATAAACCATCACATCATAATCACTCATACTGGTTTTCATCTACAATACATAAGCATTCACTGATTTAAAAACCTTAAAACAGAAATCAAATCATGCATTGAATGATCAAACAGATCAGGGATAAAAACTCAATCAAATAGTATAAAATGGCTTATATCACATATGTATTAATTCTCAATTTTCATGGCTTACATGAGAGTCTTGCAAGCTTCATGAACAACACTGTGTATAGCTTCTTGAAACCAAAAAACCCTTCTCAACACTGTCTCCTTGTCTTTCTTTTATCATTACAAAAGTAGAGTAATTCTATAACTACCCTCTAGGTCGAATTTTGAAGTAGTTACATCCATTAGCTACATACTAACTCAAATATTTAAAGACACATTTAACTAAAAATAACAAATCAGACTCTGGGAAATTAGGCGAATTTCGGGAAAATTGGGTCTGAAAGACACCTCCATATCTCTTGATTCACGCCACTTGTTAGAAAACTGAGAATTTTTTTTTTAAATAAGTCCATGATGAACGAAAACCTATCTTGGTTTTGGAAAATTCCGTTCCAGTTGATCATAAGATGCATTGTAAGATGATGACTAAAACAGGAAATTATTTAATTTTTTTAAACCCTAAAAAATAGGCCGTAAAGATCAATTCGAATCTCTCCAACCATGACAGATGTTGCAAAAGAGAGAGAGGTTTTTGTGAATTAGTTTTTCCTTAACAAAAACCTATTTTAGTTTCTAAAACTCCTTTCCATTTTCTCATAATCCGTGCTTCATTTAGATGACATAAACAAGAAAAAACAGAGGAAAATTGTGCATTTATGCCACTCTTGCCCATCTTACAACTGCAATTTTGTTAATTAAGCATCTGAGAGAAACACAGATGAAAAATGTTCAAAGATTAAACACTAACCACGTTCAACAACAAGTGTCCTCAGCTTTGCATTTCGCGATCCCCAAATTGACTCGTGGCACCCCAAACCTCGATTTGTCTTAATGATAGAATGTGATGGAACTTGAAACTATCATAATTCTTTAACCTGTGTTTTAACATCACAAATCATCATAACACAACCTGTCGAGTCATCATAACTTGAACGAACCATCACCCAACATGAATACCACAATTTTCATTATATTGGTTTCTTGAAGCGCATTAGGGGTCCGTTTTGCAGTTTCGCTACCATAATCTTTAATATAACAAATTTATAAATGCTCTTAGGATAAAGGCCAAACTTTGGTTATAGGTGTTATAATGAAGCTAAAATAAGTTAGCATGAAAACTTTGAGAAAAATACCATGCTACATAAGCCATTAAAGATTTTGAACTAAAGAAAATGAAAGCAATAAAAAATTAAATAAAAATTAAAAACAAAATAATCAAAATCATGGATTAATAAAAGAAAATAAAGTTCAAACAAACCTAAGGGAAACACATAAAAATGAGAACAATCTTAGCATTAACATCTGGCTCCTGCTGTAGGATGAAAGCCTCCTTGTGAGGTTTGAAGAACTTGTAGACCTTGTGCCTTATTCATTGGGTAATGGAGTCATTTGTATTTTGTTCCCAACCTGTTCTAAAACTTGCATGCCTGCTCATAATTTTTTTAATAATGGACTTATTGTATGATCTTGTAACAATATTCTGTTGAAAAGACACTTTCCCTTCCTCAAATTCTGAACCTGGCTATAAAAAACTATGTGATTGCTACAAAGGAATTACATTTGTGTTGCAATAGAAATATGCTCATCCAAATTGCAAATCCATCTGCTTAATAGACTGAAGAACAACCATATTTGCTCACAAGAGACTGCACACTGAAAATTGATCCATGCTTACACTATACAAACTGAAACCAATGCTCGAAAATGAGCTTATTTATTTACAACTTCCACTTCTAACCAGCTGAGATTATCTTGATCCACGGGGGCTTCACTCAATAAAACGCTATCATAGCACGTTCATTCGTGGTATATGAAACAATATCCCTATTTTCACCAAATATTGGAAAATATCTTCCAAAATTGTTTTTTTAAACCCCCTCCCAACATGCCTTCCCAATTAAAAAAAACCCCTATTTTCACTAGATATTGTATGTATCAATTTTTTCATTAACATTTTTTATACCTCTTTATATTTCTACCTAGTATATTGATATGATACCCCTCTTATGACCCCACATGCATTCTACAATGCACCTTGCTTCTTTCGATGTATATTGTGGATGCACATTACTTCACCCACAATGCAATTACTCAACCACATATCATTATGATTTGCAACATCTAATGGTCTAATGAAGAGATAGGAGATCACTTCTTGTATGTCACTAGAGCCAACGCAAATAGTAAAACATTTAGATTGCATGTTGCAGTTCCCCAATCACTGACTAAGCCTATTGTGGGCTAGGTATCCAAGCCCCCAGGGCCTGTAACAAGCTCTAGGAGGCTGACTAAACCTCCCAAGGCCTGTAATAGGAATGAGTGGTTAGGTATTCAAGCCCCCAAGGCCTATCGAGGGCCTAGAACATGCCCTGGAGGCTTAGAGCCTCCCAAGGCTATTGGTAACAACTAGCTGAGTGCTATTGGTAACAATTGGCTGTCAATGACTATTGTCTCTCGACTATGACCGACTAGAAACACACTTCACCATGAAACCCCCTGGCCTCAAGAATTCCTCAAGACGCGATTTCCCTACGTACTAGTAAGCCCGAGTCTTGCCTCAACCCGATTTCTCATCCGGCCATGATCCCTCCATCTCCATTTGGAGGATATTTGTCAGCCCGCCCATATAAAAAAGACCCCAAAGTATTTTTGTATTGTTACATTAAATAAAAAAACCCTTTGCCCCTTAATATATAAGCAATATAATTTTTAGGTTTTCATGAATATTTAATACCGGAATATGAATGAACGTGGTATTATATTTCCTTCTAGTGAAGGCCCCGTGTCTTGATCATGCAAAGGAAAACTTCAAATGAAGCCAAGAAAGTAATTGACTAACAATTTGAACCTTCCTTCCAACTTTATGCAAAGCCACAAATAGACAAACTATAGTATGTGAATCATAATGTTTGAAATCATACTTACAATCCAAAAATACGACTTTAAAAATGGCAATAGTTGAAACTTCATGACTGCAAAACATCTTCATGTAAGTGGCAACTGGATCTTGAAACTCATACAAAACTTGCTGCTGCTCAACCATTGACAGTGAAACATGCACGATCAATTTCTCATCTAATCCTTTCGGTTTTCTTTTGATGTATCCCTGTGCCTTGGATCCATTACTATGATGTGCTGGCCCATTATAACTGACAATTTCTGAGAGAAAAGAAGAGATATGTTCTTGATCTTCTACATTAGTGTCTCTATAATGATCAAATGAAAGATGGGTCTTAAAAGAAATGTCATGAAGAAACTGTTGATTACTCTCTCCAAAAATGATATCTCTAAAAGATGTATAAAAAATAAGAGGATCTTCATGAGTATTTTGAACAACAGACTCATAACTATTATTGACCATAGCATGATTGCATTGTTGATCACCTTTTTGTTGAAAAGTGGAACTAGATGTAATTCCATTAGTCAACAAATCTTTATAAACCTTAAATTTTTCCTGTTCATCACTATATTGGTGAAATATTGGAGTATCATGATAAAATCCTAATGGAAAAGATGAAGTTTTCTGCAAAGAATTATCAACAATATGTCTTCAAAACAGATTTGAAATGATATATCCTTCTTCATCATAGATAGGATGATCTCCAATAGTATTTTGGACAACAACTACATCATGACCAAATCTGCTAGAATCATGTGAGTCAATGACAAATAAATTTACAGTTTTGTCATCATAGAAAATTTCTTCATGCTGTTCATCATGTAAATATTCAAAGGAATTGCTTTGAATGGAAGAAATCTGGGACTTTTTGTGAACTAACAATCTTTCATATTCTAACTCAAATACTTTTAGAAGCTTCTTCATAAAAATAAATTTATCCTCTTCACTAGAGATTTTATAAGAATCTAAATAGGAAGATAAATCTTCATTCCATTTATCATCATCAGAATAAATCCATTCTTTGAGGTTATTAAAAAAAGCAGGGTTTGCCACAAAATCTGCTATCTCGATTGAAGAAGTAACTGGATTGACAGCTGAACTCATCATTATGTACTCAGTGGAGTCGCCACAGCGCCTTCCCCTGGTGAAAAATTGTAGTTTGAAAGAATTTCTGATCCTGTTCACCTCAAAACCAAAACAATAAAGATATCCCAGGGAAGATGAAACTTCACTTCCGTCCCCGACAACAGCGCCAAAGATGGTAGTGCCAGAATTTGTTCCTAGACTACAGAGGGACAAGCCAGCACCATCTCAACAAATTCAAGATAAAAATGAACTAGGTTTTTATTGGTTTAGGGTTTTGAAGGTTAGAAGGTTTCAATCTCAAGAAGAACAAAAGAAATCAAACTAAAACAAGTTACTGAATCATATACTTCATTGAAAAATGAATTCATAAATGTAAACCAAGTAAATATAAACCATCACATCATAATCACCCATACTAGTTTTCATCTACAATACATAAGCATTCACTGATTTTAAAAACCTTAAAACAGAAATGAAATCATGCATTGAATGATCAAATTGATCAGGGATAAAAACTCAATCAAATAGTATAAAATGGCTTATATCACATATGTATTAATTCTCAGTTTTCATGACTTACATGAAAGTCTTGCAAGCTTCATGAACAACACTGTGTATAGCTTCTTGAAACCAAAAACTCCTTCTCAACATTGTCTCCTTGTCTTCCTTTTATCATTATAAAAGTAGAGTAGTTCTATAAATACCCTCTAGGTCGAATTTTGAAATAGTTACATCCATTAGTTACATACTAACTCAAATCTTTAAAGACACATTTAACAAAAAATAACAAATCGGACTCTCGGAAATTAGGCGAATTTCTGGAAACTTGGGTCTCAAAGACCCCTCCATATCTCTTGATTCACGACACCTGTTAGAAAACTTAGAGATTTTTTTTTAAATAAGTCCATTATGAACAAACACCTCTCTTGGTTTTTGAAAATTCCTTTCCAGTTGATCAGAAGATGCACCGCAAGATGATGACTAAAACATGAAATTATTTAATTTTTTTAACCCTGAAAAATAGGCCGTAAAGATCAATTCAAATATCTCCAACCATGACAACTGTTGCAAAAGGGAGAGAGGTTTTTGTGAATTAGTTTGTCTTTAACAAAAATGTCTTTTAGTTTTCTGAAATTCCTTTCCATCTTCGTGTAATCTGCGCTACATTTAGATGACAAAAACAAGAAAAACAGAGGAAAACTGTGCATTTTTGCCACTCTTGCCCATCTTACAACTGCAATTTTGTTAATTAAGCTTCTGAGAGAAACACAGATGACAAATGTTCAAATATTAAACACTAACCACGTTCAGCAACAAGTGTCCTCAACTTTGCATTTCGCGATCCCCAAATTGACTCGTGGCACCCCAAACCTCGATTTGTCTTAATGATAGAATGTGATGGAACTTGAAACTATCATAATTCTTTAACCTGTGTTTTAACATCCTGAATCATCATAAAACAACCTGTCCAGTCATCATAACTCGAACGAACCATCACCCAGCATGAATACCACAATTTTCATTATATTGGATTCTTATAGCGCATTAGGGGTCTGTTTTGCAGTTTCGGTACCAGAATCTTTAATATAACAAATTTACAAATGCTCTTAGGATAAAGGCCAAACTTTGGTTATAGGCCTTATAATGAAGCTAAAATAAGTCAGCTTGAAAACTTTGAGAAAAATACCATGCTACATAAGCCATTAAAGATTCTGAACTAAAGAAAATGAAAGCAATAAAAAATTAAATAAAAATTAAAAACAAAACAATCAAAATCATGGATTAATAAAAGAAAATAAAGTTCAAACAAACCTAAGGGAAACACATAAAAATGAGAACAATCTTAGCATTAATGCCTTCCTGGGTTGACAATTTATATTGAGCATTCTATGCGTTAGTTGTAATTGATTAGCATATAGGGTGACCAACAAAAGCAATGATTTAACTAGAAATTTTCTAGAAATTGGGGGCAAAAGATAGATTGGAGGCAGATTTGCAGCTAGGGTGAAAATAGTTTTTTTCATTTTCCTCATGAATATACGGGAGGCTATTCATTTTGGATTTCTTTTTTTCTAATAAATATTGGGAGAATATATTTTAGCTGAAAAAACCCTTTCCATATAAGAAAATAGCCCACTAAATTTCTGTAACCTCCTTAATTTAGCCCATGGGCTAAATTTAGCCCCTAAAATTATCCATGGTTGAGAGGTTGTCATTCCTATAGAGTATGTTGTACCTATCCCATATATTTCACATTATATGCATATGAAAATGAAGAGTCAATTGTAGAACAAGTGGCATAATTCCTACTGTTTGAAGAATCCATTTTTTTGTTGACTTTCATCAATATATGGAAAAGTCAAGGTAGAAAGCATAGCATGACCACGACATCAATAGTAAGTATTTTCAAAAAGTGAATTTAATTTCCATGCATGACAATAAATACTTGAATCCATGGAATATATTTAAATGAAATAAATGGGGCCATTTATAGTTGTATAAATATTGGACTCAGGAGTAATCCATTTAACTGAGCTTAGTGGAATTATTAAAGCTATATGGGTGAATGGTGGTTGCATGAAGCTCTATATTTCTACTCCGTAGAATGTTTTTTTACACTCTAGTCCAACAAAGTAGGGAAAGGTAGGGTAATTTCTATTTTGGTTCCCATTTTGTTTTGTTCCATAAGTTTATTTTAGTCCTCGAAGTTTGTTCTTCATTAATCTATAGGGTTTTGTGAGTCTAGTTATTCCCTTTCAAACATAGTTAGAGTTTTTGGTTGGGGGGCCAATGTATCTTAGTTCATTGAGTTACCAATTCAAAGTTGGCATGCCCTTTTTGGTAAGGGAGAATTCAATTAGGTCAACTAGTGTTGAATCTTGGAAATTAGTTGAAATCCAGGGGTCGCTACAGTCATTTTAGTCATTGAATCTAGAGAGTTCATATAAACCAATTCTATATATGTTTGATTAGCGTGTTGGGGTTTGATATTTCATGTACCATTTTATTGACATTTCTAGTGGGTGAGGGTATTTCATTAAAAATAAACTTTAAAATTTTATTAGATGTATCAATTTAACTGTTGAGTCAAATTTAATGTTGGGAAACCAATGTTATGAACTAACCAACAAGTGACCCATCACATGCTTAATTGAACCCCAACATTAGTCTTAGAAGTAAATGCTATGAGAGTATTTAAATATCTCAACCTTCAAACAATTATGCACTATGTTTCTATGTACATAGCCATGAGTCATGTGGAAGCCAAGAGAAGTTTAAGCATTTCCTAATATTGATCATAGTTGCTTGTTCATTCATCCTCCTATTCCATTTTATGTACTAGAGGTATATTGCAGCAATGGAGAAAGAATTAGGAAGCAATGAAGTAGAAACAACATGCAAGGAGGTTGTTCCTTCTAATTTCTATGAGCACTAGGTATCAATCATGTGTGATTTGTATAGAAAGGTGGAGCAAACCTGACTAGTTGATAGTTATTTTTCAAATGGAAACCTATTCCATGACATGAAATTAGGCATCTACTTGGGCTATATTCCATCGGAGTTTGAGGAAATCATGATAGTGTGGAATCTTTAATTTGAGTAATTGTGGGATTCCTGCACCCTTCATTAGAGGAAATTTGGGTCTAAAATAGCTTATAACAAAACGAGCCATCATATAAGAAAATGAGAAAACCATAATTTCTTGATGAGTTGGAATTCAAGAATCAATAGAATTTCAATAAAATGAGTCAACCATAATGGTTGACTTGAGATATTTGTCATAAAAAACTAGTTTTTTGTTCGTATTTTCAACATATCTCCTTGTGTTTTTACTCAAATTTCAAGCGGGAGCACTCGTTGGATGCGGAATTAAATTCCGCATCCAATGAGTACCCACCCAGCATAATTTTGATGGACCCCACTACCCCAAAAACAAGAAATACCTAAAAAATGTAATGATGATGTGTAAATATGGAAGGGCTAATCGAAGTTACTTCCATCTGAGGATAGGTAGGTCTTAGGCTTGAAAAAATGCCCCTTCACATGCCCATTTAATGCCCATAAGGATTTGAAACTAAATTCCTTCAAATCCTGCCTATATCACTAATAATGAGTTCCACTGAACTTCTGGCCTCCCATTGCTTAGGTTTATTGGTAGCCTAGTTGGCCCAATTGGTCTGATCTTATTGATTGGTTAGTTCCCAAATGGTTTGGAATAGTCCAGAAAAGTAGGCGAAGGCGAAGCAGGAAAAGTCTCTAGCTCATCCCATTCTTAAACAACTCATCGGGAACTAATTGGATATTATCTTCTATTATCGGGATAATAAAGGATATTCTCAAAAACTAATCAAACTAATTATCCACTTTTACTTGTCTTATCAGTGTCATCATCATGTTTTTAAGGTATTTCTTGTTTTTGGGGCAGCGAGGCCCATTGAAAGTATGCAGTGTGGGTACTCATTGGATGAGGAATTTAATTACACATCCAACGAGTGCTCCCACTCGAAATTTGAGTAAAAAAACATGGAGATATGTTGAAAATACGAACAAAAAAATAGTTTTTTTCTTTCTTCCTCCAAAATTAATAAATATTATTTTATTATTTTAACTATTATTTTATTAGTTTCCTTAGGAGGCCCATTTTAGACCTCAAATTTCCTCTAATGATTAGTTTATTGGACCTTCCCACATTTGACACAAGGTTCTTGATTAGTTGGGTGCAAGAAAATGTGTTGTGGCTATGTATAGAGCATATCCCATTCATGCAAAGGAGATCCACATACTAATGGTTTTACGTATGGTGAGGGAGGATGCCACTAATGCATTCTAGGGTGTTTGGAAACATGCTTGAGGATTATGTATTTTCAATCTAGGGTGTTGGGAAACAAGATGGGTTGAAATGGGAGCCTATCTTGTACTAGTTGTGTGGAACAAAGAAGGGGGATTGTAGAGAAGAAACAATTTGAGCATGCAATACATTTGAGATTATTGACACAAATGACGATTTATGCACATAGAGGATGACATGTTGAAGACCATTTTTGGACATTCCCAAGGTACCCATTAGACATGAGGTAGCACCTATATCCCCATATTCCATAAGGATTGGAGAAAACAAATAGAAGAAGGTGTTGTATTCCCTAAGGCCATAAAACCCCAGGAAATGAATAGGTTGCAAATGATGATGTTATAAGTATAGTGGGAAGTATTATAGTTATTGATGGAGGTGGTGATGAGACATAATTTCATCCCTGATATTTTTCAGCATATTCTAGAGATTACATAATCTAGAAGACCTAGTGATGATGGAGGAAGAACATGCCAATAGACACAAGAGAATATACCTAGTATTTATCCTCAATTGGCATCAATTCATAGCTTATCCATTGTGGAGAAGCTAGAAAAAATTTCATGTGACCCTATGCAATATCGATCTATGTTGTGGGTTCACTAGGAAGATAGTGATGTGGCCCAATTTTTGTTGGAATCCACTTAGGAGAGTTTCATGAGAGTACTCTAGTTGGTGAGGATACATGTAGAGGTAGAGGTTCAAACATCATCCCATTTAGATATATCCACTACATGTAGGTATCCACTTGGTTTCCACCAACGAGCCATGTGATGCAACCTTTAGGGATGTAATAGACTTTGTATACTTCCAAACTATTGTGGCTGATTGGGTTGACTACTGACGAGGTTCAGTACAGGAACACCTAAGTTGAGAGTATAAATGAATAATTAAAATTTAACCAATAGAATTTGTAGGTATAGCTCATGGAGGTACATTTGCAGAAGTATAAATTGAATTTGTTTAGGTACATATATAGGGTGTGTGTCTAGAGTTGCACAAGATTAATTCACAACTATCGAAGTAGTTCTAGGATATCTTCCTATGAATTGTGCCAAGTTAATATGCACATCATGGATATAGTTGTGTAAGAGGGTTGTAGAGTAATAATAGTTGGATAGAACCTAGGCATAAGGTATAGCAACATTTTATGATTGTGTCAGATAGGATGGAACTATCGATGTAGAGGATATATCCCATAAATGAAATATGGTAACATATTTAACAAATGAACATCAAGGGGTAGACCATTGGCAATACTTTGTAGTAGCAATTTGAATTTGAAGGAATTAATTTCAAATGATAGACTAGGTGCACTTCATGCGGTATCATTCGTAGAAAAATAAGACCTTGAAGGACTTTTATCCCACAACATATTCTACATATTTGGCATTACATCAGTTAGAATCTTTTGTAGATGCCAAGTGGTAGGAATTGGAGTAGACACAAACCACCACACCAAACAATGATAAGGTTTGAACATTTATCCTTACTACCTCTATCATTTTGGGAAAATGGAATATGCAATTGAATTTTTTTTTGGAAGTTCCCATCCAGACACTATAGATTGTCCCCAAGTTGGCCCCTTTATTTGAAGGGTAGGAAGAGCATAGTAAGAGAATAAAGATTGACTATAGGGAGTGTCAATAGCTGTGATCGAGGATTTTTGGCTTCTTCATTTTAGGAAGGTTGAGGAAGTATCAATAGATAGTGAGGCACACCAACATATTATAGATATTAACACAACGCATGTGGAAATGATGTAAAGGGCTACAATAGAAGTCAAAAGAAAATTAATCAATATTAAACAATGTAATTAATGAGCTAAATGGTGTAGTGGATTGACATAGTCATCTCCATATCTTTGCAAGTGTCTTGAAAATCTCAACCTTAGTAACGGTTATTGAATAATATCCATTGAAATCTAGGGTGGATGACTTGGGTTTTCTCTAGCATGTGCATATGTTGGATTAGGTTGATATATAATTTTGATAATATATTCTAAGTTGTCATCAAATAATATCATAAGGTCATGGGAAATATGAATAAAGCGGTGTTTTGGTTTCCTTCAAAAATTTGAGTGTCTTTCCGTTATGAAATATTAATGGAGTTGCATTACTTTCATGTATGCATGTATTTTCTAGTTAATATGTAAATTTAACTTAAGTCAGTGATATAAAACCTTCTTCTACTTATTAGCGCATTTTGCATGTATATAATGTGTTTAGTTAATCTTGACATGATAAAATAGTAATTAGATTTATGTGTATTTATCTATTAATGGGTTTGCCTTTGGTTTTTTATGGACCCATGATTTTGGGTAAACCAAGTTATTTTCCCAAAATATTAGTATGTGATGAAGCCTATTTAAAGGCTTCAATAACTTCATTTTAAAATGCGTGATGTGGTCAGCTTGGCTATATTGGCCAAGGTAATAATGTATATGTATTGGGTGTTGGCTTATTGGTAAAGCTTTTCTAAATAAATAATTAGCATGTATTTATGCCCTTTCTTTGTATTTTTTCTATTTATCTATCTATGTTTGGTTTTACATATGGTGTCAAAGACATGTTTCCATGGATAAACATCTCCCATGAGAAAAGACCTAGATAATTGAATTTGAGGAAGATGCATTGAAGTGAAGCATTGGTGTAAAAAGCACATAGAGGATAGAGGATGTAGCATTAATTTTTTAAGGAGTTCTTTATTTGGTCTATGTAATTGTATTTGGATAATGAGGGACACTAGCAATGAAACAATTTGATGTTTCATGTTGGGTTAACCTTGAATTAGTAAAATTGTGATTAGATTAATGTGTATTTGGTCATTATGGCTTTTATAAGATCATGGTTTTGAGTAACCCATGGTATTAGTATGTGATGAATCATGTTTAAAGGCTTTCAGAACTTCATTATAAAATGCCTCATGTGGTTGGCTTGGTTGAATTGACCAAGGTAATAATAGATATCTATTGGGTGTTTTCTTTCCTTATAAAAGGTTTCCACGATAAATCATTCGTCTAGATTTATGTGATTTCTTTATATTTGTTGCATTTATCTATCTATTTTATGTTTCACATAATGAATGCGTGATAAGATAATGATGTTATGTGGTTGAAAAATTCCCATTATGTCTCCCTATTCTTATATAGTGTTGACCGCACTTTAGGTGAGAAATTCTATTGCATCTATACTATTGTTGAGCTTTTGTTGGGCCCTTATGAGAACTCCACTCTGATTTAGATGCCAAGATATTTTACTATCACTATAAATAGTTTATCTCTTTCAAAACCCTAACTACTTGTGGTATTGTCACAAATGACTGCCAACCACTCTATGGGGCCTTGTTGATAAACGTGACCCTTTGACATTGCATTAGTGGGCCTTTTTTGATAAATGTGACCCTTTTACATTGAGTTACTTCAAACTAACTACCTAATGGTCCATATTCTAACAAGATGGCCCCATACATTGACTAAATAAATCGTTAATACCCCAAAAGAGGGAGTTAAAGGTGAGGGCCTTAATGAAAACCCTAACAGGAAAAATCACTAAAATGCAAGAACCTTAACCAAATGATTGTTCGAGTTGGGATAAAACTTTGTTATATAAATTTACTTTGTTTAAAAAAAGAATAGCCTTACCAAGATCATAACTTTTTGGTTAGCATTTTGTTTTGGGTCTATTTAAGATCACTCAAAATGACACAGGTCCTTAACCCTTATTTTGTTTTGGATCTATCTGAAATCAGTCAAAATAACATGGGTCCTTAAAAAAATATATCACATGACTAGCATGAATCCTATAGTGAAAAACTTGATAAAGAGGAACATAAATACTCAATGTGTATGAAGATTAAAATCCAAATTTAAAGAAATATTTCCATAAAATTAGTTATAATGGATTTTAATCATAATACAAAGATAAACTATTATTGACATATTAAATATAGATTAAAAACTTGATTCAATAAAGAAAAATGTTTAATTATTGAAATTACTAGTCTAAATGACCATGAAAATTACTTCCGAAATTAAAAAAAAACAAAAAACAAATAAAATAAGTTTTCAAAAACCAAACATTTAAAACTAATGCTAGATAATAAGAATGAAAGACTTATCTCAATGATGGAAAATACGTTTGTTTTCTTCCATACATGATTTGCCGTTAGAGTTGTATACATACATTTTTCACATGCCCCAATCCTTGAATACCCAATGTATAGAAATATGACATATAAATAAGTGTTTTTAATACAATATATTAGAAAATGTTACAAGAATATATTTTGCATAATTTATATATTGTATTTATAAAAATATTGGTTTTTGAATTATTGTATTAGCTATTTGTATTTTAAGAGAGTGATCAATATGTAGAAAAATTCACATTCCTACTTTGGAAAAAAAATGGAAGAACTTTTTATATGACGATGCAATGACAACACTTTTGACATAGATGAATCATGCATAAAATTATTAAATATCGAGATCTCATATGTGCCATGAGGGGTATTGATAATACTTATCAACATTTTGTATAGCTCGTTAAGAATACTTAACAACAATTAATGCCTCATCTTATTTTTTTGTTATTTCATTTTATTAATAAAAAATGATCATCAATAAACATTGTTCTTATAAAATAGAAAAAGAGATGCACAGGATCGACATTGAAGAATTGCTTCCGCTCTCTGAGATATATGTTGTTCAAGAGATTTCGACATAGACAATCGTAAAAGATACGGAAAAGTTGATAAGATGTTTCCAACTTTGATTCATGGTTTTTACAAAATAAAAATATATTTTAATTTTTTTTATTATTATAAATTAAATTATAATTTTTTTATTTTATTATAAATTAAATTTTTAATTGTTTTTAAAATATGGTAAAATTTGCACTAATTTATAGTTTAGTGGTCAAATTGGTAAAGAGATGGGTATCAATTGTCAAGTTGGTATTGACAATAACTATCACTAAGCAAAGTGGGAAAATGGATAGATATTAGTTGGCTCATCAAAGTTATTCAAATAAAATCATGTCACTTAAAATAACTAGGTGATGGTTAATAAGAGGGTAAATTTTCACTTTTATAAGATTATTTCAACCCAATTCAAGATGGCTAGAGTAGTGTCATTTCAATAAGCTTGCTCTCTTGGAAACATGAAAAAGGACTAGGCCATTGTAATGAACAAGGGCTTCTGATTGCCAGTCTTTCAGTAGATGTTCCCAAATAGCACTTTATTACACATAGGTGTTTATATTTTAGAATTTGGGATAGACTAGCACCTGTGTTTTTCCCAAATTGCAAGAGGATGAGACAAATATAATATTTAGATTGATTTTATGGTTCTTGTTCCAAATTGATGTTAGGAACCCATGTCTTTACTTTGTTAGTATGTTGCTGTTGGACGCATATGCTTTGTAAGTCGTCCCGTAGTATTTGTTGATCAATAGTTTGTGTTATTGTTGTTGGCGCATATGCTTTGTAAGTCGCCCGTAGTATTGTTGATCCATAGTTTGTAACAGCCCATGGTTTCGACCCATAGTATTGGCACCTAGAATTAGTATATAAGTGTGTGTTGAGACCTATGAAGGCACCGTGAAGTTATTTGTATTGAGCTTGCTCATAGGAGGTTGCCCCCTCGAAGTGGCCTGTGATCAATATAAAAGTGATTCTGAGTTCTGTCATTTCTGCTATTTTGCATATTTTCATTAAGTAATTGTTGCAGGTGCCTCACATCTGGTATCAGAGCACTTTCTTGGGCTCGCTGGGTGAAATTTCTGCCAAATTTTTTTTCGCATCTGTTGCAGGTTCGGATTTGGGAATAATCCCTATCCGCTTAACTGTGGGAAGTACTTGGGCATAAGCCCTAAAACTCATTCTGAGGAGTACCATAGGAACCCCGAAGTAGCTGGCCCATTGAGAGGACCTGCCAGTGAAAAGGGCAACGACCCCTACCTGATTGACTAGTTCCCACCCGTGAGGTAAACCAAGAGCTGTCGTTTGTGGCAAAGCGGTTATCAGTTTTACCTGAGCCGTGGAGTGAGGGGTACTGCCCCAATACGCAAGCCGTCAGACAGCATTGGTGGCCGAGTGAAAACTCTGAACTGTTAGGAAGCCGCACATACCTGGGGTCCATATCTACTTTCAGTTGAACTATTGTTGATCACTGCTGCGCCGTTTCAGATCCAGTTTGCAAGCCATTCGGCGTTGTTCCAGATTCCTTCCGAGTCGTAGCCGCTTCAGTCTGTAAAAAAAAAAAAAGGGAAAAAAAAAACCCGAGCCGTAACTGCTCCTGTCTGAAAAATAAATAAAAATAAATAAAAAAAAATAAAAAAAAAAAATTCAGTTTTTTCTCCATATCTCCCTTGTTTTACCTCTGTTTCCCTTGAAATTTTCAGGGAACCCCTGTCATTCCATTCTGCATATTTCATTCCTGAGGACCCTATCCTCAATTCCCCTTCCTATAGCCTGAAATCCCACATTTGTCTATTTTTAGGGTTTGCCATAACTTCCTCAGATTTCACCCAATCACCTTCAATTTTTACCACAGAGTTCCTTTCTGAATTCTGCTTCTTTGTTCCCCTCTGCCAAATTTTCCCATTCTTTCGCCCCGCTTCTGAAATCCTCATTTTTGCTTCCCTGTCTATCCAACAGTGTCCAAAACCTAGTCAAACCCCAATTACCCTTCTGATTTTTTTCCAAATCCAAATTTTCCTTTACTAAAGTAGTTCTTGTTTTTGTTTTCCTACCCAGTAAAGAAAAATAAAATAAAAAAAATCCTGGTTATGGTTGTCACCCGTGCAGGAGCAAAAACCATGGAGGAAGCACTTGTAGCCATCCAAGCCAAACTCTAGGATCTGGATGAAAAATTTCTTGGTCTCCATCTTGAACATTCAGCTATGAACAACAAATGGCAATCCGAGTCTTCAGCAGACAATGGGTTCTCTTCTTCCAGCAATTTCCGTGGTCCGAAGCTTGATTTTCCTCGCTTCAATAGTACCGATCCAACTGGATGGATCTATCGTGCAGAACAGTATTTCAGTTTGCATAATACTTTTGATGTCAATAAAGTTCTGTTGGCATCCTTTCATTTGGAACAGGAAGCTCTTCAATGGTACCGTTGATACATCAAGGCTCATCCAGAGCCCAACTGGCCAGACTTTTGCCAGCTCCTTTTGCAACGATTTGGTCCTAGTGCTTTTGATGACTTCACAGGGGCCCTCACTAAACTTCGCCAAACTGGCACTGTGAGAGAGTATCAAACCGAATTTGAGAATCTAGCCAACCACACCGAAGGATTGTCTGATGAATTTTACCGGAGTTGTTTTATTAGTGGTCTAAAGGATGCCATCCGCTCTGAGGTCAAAATGTTCTATCCCAACACAATGATGGAAGCACTCGGGTTGGCTAAGTTGGCAGAAGACAAGATTGCAGCCCAACAATGCTCCAAGCCCACTTTTGTTCCCTTCTGAAATATGGGTTCTCAGCGACCGCCTATACCGCAGGCTCCTCGACCGACTCCTATCAAGCGTTTGTCTGAAACAGAGATGCAAGCACGCAGAGAAAATGGGCTTTGCTATAATTGTGATGAGAAATTCACTCGGGGACATAGATGTGTTTAGCAAAAGCTCTATCTCCTGGATGTGGAGTCTCCGCCTGCCTCTGAAATGGGTGACGAAGATCCAGAAACACTGGATGCTCCGGTCGACATTCAGGAACCGCCTATTGACCCTCCGTCTCAGGATGATCAGCCAGAGATATCTCTCCATGCTTTAGCTGGAATCACCCCCCCCAAACAATGCGGGTCAGGGGTTACCTCTAGAAGCTTCCTCTTACAATCCTCATTGATTCTAGTAGCACTCATAATTTAATTGACCCTCGGATCGCCAAACAAGTTGATTGTTTTATCCATCCTTGCTCCACCTTTGAAGTCATGGTTGCCAATGGGGGCACCTTACCTTGCAAAGGGAAGTGTCGAAATGTGTAGGACCCCTTTTTTAGGGTCCCCTTGAATTGAACCTGAAACTTTAAAAACTTCATACAAACAAATTAGCCATCATAGTTATTGGAAAAATAAAATGAAAAGCGTGAATAACTTAACAAAAATAAGCAAAATTTTAACCTGTCAACCCGATCCGGTTGGTCCATTGTCACCTTCGTCTTCCGTAGGATCCCTCCAGCAAAGCTCGTTTAACCATAGGCGAAGCAACCGTTAGCTTCGCCACCCAACCATAGGCTCATGCTTTCAGTCGCATGGCCTCCCCCGAGCTTTGGGTCGTAGAGCTCACACAAGTAGTTCAGAAATTCAGCTTGGGCTTCCCTTCCCACCAGGATTTCTAAGCCAAACCCTTAGATAGCAGCAAGTCTTTGAGGTATTCGAAAATTACGACAATCGTCCAAATTATCGGCCCTTTACCCATTCCCTAAGCCTTCCTTATAAAGGAAAATCTCATGCGACACATGTCGCTTCATGCATAATTAATTATTTTTAATTAATTATTTAATTAAAACACTCACCCATCCAAGTGTCAGTTTCTTTGGGAAGTGCACCTACACCCCTAAGTTTGCTCTAGTTTGTCCCCCAGATATTTTAATCAACTCCTAGCTTTTAGTTGACTAGGTGTCTAATCTTAGGATTCTATTTTGCTCCTAAATAATGATTTCTATTATTTTAAATGCTCAACAAAATAACTATTCATGTGCAAATGTCTAAACTATTTTTATGCATTTGCCAAGTAATAATCTAGAGTTATTCTCCTAAGTTTTTATGCAGTTTAAGTTAACAATCAAACTCACTAGGATCACGGTGCCGCGCCGTTGGGCTCCTGGTTCCTTAATTTTTAATTCCCTGACATGGCACCACTCCGTCGGGCCCACTCATCCATGGTTTCCATTCCTTGGCATGGTACCGCATCGTTGGGTCCTTGCGTCCATTCTTTCCGTTCTCGACAGGGTACCGCATCGTTGGGCCCTTCTGCCACCGTATTTCCGTTTTGACTTGCGGGAACTCTTGTAGGGATTTTAGGAATCGTTACCATCCATCCTCCGTCTACATGCTATCTAGGGACTAATGGCACTGAGGAGTGAGTCCGTTCTCACTGCGCGCCCCTCAACTCGTACGTGACCAGCTCCGTCGTGGCCCACCTCGTACGCCCTCACGCATTCCTCTTGAGCAAGCGGATCAATGCTTATCTGCTCATGCGTGGTATTCTTGTCGGAAGTCGACATCGTCGTCGCTCCCCCTGTGTGTGATTTACCCGTACTCTACGACCCTTCATGTTCCTTTATGTGTCCTTCGGTGAACCGTTTCACCTATCGCTACACACATTTCTCACAAACATAAATCATTATTTTATTGATTTACAATCAATGGTAATCATAAATATACTCAAAATAAAATCAAAGGATTATTTTATTAATGTTTGAAACAGTCGGGTCACTAAACAAGTTCCCTCAATGTCTACAGTAGTCTAGGGGCACTACATACACCCCTACTTATTTAGAACTTCGTCCCGAAGTTCAGAATAAATGCGGAAAGCTATGATGCATCTCAGTTGCATCCTCCCAAGTCACAAAGCTAAGGTTGTAGCTGTCCTACTATACTTTGACTTGATCAATCAGGGCTAATCATTAAGCAAGAACTAATCAATCAATTATACCACTCCACATATATAATTTAAATCCTTAATTCATTTATCAATTATTGTCGTCATTCACATCTTCAGGTTTTCCTCAATCTTTTAAGACGTATCAAGGCTCAAGAAACCACTTTATCGAAGTTGTTCGGCTGGGTCACTCGACAAGTGCCCTTAAGGTCCACAGTCATTTTAGGGGCATTACAAATGAGCTTATCATGTCTTTCCCTTATCACTCTATTTCCGTTGTCATAGGACCACTTCTATAGATTCATCAAGTCGCACAAAGCGTGTTTTCTCAACCTCATCGAGTTCTATCTCGGGCTAGTCATCTTTCTATCAAGGTTTGACCATGTTTTGATGTTAGCTTCATTCATTTCATTTAATTATGTTGATCATCTCCGTACTTTGTTTTACCAAGAGTACTTTGCATCAATGTTAAACATATCATTGAGTAAAATAAATTCAGTACTAATCACTTAAGTGATGTGCTCCTTGTAACACCTTCAATACATCTCTAACAATTTTCCTCAACATTACTACCAAGGTTAGACTATTGTAACTAATCCAACTTATCTCTTTTAGTCTGATTATGGAGCTTGACTAGTCTATTAGTTCAAGGTTGTTTCCTGAATACAACTAGCATTCTCTTCATATGTGTGTACTTTCATCGTTTACTTATGATTATAACATTATTTTTCTATATGCGAATATAGACTTAATTCATGTAGGAAAGTTTATTTACATTTCTTTCTAATTCACAAAAAATGTCAAACTTTTATACTTGTTAAGAATAATATCATTAATTCAACTAGGAAATGAATAGTTCCTATTCCAATAAAATATATCATGGTCAAGTCAAGGTTGTACCTTTTCATTTTCTTTAACAACATTTTATTGCCGTAAAAAAAATTTGTTATTGGGTTCAACTCCCCGTGTTAGTAACATTGATATCATGTTTTCCTGTTTTCATGTATATTTGACCCTCTTGACAGTCTATCGCATTCTCGACAAGAGGAACCCTTAACTTATACTTTAAAATCATGGTTAGCTTTTATAAAGTTCAATTAATTATTTCTGCATTATTATTCAAATAACCAGGATATTAATCAAGGACAATTTATGCAATGTGTTGAATCTAATCCCAAAGTTAACTTGCACCTATACTAAAACTGCACTCAATTCCTTGTTAATTCACTTTAATTATAAGCAAGGCTCTCACAATACACATTCAATATTGTCAACTTTATTTTGACATTTCAAATAGATATAAATATAAACCAGATCCATCCTTATCTAACCATTTTGAAACACAATGTCTTCCTTTTCTTTGAGTATATAACTACTAGGAATTCTCCTTCTTCTTTTTTTTTTAAACATATAATAAGTAATTGTTCTTTTCTCAAATAGCAATTAAGCATTTTTTTTTTTTTCTTTTCTCTTTTCTCAAAACATATAATAAATAACCATTCTTTTCTTAATTAAGAGTTAAGTATTTTCTTCTCTTTTCTAAAAACATATGATAATTAAAATAATAAAATAAAAACATTATTTTCTCTCTTCTCTGTTTTTCTTTATATATATATATTACATAAGTAATCTATCCAACTCTATAACAAACCTTTTATATTTCTCTTTATCATATATATATATATATTAATAATTACAATTGCATATATCTATTTTTAATGCAATGTACAAATGTTTAATACCATTATCATATCTCAACGCCTTTTACATGAATTAGTCTCCAAATGTCATTTACATATCGTGCATTCCCTTCACTTTGATTACAACAAAAATTACATAAATTAAATTCTAAAGGCTAATTCTAGAAGCAAATTCCATGCACAACTTTTACATTCGAAAGCTTCCCTATTGCTAGATAACCATATTGTAATCTAGGAAAATTTTCAATTGTTAATTCACAGTACGCTATGCAGTAAAGGTGTTGCAAGTAATCTATTTATAATATACAGATTACGTAATCCTTACAAAAATTCTAGCGTCAATTCATATGACAGGTTTTGTATTGTAGGGAATATACACATTATAGCCCCAATAAACCGGCACTCGTTTATTTATAATATATATTGGACCGCAAATACACTTTTATTATAACATGCAAAAGTATAATATAAATGCATAAGACTATCTTTCAGCTACTGTGCGTTAATTGCCTATGCTCTGGGTGGACATCCGTTAAACACAACGGTAACAGGCCATGTGGATTCACCACGATGGGGGCTGTACTTAAGCGGTGATAGAAGTTTAGACGGACGCATCACCATACTGCGTGGATTCTCCACTATGTATGCGATTCTCCATGATTCTCACTTAGTGTTTAATCGGAGCGGCCACCAACCATTTACAACGGTTAAAGAGGCACTGATAGCGATGCCACCACTTGTCCAGAGGAATGTTGTCATGTCAAACATGTATCAATATGTCATGGATAAATAAATTAAACTTCCCTTACAGAGTGGCCGTGTGCTTTTATCTAGACTCTAGAGAAGTGAGGGTTGCTAAGAGAGAGCCCTCTGAGTACTAAAGTGGCAGACTCTCTCCTACTTAACAATTAAGGGCAATCTAGACGGTAAATGGGATAGCTAACAGTAATTTAAGCAAGGTTGGGGCGAGGACCAAAGCTAAAGTGGTGCGAACATCAAGAGCTTTCAAGTATGGAAACATTGGTATCTAGAACCAGTCAGAAGCCTCCCACTACAGGATCTCGAAAACTTCTGAAGTCCTACAGTGACTTCATAGTACCCTTAGAGCAAGGCCTTGCCTTTTCTCATGAACCCAATAAATATAAGCCCCTTTCTTTTACTTCAATAATACAAGATGAAGAAAGTTATCTAAACAAATTTATGCTACGAACTCTTCATATAGATCTTCCTACAAACACATTTCTAAACAATGACACTTTATAAGGAAAGTACCCTATGCTCTTCCCATACTTCTTCGAGCATACTATGCCTATGTATTTAACTAAAAAAAAATAACTAAAGGCTTCCATTGCTCGGTTTTTCCCTAACCACATGCTATAAGCATGCCTTCAGGAGAACGGTAAGTTACAGCAATACATCAGACGGAGACCCAATCGGTTTCATTACACCGCATAACATACAAATAAAGGTCCCGAATTTGATCAACAAAACACGGTAAAAACCTACTAAAATCTTGGTGTAATGCCTTCCAAGGCATACGACTCTGTTCTCAGAGAACCCCGATGACAAAGGTTTAGGAAAACCGAATCAAAACAAACAAACACACAGAGTACACACAATTCTCGTTCTTCAAAGGTAGCATACTAAACAAAGATCCCCATCGGGTTGATCAAGGGGTCGAGCTCTTGGTGAACTATCCTCTCCAAGATGCTGCGCGAGTTTATCATTACAGGGCGATCAAAGGAAGTACCTATAACATCTAAATATCCCAAAAGATGGTTGCGCCTTCCCACAGATGAGGCATCCATCGAGGGATACACTGCCAGGTTAAAAACCCAATCAGAAGAAAAAGAAATCATAAATCCACAGACAATACGTCTATACAGGATACATAGGACCTATCACAAATCAAAGACTGCCGCAATCCCATAGATAATACGTCTAATCGGGGGTTTCATACAACATCTAAAAGAATACAGAATTATGAACAGACTTCTAACAGAACCACCTTTCTATGAAAAAAAAAATTCCAACGTTATCCGAGATCAAGAATAAACTCAATTTCAGGTTATAATTACGGATCCGTGAAACAGTAGTCCAACTATGTCGAACTCCTATAGGGGTTAACTCTGTCGACGCAGAGATCGGTTTACTTGTTGGTTACTAAGAAAACAAAAGCTCATATTCCTGCATGCAGAGATGCCGGTCCTGGAGGAGAGCTGGATAATAATATATCTCTTATTAAATTAAATGCCAGTGTTGTCGAAACAATGTTCCTCCATGACTCTTTACATAATAATAAATAGTGATCAAACTATAATCCATAAATATGGAAAACGCCAATAACCTTCGGATTGAAAACGGAACACAAAGTTCTTTTAGAATCAAAATAGTTTTATGAATATGAGACTTAAAACGCCAATCATTATTGGAATTAAACGCGGATATTATTCAAGGGATCAAGATATATTTTATGAGTATGAAACTAAGACGCCAATCAATTTTGAAATGCCATCAAAAAGCAGATATGGAAACGTGGGTCAGATGAAACAGAGTTTGGTATATTTTATGCCCAATCGAATTCTAATAGGGGATCTGGAAACATCAATAGATCGCAAAACGAATTTAAAACTCCAATCGACTTCTTGATGGAACGATTTTGGGACACCGAAGGGCTACGACAAAGGTTGAAAGAGAAGATTCACAATTCATTATTACAAAATCTGGAACCACATCCCCAAATCCAAATAGAGCACAAATACACGCATAATGAAACAGCAGAGCTTCTATATGTTTTTCATTCATCAAAATAAGATGCCCACATCGTACCCAGCATGAGGAATAAAAAGAGATTTCAACGTTTTCTCTAATCAAGCAACCTACAGGGTTATTACATAACATCTACGCAACAAAATCCACAGAAAATCGTACTAGCAACCAAGCAGCTTCCTTGGAGTACACATATATAAAACAATCTCTATCCCTGATATCAGACCAGCACGCATAACTAATAATTTCTCTGGAACTAGTTCACGCTATGTAAAAAAAATAATAATTACCCACGCGGAAATTTATGGAGAACGAAACAGGGTCTTCAAGCAAAGCACTATCTAGATATCAAGGAATATATATACTACATTTTAAATCTCAGACAGATGCTATAACTGTCAAGTTAGTTTACCCTAGATCTCGTTTTGTATGCACCACTTCTTTACGGAGCGAATTCTTACAACGTCAAACCTGATCCTTATATAAACCATGAAACAAAATTATAGGTCCAGATCGTATATTCTATATTTCTCGGTGCTACATCTTGGACCTTGGTTTTCATACAGCATAAGTAGAAAATGACACACCTATTCACTCATGACAATCCACAAGGGAACTCTGACTACGTTTCGATCCATAGATCTATGATTTTCAAAAGGCGGAGTTTTCATTTTCATAGACAAAGAAAGGAAATGCCAAATCCACAAGACCGTCAACATATCTACGACTGCGTTTTACTGTATCACCATCGATCTACGATTTTTAGGTAGCAGATTAAATATTTCAAGACTTCACCAACATAAATCATATAAATACAAAGATAAAAGGCTGCGATTTCCAGGTATACCCGCAGAAGGCAAATAGTTTAGCCAGCCCCACAGACCAAGATTGGAATCTATACATCTATTTCCCCAAACTGCATGGTGATAACCAAAAGAAAACAAGAGTACACATCTCGGATTTATTGATATATATAAAAAAAAATGGAACTGTCGGCAAGGCTAAAATGTCGACAACGATTACTCTTCAGAAATTAGAAGGGTATATATACCTAGAATAACTACGCATAAAAGAAACACAAACAAGACAGACGCAGAATCCTCGATCCTTGCTACAACTAGTAGAACGACATAGGGTGGGATCTGGCTCCCTTAGGGCCGACCTCTCTAGAAAAACGTCTAGCTTCCATACAGTCAATATAATCAGAGTGCCAATGTTTTCCAAAAAGATACTAATTGAACCTTACAATTCAGAAATGTGAAACGCAATAGCAATAGGGATTAGACTTTACAGTAAGATCCAGAAGGATCTGCAAAAAGCCATTCATTTTAACAGGTAAAACATAAAGCTAACCGAATTCGAGGTGCAGGCCGTCCCTTTCCTTAGGGATCAGGGATCAGGCCGTTTCTTTCCCCCTCTATGTGTGCAGGAAAACGCGTATCTTAAACTATGTCGACCATGGATACTACAAAAGAATCCCTCCCCGAGAGGGAAAAACCTCATTATAAATACGATCCTTTACATTGGGTAAAGTCACCTTCTGCATTTCTCGTCGGTTCCACGAAATCGGATAGACTCAGGGGATTGGCTTTAGAGATGTATGCAAAACAATAGCTCCAACGGAAATTCATATCCCATGGGGAAGACATGGCGGTATTTTTACTCCTAAAAAAAAAGGTCATCTTCCTATTGAATCTGGCATTTGAAGGTCTTAAGCTCAAAGAGGCGAGTGGACATAGAGTGTTTCAAGAAGAAGCGAGGCAGAGTCGGATCTATAACTGGGCGTACGAGTCAACCTACGCAGAGATTTTCAAGTGGATAAAAGTGAAGGTCTCCGGGCTTGACAGGCAATTCGGTCGATCTGGGTTAAGAGATGGTCCCAACATCTGGAAAAGGTCAAGATCTCAACGACTGAGCGAATGGAGCCCGATTTAAGCAGGTGACAGAGATCACGCATAGAAATGACAGTGGTCATCCCGATCTGGAATGGTAGGCCTAATGCTATTAGGAGAATTGATAGAACATTTTTACAGAGTATTATAACTGAGATCTCTTCAACCTGAAATGGATGGCGAAAACCATTTTAAGATAATTAATACAATATTTTACAGAGTAATATAACAAACAGAATTGAAATCGAGGTTGCATGCCGAGAATGGATTAACAATTTCTTTTTATAAAACAGAGTATGAAAAGAATTTAATAACAGAATTGCCATCGAAGATGCAAGCCGAGAATCGATTAGCAGTATAATCTTCAGGAATTTAATTAAATACTTCCAGAGCAGCGGTGAATGGTCAATCCACTATCTCTCAAGAATAATTCCAAGACAAGAATCCTGTAAATGAGTTTTATCTATATAAATATATCCAGAAAAAACCCTATTAAACGAATAGTACCTGTAGAGTAGTTATCTGAATCGTTGATGAAGTCCTTGGTAGGGCTATCGTCAATCCACCCTTCCCGTTTGTAGATTTAATAATTGCGGCGGGTTCCCAGGTCCTAAATAGGTTCGACTTGCTCTGATACCAAATGTAGGACCCCTCCTTTAGGGTCCCCTTGAATTGAACCTGAAACTTTAAAAACTTCATACAAACAAATGTAGGACCCCTCCTTTAGGGTCCCCTTGAATTGAACCTGAAACTTTAAAAACTTCATACAAACAAATTAGCCATCATAGTTATTGGAAAAATAAAATGAAAAGCGTGAATAACTTAACAAAAATAAGCAAAACTTTAACCTGTCAACCCGATCCGGTTGGTCCATTGTCACCTTCGTCTTCCGTAGGATCCCTCCAGCAAAGCTCGTTTAACCATAGGCGAAGCAACCGTTAGCTTCGCCACCCAACCATAGGCTCATGCTTTCAGTCGCATGGCCTCCCCCGAGCTTTGGGTCGTAGAGCTCACACAAGTAGTTCAGAAATTCAGCTTGGGCTTCCCTTCCCACCAGGATTTCTAAGCCAAACCCTTAGATAGCAGCAAGTCTTTGAGGTATTCGAAAATTACGACAATCGTCCAAATTATCGGCCCTTTACCCATTCCCTAAGCCTTCCTTATAAAGGAAAATCTCATGCGACACATGTCGCTTCATGCATAATTAATTATTTTTAATTAATTATTTAATTAAAACACTCACCCATCCAAGTGTCAGTTTCTTTGGGAAGTGCACCTACACCCCTAAGTTTGCTCTAGTTTGTCCCCCAGATATTTTAATCAACTCCTAGCTTTTAGTTGACTAGGTGTCTAATCTTAGGATTCTATTTTGCTCCTAAATAATGATTTCTATTATTTTAAATGCTCAACAAAATAACTATTCATGTGCAAATGTCTAAACTATTTTTATGCATTTGCCAAGTAATAATCTAGAGTTATTCTCCTAAGTTTTTATGCAGTTTAATTTAACAATCAAACTCACTAGGATCACGGTGCCGCGCCGTTGGGCTCCTGGTTCCTTAATTTTTAATTCCCTGACATGGCACCACTCCGTCGGGCCCACTCATCCATGGTTTCCATTCCTTGGCATGGTACCGCATCGTTGGGTCCTTGCGTCCATTCTTTCCGTTCTCGACAGGGTACTGCATCGTTGGGCCCTTCTGCCACCGTCTTTCCGTTTTGACTTGCGGGAACTCTTGTAGGGATTTTAGGAATCGTTACCATCCATCCTCCGTCTACATGCTATCTAGGGACTAATGGCACTGAGGAGTGAGTCCGTTCTCACTGCGCGCCCCTCAACTCGTACGTGACCAGCTCCGTCGTGGCCCACCTCGTACGCCCTCACGCATTCCTCTTGAGCAAGCGGATCAATGCTTATCTGCTCATGCGTGGTATTCTTGTCGGAAGTCGACATCGTCGTCGCTCCCCCTGTGTGTGATTTACCCGTACTCTACGACCCTTCATGTTCCTTTATGTGTCCTTCGGTGAACCGTTTCACCTATCGCTACACACATTTCTCACAAACATAAATCATTATTTTATTGATTTACAATCAATGGTAATCATAAATATACTCAAAATAAAATCAAAGGATTATTTTATTAATGTTTGAAACAGTCGGGTCACTAAACAAGTTCCCTCAATGTCTACAGTAGTCTAGGGGCACTACAAAATGTGCGTATCTCTATGGGAGATTATACCTTGAGCTCTGACATGTTTGCCTTGCCCTTAGGAGGATGTCATGTGGTTTTGGGCGCTCAATGGCTACACACACTCGGCCCTATCTTATGGGATTTTGCCGAACTTTGGATGCAGTTTTCCCTCAATGGACACAAACACACATTGACAGGATTACAACCAGGTTCTCTCAGCATCATCAGTTCACATCGCATGGAAAAACTCCTCAAGAAAAATTCACATGGTGTCATCGCTCAGATCCATTCCATCCAGATGCAACCATCAGCGGTCTCCACTACTCCTTTGGATCTACAACAAATTCTGGATCGATATACAGGTGTCTTTGCTGAACCAGTGGTATTACCACCTTCCAGGCTAGAAGACCATCGTATTCAGCTCCTTCCTGGCAATGTTCCTCCCAACATCAGGCCCTATCGCTATCCATTCCACCAAAAAACGGAGATTGAAATGCTCGTTCGGGACTTATTGAAGCAAGGTATTATTTGCCCAAGCACTAGTTCCTTTTCTTCTCCAGTTATTCTTGTCCGCAAAAAAGATGGGTCATGGCGCCTCTGCATTGACTTCCGAGCACTTAATCACCTCACCATCAAGGATAAGTTTCCAATTCCTGTTGTTGATGAGCTTCTTGATGAGCTTCACGGGGCTCACTTTTTCTCCAAGTTGGATCTTCGTTCTGGGTATCATCAAATTCGGATTCATGAGGATGATATTCCTAAAACAGCTTTCCGCACACATGATGTCCATTATGAGTTTTTGGTCATGCCCGTTGGCCTCACTAATGCTCCTTCCACATTCCAGGCCTTAATGAATAAAATATTTCGACCCTACTTGCGGAAATTCATTCTGGTATTCTTTGATGATATCCTCATCTACAGTAAAACATGGGATGAACATCTCCAGCATCTGGATCTTGTCATGCAACTTTTCTCTGACCATCATCTCCATTCCAAGCAGTCTAAATGTGTTTTTGGACAAAAGGAAGTTGAGTATCTCGGGCACATTATCTCAGCACAAGGGGTTCGCGTGGATCCTGCCAAAATTGATGCCATGAACAATTGGCCACATCCTCAGACACTCAAGAGCCTTTGTGGTTTTTTGGGGTTGAATGGCTACTACCGCAAGTTTTTCAAGGATTATGGGAAGATTGCAGCTCCATTAACTGCTCTATTGAAAAAGGATGCTTTTACATGGATACCTGCTGCTCAGTGTGCATTTGACAAACTAAAACAAGTTATGTGTACTACACCTATGCTAGCTATGCCTGATTTTTCCAAGCCCTTCACTATTGAGAGTGATGCTTGCGGCAATGGACTTGGTGCTGTTCTCCTTCAAGATGAACACCCCATTGCGTTCACCAACAAATCCCTTTCAGGTAAGAATTTAGCTGCCTCTACCTATGAGAAGGAAATGATGGCTATTTTGCATGCAGTACAGAAGTGGCGTCCATACCTATTAGGGAATCATTTCTGCATCAAGACTGATCACCAGAGTCTGAAATATTTCTTGGACCAGCGTGTCTCCTCCCCGGCACAACAGAAATGGGTTAGCAAACTCATGGGTTATGACTATGAGATCACTTACAAGAAGGGTAAAGACAATATTGTGGCAGATGCTCTTTCGCGCACATTTGATGCCCAAGGTTCTCTTTCAGCTATTTCTATGCCTGTTCCAAATTGGTTGCAATCTGTTCAACGGGGTTATGTCAATGAATCTTCCTTATCTCAGATCATCCAACGCTTGACCAACAACCCTTCTGCTGTACCAAATTACTCTTGGGATGGTGCTTCTCTGTGATACAAGGGTCGTCTGGTGCTTCCCCAGAGCACAGATCTTCAACAGGCTGTCTTCTATGAACTCCATGCTTCTCCATCGGCCGGGCACTCTAGGTTCCTCAAAACATATGAACGAGCACAACGTAACTTCTTTTGGCAGGGCATGAAAAGGACAATTCAACAGATGGTGGCCGAATGTGATACCTACCAGCACAATAAGGGTGAAACAACACTCGTTCCAGGATTGCTTGAACCCTTGCCCATACCTACACGGATTTGGACAAATATTTCTATGGATTTCATTGAAGGGATCCCTAAATCTGGCGGGAAGGCAGTGATTCTCGTTGTGGTTGATCGCCTCTCCAAATATAGTCATTTTTGTGCTCTCAGCCATCCCTATACAGCCTCCTCCGTCGCTCAAATTTTTATGGACCAGATCTTTTGTCTTCATGGCATCCCTTCTTCCATTGTCTCGGATCGTGATGCGACTTTCACTAGTCATTTTTGGACAGAACTATTTCGCCACACTAGCACCAAACTGAAGATGAGTTCAGGGTATCACCCACAAATAGATGGTCAGACTGAAATTGTCAATAAATGCTTGGAAACTTATCTTCGATGCTTCACCTCGGAACAACAACATCAGTGGGCAAAGTGGCTCCCTCTCGCTGAATGGTGGTACAATACCTCTTACCACACTGCCTCTAAAATGACCCCATATGAAGCAGTCTATGGTCAGGCACCTCCAGCTCTTCTTCCATACACCCCCACCAATTCACCAGTTCAGGAAGTTGACATGGTCCTTCGCAACCGCGATCAGATTCTTCACATTTTGCGGGACAATCTTCACATGGCAAGAAATCGCATGAAGCAACAAGCGGATCAGCACCGTTCGGAGCGCACTTTTCAAGTCGGTGATATGGTTTTTCTTTGTCTCCAGCCGTACAAACAATCCTCCTTGAAACTCAAAGGGTGTCATAAGCTCGCTCTAAAGTTCTATGGGCCATATCGGATTCTTCAGAAGATTGGGTCCGTTGCTTATAAATTGGAACTTCCTCCTTCTTCCCGCATTCATCCAGTCTTTCATGTCTCTTGTCTGAAGAAAGTTCTTGGCACCAACATCAGCGGCCAAACGATTTTACCCGAACTGGATAATGAAGGATCCATCCTTTTGGAGCCAGAGGCCATCCTCAATCGGCGCACGCATCAGCTTCGCTCTCATTCTATTACAGAGGTCTTAATTCAGTGGCACGGCATGCAACCAGAGGATGCTACATGGGAACCACTCCTTCAGATTCAACACCAATTTCCACATCTAAAGCTTTGAGGACAAAGATTTTTTTAAGGGGGAGGGGATGTTAGGAACCCATGTCTTTACTTTGTTAGTATGTTGTTGTTGGACGCATATGCTTTGTAAGTCATCCCGTAGTATTTGTTGATCAATAGTTTGTGTTATTGTTGTTGGCGCATATGCTTTGTAAGTCACCCGTAGTATTGTTGATCCATAGTTTGTAACGGCCCATGGTTTCGACCCATAGTATTGGCGCCTAGAATTAGTATATAAGTGTGTGTTGAGACCTATGAAGGCACCGTGAAGTTATTTGTATTGAGCTTGCTCATAGGAGGTTGCCCCCTCGAAGTGGCCCGTGATCAATATAAAAGTGATTATGAGTTCTGTCATTTCTGCTATTTCGCATATTTTCATTAAGTAATTGTTGCAGGTGCCTCACAATTAGAAATAAACAATTATATATATATATATATATATAATAACGGGTATGTAATAAATATAGGCAACAGTTTACATAAAAGAATTTACAATAAGTTCAGGAATAAACAACTATTCATAAGTTGGACAAAACAATGAAGTTTATGTAATAAGCATGGATGGTATTCATTTGTAGCATTGTCACTGTTTTGTTTAACATACAAAACTCCAAGTTTATTGGAATCTTCTCTGGTCCTTTGGATAACTCACTACCAACCAATGCCTCATTAGGTTGATTACATTCCACACTTTCATATATGGCCATGTTATTCACTCATTAATTACTAACAATCCACCGCTAAGATATAATTCTATTAAGGAGATATTGCATGCTTCTTTCTAACTTCTCCTCAAAGCGAGAGCAGTTGAAAAAATGGAAATTATAATGGAAAAAGAGCATATATTTATCTCCAGCAACAGGGTAGTTCATTATAGCATTCTACCTTGAAATAATCAAAACTCAGGATGGGTCTATGTCAATTAAGTATGTGTTTATTTATTTATTTTTAAATATCTTGTGGGAGTTTCCATCTTACAAGAAATTATTAGATAGGTGAAGTTCAACCGTTAGATGATATTCAGTATACAACAGTCTCCCTTGAATCAATCAAAGTATGTTTCTATTTTTTAAAATATTGTGGGATTTTTTTTCTTCTCAGAAATATTGAGATCTGAGATAAAGAGAGTTCAACAGCCAGAGTGGAACATCAAAACATATGTAAATGAGTTCCATGTGATAGTATCGTGCTCTATGTATAAACATAGAAGATAGAAGCAATCAATAAACCAAGAAAATTAAATTTGTTTACGAGTTTGGAGACTAGATCTTTTTTTTGACAAACCAGTTGATTGCACTAAATGTTGGGCACAACCTAAGTAGAGGAAATTATGAAGGAAAAGTATAGGTAGGCAAGGCCTGACATTGACCAATTTTGGGAGAAAAACGACTCCGAAAATCTCGGGCAGAGGGTATGGAGCGAAGTTCAGTTGAGAAGAAAGGACTTGTTCTCTTAATAAAGACAAAGTACTAAGGACAACCAGAGGTGGTTGGCACAGTTAACAGTTGAGCGGCGACCTGACTCCTATAGGAGCAAGAATCTAAGAAGCAGAGTGTTGTAAAGGACATTCCACTGCAGAAGTCATAGGTGAGTTGTCAGAGAAAGTGTCGTATTCAAAGGAATTGACGTCGAAGTTAAAGCTTACCATGGTCTACATGTCACCTACCCAAATTTTGAGACTATTTATTTTATTTGCAAAAACATTATGTTAAATTATAATTACAAATTTTTGTAATTATGACCAAATCTGGTCAAGGATGTTTGTAATGACATATTATTATTATTTAATAAATTAAAACAGGAGGAAAACACCCAAGGGAACTTTTAAATGACTGTTCACTAACCCACTAGGAGGAATGGAAGCTGTTAGAAGGCATGGGATAGGTGTCAGAATTTTCACTCCACCACTAGGTGTTGGTTATGGGACAACTACCCTTAAATTTGTGGCATTATCCCCCAGGTGGGTGCAAGAGGGTTGTTAGCTCATTAATGACCAGGTTAACCACTAAAAAGGCTTAGGCATCCTAGATAAGGAAATTCGATTTGAGCAGGGAGCTCCACATTATTTTCTGCAGAAATAATACCTCAAGTGTATCATGTGATCATTGAGAGATTCGAATAGAGAGGCTAAGTGAATGGGCATTATGAGTCTGCTGAAATTTATTTTGAGAAGGAAACCGAAGGTGCTGGTGCAGGTCTCTTTGACTGCTAAGTCTATATAACTGAATGATCTACATTGTTGCTGCAAGTTGATAACCTAAAGCTTCTACAGATTCTTCCTCCTAGTGGTTCAGTGAACAGGTTCGGGGGTCCTAAGGAAAGTAATTTGGTTGTATTCAGGAGTAGGTTGGGTGGAACAGGCTCCTTGGGTTGTTTGTTTCTCCTACATTTGTCAGGTTCTACTGTTCTGTCTTGTTATTTCGAGTTAAAATTTTGTATGCATTTGTAGATTTAGTATTTACAGTTAATTACATACATTTGTATATAATAGAACTAGCTTGGTAATTACATGGAGTTTGCATAACATAGGATAGAGCAAGTAGTACATAACAATCATACATTTTAATATGGAAACCAGTTATTAACGGAAGAGATCTCACCGATTGCATTTCGACATCATTCTCTAAAACCATTAAGACACGTGAAGATTACCGAAACTAGTTAGGAACTCTTCTGTCACACTGCATAAACATTAAAACTCTTACCTGTAATTTGCGAAAGGAATGATTCAAATGATTTAGCACGAATGCTAAGTAAGCCTCGGGGTACCCTCAGGACCCCTTTCATCATAAAAAGAAGAACAACAGTTACTATTTGTAAACAATTATAATTGACATAAGTATTATAAAAAATATAACTGAATTGCAAATAACATCTTAGTCTATACTAGTCGTTATCATAATTAATTATTAGTTAAAAGAATTAGCATTCATTTTATTTCCGCATTAGCATTTTCAACATTTAATGTTATTTTAAAAATTTTAAAATTTTGTGAATTTTTCGGGATGTTACATGTGGTATAAGATCTCATGTTCGAACTCTCGGCTTGAAAAGGTCCAAAGAACATGCAACATAAAAATTTTATGACAACAAAAATCTTTACTAGTTTAGGTTAAATTATTTTGTTATACAAAAAATTGTTTTCTAAGTTACAGGTATGGAAGGTTCAAATGAACATATGGAGGACATATTTCTACCAAACAGTCATAACAACAATAGCACCGGACAACATTATGAAGAAGAGGTCCATGGTGAATTAAATGACAATTCATCAGAATTGTTATGTGCATTTTAGGAGTTGAAAGCAGAGATAAGATCTGTTAAGTAGGATAATGAGAGAATTATGAAAGCACAAGAGGAACTGAACCAAGCACTGTTCGATCAATGCCCAACTGATGAATAGGATATAAGGGTTGAAGATACATCCAAGATTGAATATTTACCTCATCAAAACAAGGGTAAGAAAGTGAAAACTGATGATGAGAATAATAGTTCAACATCATCAGGAGCTGCCAATAAGATACGTAAAAAGAAACGTAATTATTCAAGTGACAGCAGCGAAGGGGATTACAAACCAAAAAGAAAAAGCTATAAACAGTATGAACAGATTTATGGGGAGTTCAAGATGATCAAACCTCCAACCTTCAATGGTGAAACTGAGAAAGGAGAGACAGCTGAAGCATGGTTGTCCGACATGAAGAAATACTTCCAAATTTATGATTATTCAGAATCATTGAAAGCAAAGATGGCCATATACAACCTGATCGGGAAGGCAAACATTTGATGGAAGGACATCAAAAGAGTGAAGGGCATCAAGGACAAGGATGCGAATTGGAGAACTTTTAAATAGTGCTTCAAAAAGAATTTCCTATCTGAACAATATTACGAAGAAAAGTCCAAGGAATTCTATGATTTAAGACTGGGAACCATGAACATGAAAGAGTTGGACAACAAATTTATTTATTTGCTAAGGTATGTGCCATACCTTGTGGAGGAGAAACCAAAGATTCAGAGGTCTGTAAGTTGTCTACCTTTCAACATCAAGGAAAAAATATAGTATGACAATCCAAATACCTTAGAAGAATCCATGAGGAAAGCAACTTTCTTCTATGATCAGAACCGGAAAAGAGAAGGGATATGTAACTGGAAAAATCATAAGCCCAACAACTGTGAGCTGAAGAAGAAGAAGTTAAGATTCAATGGAAATTCTGGTTTTCAAAAAAAAACTTTCCAAATCGAAATTTCCAAGGAAACAGTCCCAAAAATAATCAACAACAGAATTTTACAGCTCCTAGAAATACACCCAATGTTACCAGAACTAATGATGAGAAGACACCTATAAAATGTTTTTAGTGTTAAGGTCCTCATTATGCTTCAAACTGTCCCGATAATAAGAGGACAACAAAATAATATTCACACCATACAAGCTGAACCTACTGTGGGAGACTTGTAACATCCCAGAATTTATAAAAATTTTAAATTTTTTTTATCTAGCTTTTAATGCATAATCTAACTGTGCAGAAATATAATAAATGTTTAAATGTCGTCTTGCTGTACTAAAAGTTGTGTCGGTCGAAAGTGAAATGTTGCGACAAGATAATTAATATCTTCATTTCGATGTTAAACTTAATCAACTGTACTTTCACAACTCTTTGTTGTTGATCTAATGATATAAGTTTATATGTGTTAACTATTGTTTTCTTCTGTTTGATGATGAAGGGGTCCTACGGATGCCTCGAGGCTTACTTAGCATTCATGCTAAAGCATTTGAATCATCCTTTTCACAGATTACAGGTATAGTGTTTACGACATGTGACCGAAGAGTTCTAAACAGTTTCCGTGTCTCCCAAGTCTTAATGATTTAAGAGACATAATGTCGTAAGTGTTATTGGTGAGATCTTCAGTTATCCTAGTTTGTAAAAATAGACGTATGTCAGTTGTAATAATCAAAATCTCTTTACTAACCTTTATTAATTTGTTCAACAAAAGAATAGGATCCATAAATCATAGTTTAATTCTATGTATTGTTATCGTGAGTTTCTATTGATGTATATTGTGAGATTAGCCAATGTCTATAAGTGATGGCTAAGTGCAAAAATGCAATATCGATATGCAATTCTTAATATATAACTTAGAACCTAGGAATTACATGCAAGCTTTGATTATGTTCTAATCTAGGAATTATTGCAATCATATCGTAGTCATTTGCTAACTCAGGAACTATTGTAATTCATAGTCCAATGTTAACGTATGAACTATATGCAAATTCTTATTTAATTTTTATACTATATTGATATATATATATATATATATATATGAAGCCTTAAACAAAATCCTATGAACAACATTTATATGGTATTGTGTGTGTGCATCTATGTGACCCTATATGACCTTATGATTTCCTAGCAAAGACTTCGACACCACCTTGACTTACCACAAGGTGTTATTACATAACATAATTGTGCGTGTTATCAACAATTCGATACATTGCGTGAATGGTTGACATTAACACTATTATGGTATCGTGCTGGCAGGCACTTCAGCTCCCCTTTGCATTTAATATTCTCAACTTTCGAGACAGTGGAATGTCTTCGTGGACAATGTCGTGGTGCTAAGCATGTGATAGTGTGTTGATGTTTTGAGCCTTGTGATGAGCTATAAGTGATTTGGTTCGAGAGTTATCTGAGTTGTCTTCCTCGGTGGCTATGGTAATAATGGCCTCAATTAATATGGTTGTTGATTGGGTTACGTGAAAACCCTTCAGTGATCTCGACCGTTGATCTAGCAAGGGTTTTATTTTTTGGGATCTAACCGTAACCTCCACTATGTTCTCTGGTGTTAATGTTTCCTTAGCACTCGATGTAGTGGCTACGAGGAGAGGGAAACAGGCTAAGAGCCTTAAGGGTTTTGTTAATAGGTTTTTGTGGAGTGCCTAGGGTTCGAAACCATGAACTGTTGATAGCTTGAGAGCCTATACAATCATGGCATTTTATAGTAACAGTTTATATTAAAAGTTTCAGGGTGAGTGACCAACGCTTCGTGGTAGTTAATTTGATACTTGGCTTTCCATGTCTGTCAAGTGGTAGTTTTCAGGGTTGTTGTCCACCCTTCTTTGCATTCGATGGTGGAGTATGGTTCCAGTTTTCACAATCTTGGCGTTCTGCTCCGGTGATAATCTTAAAGGTAATGGTTCTCGATTCAAAACCCTATAACTTCCATTCTATTTTGAGATTTTCAGTTAATGTTATTTCATTTGTAAAGACTTCTGTCAGAAGCTTGTTTTAACCACACCCGTGTTCATTTGGAAGTTTCCTTCATCAATTGCTTCTCAGCTTAGATTTTGGTAACTGGCAACTGCAAATGACCGGTAAGCTTCGGTGGTTACTCGTTACTCCGGTTAGATGACTAGTGGGCCTTCAATGTGTTCTTTGCCGAGACTTTGTGTTTTTATTGGGCTCTGGGGGTGACCTTCGTCGAAATCCTGTGAGCTATTGGTAGCTTGGGGACGATGAATCCTCGACCCTTTTGTCGTTGCGTTTAGTAGTATTTAATTTTCCTTGTATAATCCGTAAAGGAAAATACTCAGGATAGGGTTTTACCCTTCCACTATTCTCGATAATGAAAGGATTTATGTTTCGTTCAACCTGTGTTCATGTGGATGATACTGTGAGTGTTGCTCTATTTTGTGTAAGAAAAGTGAAGCTTACTATTTGAAAAATATTGTGTTATTGATAATAAGGAACTGTGTTTTTTTTATATTATGATATATGTATTTGTGTTTAAGAGCAGGGCTCTAGTTGTATGCAAGGAAACTCGTCGTTTTGCAACTACTGTGTTTAAGAAAAGTTCGAGGCTAAGAGTTTATCCCTGAGTTAAAAATGGTTAAACCCTAAAGTGTTATTCTCGGAAAGGTTCTGCTGTTATGATAACAAATGTTTAACTTCTAAAATATATATATCTAATGTTTAGTTTCAGAAGGTAGTTGTCTACAGCAAATTAATCATATGGTTGACTGTTTAATAGTTTTCAATTTCAATGTGATAATATAGTCTTGTGTTGATGCCGAGATGCTCTTATTTTCAATCTTAACGAATGTGTATGATAAGTGTTTTAAAAACTATGTTTTGGAGTTGAAAATGTTTCTCGTCGTTCAAGTCTGTCGATTTGAAGTGTTGGCCGAGAGCCAATGTTTTTATGTCTGCAACTATATAATGAGATTGTATCTAGATCCATATTCTATTGTTAACTGATGATGTTTGAACCGTAACTAAACTATAAATTTGAGAGTTAGGTTTTTATACTTCTAGGTTTTGGTCAACGAAAAACTCTGTTTGGATAGTATAATGATTCTTTGTTTTAAATAAATAAATTGTATAACAGGAATGAATACTATGCATAAAAATTATTACTAAGTAAAATAGAAAACTGTTGCAAGATTAGAAAAGAGAAACATGGAAAGAAATAAACTCTCATTTAATTCCAGGACTGTCAAAATAGAAATGTAATATAATGCTTGTTGATGCTATTAAATTTGCAGCTGCTATGATTTCCTAAATATTGTGTAACATAAAGATAATTCCAATACTTAGATATGAAAACTGTTTGTTTTCATGAAATATATATACTTGTTAGAAGTAATGGATAACAATACTATGGACTTAGGAAAGTAAATGTTTTTACAACTATTATATTCAATACAGACTGGTGAAAGAAATACAGTGAACCTGAAACATTTAACTGATGAAGAATGATAAGAGAAAAACATAGGATTATATTATTTAATACAGGATATTAATTGTAGGAAAAACAAATGAAATATAATAGTATTGATCTTCTCATTCATCTGGCAATCAGCCTATCAATTTATCTACCTTAATTTCTTCTCTGTACTAAAGTACGATGCAGCTCCATTAGCATGGGGAAAAATGCAGAGAAATATTTTATTCATTTCATCTTACATAATCATTACTATACAGAATCCTAATTAGATCAGAAACTTAATATAAATACATTTGTTTAATAATATCCCTGAAACCATTAAATCAATAATTACAGATAAAAATTTAACTACTTAGAATTAGAAAAGACAAGTAGAACCTGTAAATGAAGATAGGGCTAAGTAACACCCAAGGAGGCCTGTTCCTCCCAACCTTTTCCAGAAGAAGTATCCAAAACTACTTGCTTCCTTTGGACCCTCGAGCTTGCTTATTGAACCACTAAGTAGATGGAATCTGTGTAGAAAAGAGGCACTTAGTAATATAACTTCTGCACACAGCAGTGTAACTTCTGCACTCAAATATGCCTTCTGCACTCAGCAATATAACTTCTACACTCAATAGTATAATAGGCAGACTTACACCATGATAAAAAACTCAGCATATCCCCTCATCGAATCTCTTGGGTGCAAGAACAGCAAAATCCCAAGGTAAATTTCCTCGTCAGGAAAAGTGATGAACCTCAGTTCATAATTCGATGGCTCTTATATAGACTACCTAGGTCTTTAGTAGTCAATTTTGAATAAATGATCCTCAACCTCCAATCCCACCTTCCAGGGCACTATGACCACATTTCAAGGGAGTTGTCTCATACCAATAGCTAGTTAGTTGCATCATGATGCTGCCACTTGTCCATTGCCTTCTACCCTAGATTCCTTTCCACCTAGTGGGTGAGTAAACTCTCTTTCAACAATCCCCTTAGGTGTTTGTCTCCTATTTAATTTATTAAATAATAAAATATTGTGCAATTACAATCATCCTTGGACACTTGTCCAATATAAAACTTTACAATAAAAGTTAACATAATGTTTCCAACATAAATTGTTTTTCAGCAAAAAGGGTATGTTACAAGCACCCCCACTTAAGCTCAACATCATCCTCGATGTTGCTTATTCATCATTCGATCCTTCCTGGTAGCTTCATTAAGGCTAAGGTGCTTCCATTGCACCTTTACCTGCCCTATGGTACGATTCCGAAGCATAATTTCTCTCCTGTCGAGAATACAATCCGGTTCCACCTGAAAATCTCCTTCGGGCTCCACCTGTATGTCATTCCAATTCAACACATGAGTAGCATCGTGCACATACTTCTTTAAAACAGAAATGTGAAAAACATTGTGGATTTTTAAATTAGATGGAAAATCCAATTGATATGCAATAGCTCCAATCCTTGATAGGATTTCGAATGGTCCACAGTACCTTGCTATTAGTTTAGCACAACTCCAAAGCTTCAAATAAATTTTCTTGGGTTTTACCTTTATATAAACATGGTCTCCAACCTGAAATTCTCTTTCAGTGCCTTTCAAATCTGCATAACTTTTCTGCCTATATTGGGAAACTTTTAAGTTACCTTGAACCTGTTTCACGGTTAGCTCCATTTCTTTCAATAAATCTAGTTCTAGCATTAATTTGTCTACAGGGTTATCCCAAGAATAGGAGTACAACATTTTCTTCCATACAAAATCTCAAATGGAATTAACTTAGCAGATGCTTGATAATGATTATTGTATGTGAATTCTGCTAAATGTAAGTAATCTTCCCACTTAGATGGTTGATCTTTGACATACATTCTTAGCATGTCTTCTAAAATCTGGTTTACCCTTTCTATTTGACCATCAGTTTGTGGGTGGAAAGAAGTGTTGAAATTTAGTTTAGTATTTAAACCTTTAAACAGTGTTGTCCAAAAATTTCCAGTGAACTTAGAGTCCCAGTCAGAAATAATTACCTTTGGAATTCTGTGCAAGCGAAAGATTTGCTTCATAAATACATCTACAATGTTAGAAGCTTTAAAAGTGGTTTTAACAAGAATAAAATGAGCAGCCTTACTTAACTTGTCCACAACCACCATTATGGAGTCATTTTGTTTCTTGTTTTTAGGCAAACCTGTAATAAAATCAATACTTATAATCTCCCATTTCCATTCTGGAATTGGCAATGGCTGCAATAGTCCAGCTGGATGTTGATGTTCAACCTTAATGGTCTGACATTCAAAACATCTAGCTATGTATTCAGCCACTTCATTCTTCATGTTGGGCTAAAAATAATCCTTCCTTAACATAGTTATCATTTTTTGATAACCTAGATGTCCTGAATAAGGACTCTTATGAACTTAATCCAAAATTAACAGCTTAACCTTTGACACATTTGGTACATAAATTCTGTTTTTATAAGTCATTAAGCCCTTTTTATTAATGTTGAAATATGTTATTAAATTTTCTGATACATTTTTAGCAACTTTACCAAGCAATTTTTTATAATTTTCATCTTGTTTAATTCCTTCTTCAATTTGATTTTCCAAATTTGTCTTAAACGTGCTGATTGCTGCCATAAAGCTTAATCTAGGATTCATGCTTAATGCATCAACAACTTTGTTTTCTTTTCCCTTAATGTGTTGAATCTTGAAATCATACTCACCAAGGAAAGCTAGCCATCTAGCTTGCCTTGCGTTAAGATTTGTTTGATCCAACAAATACTTTAAACCCTTACTATCTGTCATTAGTATGAGTTTTCTTCCAATCAAGTGGTGGCGCCACATTTTTAATGCATGTATCATGGCTGCCAACTCAAGATCGTAAGTTGCATAATTCTTTTCATGGATTTTTAACTTTATAGACTCAAAAGCAATATCATGACCTTCTTGAGTTAATACCCCACCAAGTCCATCGTTGCACACATCAGTATATACAACGAAGTCTTTGTTAGGATCAACAATTTTCAAAATTAGTGCAGTGGTTAATAATTCTTTTAACTTATTAAAGATTTCTTGACACTTTTGATCCCATATGAATTTCTTCCCCTTCTTCTGCAAAGAAGTAATGGGGTTTGCAATTCTTGAAAACCCTTCGATAAACGTTTGATAGTAACCTGTTATTCCCATAAATGACCGAACGTCAGTTACATCTTTAGGGATAGGTCACTCGTTAATTACCTTTATCTTATCAGGGTCGACATAAATTTCGTCTTTAGAAGTTATGTGACCTAAGTACTGTATTTTATCTTTATAAAAATCACATTTACTGAACTTAGCATAAAGCTGATGTTCTCTTAAAACTTGCAGAATTATTCTTAAATGTTCGTCATGCTCTTCTTTAGTTTTTGAGTAAATCAGAAGATCATCAATGAACACAACTACAAACTTATCCAAATATTTATGCAGAACGTTGTTCATTAAACACATGAACACTGTCGGTGTGTTGGTTAGCCCAAAAGGCATAACTACGAACTCGTAGTGTCCATATCGCGTTCTGAATGCAGTTTTGAATATGTCTTCGTCTTTTAGTCTAACCTGATGATACTCGGACCTTAAACCAATTTTAGTGGATATCTTTGCTCCGTGTACTTGATCAAATAGATCATCTCTACGGGGTAAGGGATATCGGTTCTTAATTGTCATTTTATTAAGCTGACAGTAATCAATGCATAATCGCATGGTACCATCCTTCTTTTTAACGGAAATTACTAGTTCTCCCTAAGGAGACACACTTGGCCTTATGTAGTTTTTATCTATTAATTCCTTCGGCTGATATTTTAACTCATTTAACTCCAGAATATTCATCCTGTAGGGAGCCTTTGAGTTTGGTACCACACCTGGTACTAACTCAATGGTGAAATCAAGTTCCCTTTTCGGAGGTAATCCTGGAATTTCTTCCGGGAATACGTCAGAAAAGCCCCTAAGGATGGGAATATCCTCCAATTTTAACTTGTCTTCTTTAGATGAACATTCATCATTAATAACATTAACAGCAAACATTTTACATCCCTTTCTGGCTGCTCTCTTAACTTGTAATGCAGAATTTTGTCTTACTGAAATCTTCCTATGAATTCCTTTTACTATTTCAGTTTTACCTTCATTATTCAGACAAGAAAAAGATTTCTCATAACAATTAAGCACTACTCTATGCTGTTCAAGCCAATCCATGCTAATCAACAAGTCATATGACCCTAAGGGTAAAACATTCAGATTAACTTGGGTTTTCAGTTGATTCAAAAATACATCACAATTTCTAACAAAGTCTGTAACCTTTCTTTTAGTGCCTGTTGCTAGCTGAACTAACCAAGAATTATCAAACTTTTCTATTCTTAACTTGCAAATTTTCACTAATTCAGGTGAAATGTAACTCAAACTTGCACTTGGATCTATCAAAACAGAAATAGATCAGTTTTGTAACATACCTTGATTTCGACCATGGACGTTTGATAGTCTGCTTTCTGATTTTCCAGCGCTACATTTATCCTTGGCATTTCTCTTGCCACATCACCAACTGTTGGCTCCGCTTGTATGCTATGAATGTTGTTGACTGTCCTTTTGTTGCATGGGAAATCTGCTTTCTTATGTGGTCCACCGCAATCAAAACACTTCAAAGGTCCTTTCTATTCAGCATACTTGGTGTTGTTATTGTTATTAGGTACATTTCTTGCAGTAGTAAAATTCTGTGGTGTATTATTTATGTAGTTATTATTACTTGGAAAATTTATGTTATTAAAATTTTTCTTAAAACTTTCAGAATTATGATTAAATCTCTTCTTTTTATGATCAACTTGATTAGACTTATTACTTTTCTAGCCAGCTATTCCTTTTTTTTTTTTTTCTGTTTTGGTCAAAACAAAAATTTGCTTTCCTCATAGCCTCTTCTAGAGTGGAAGGGTTATCATACTCAATCCTGTCTTTTATATTGAAAGGTAGACAACTTAGAAACCTTTGCACCTTAGGCTTCTCTTCGACCATGTAGGGTACATACCTCAGCAAGCTAAGGAACTTGCTGCACAACTCTTTCATGTTCATAGTACCCAATTTCATATCATAAAACTCTTTTGATTTATCTTCATAGTACTATTCTGACAATAACTTTTTCTTAAATAATTTTTTAAACATATTCCAGGTTACGTTCCTTTCCTTTATGCTCTTAATTCTTTTAAGAGCCTACCACCAAATATCTGCCTTTCCTCTTAAATTGTAAATATCCATCTTGGCTTTTAACTGAGAAGAGTAATTGTAAATATTAAAGTACTTCTTCATTCCAGACAACCATGCTTTAGTTGTCTCACCCTTTTCACTTTCACCATTAAAAGTTGGTGGCTTAATCTTTTTAAACTCTTCAGTAATTTGTTCATGATGCTTGTGTTTTCTCTTTTTGGAACAACAATCACTGTCACTGCTATCAAGATCAGATTGATCATTACTTCGTTTAGATTCAGATGAAGAGTAACTAATATTTTCACCATTTTTAACTTTATTACTCTTATGTTTGTGAGACATTGTACCAGAATCAGAATTTACTTCTGATTTATTTCCTCTTTCTTCGTGATGGTATTTCTCCATTAGAATTTGATTTAACTCCTCCTGTTCTTTCATAATGCGTTCATTTTCTTCTTTAACAGTTCTTATCTCATATTTTAAATATTTTACAGTACGAAGAAGTTTTGAAGACTGGTTATTTAATTCAACATAAATTCCTTCATTATTATTATTGTTATTGTACTCATTACGAGGAGATCTATCCTCTGTTGATTCCTCCGGTATGTCCATACCTGCAAATTAATATCAAATCGTTCTATACAAAAATAAAATTAAAAATAAAAGTTAGTAACATAAAGTTTTTGATTTTTATTTTATGTTTGTGCGCATGAGCCTATTTCAGGCCTAGAGTTTGAACTCACGCTCTGATACCACATGTAACATCCTAGAATTTACAAAAATTTAAATTTTTTCAATCTAGCTTTTAATGCGTAATCTAACTGTGCGAAAATATAATAAATGTTTAAATGTTGTCTTGCTGTACTAAACGTTGTGTTGGTCGAAAGTGAAATGTTGCGACAATATAATTAATATCTTCATTTCGATGTTAAACTTAATCATATGTACTTTCACAATTCTTTGTTGCTGATCTAATGATATAAGTTTATATGTGTTAACTATTGTTTTCTTCTATTTGATGATGAAGGGGTCCTACGGATGCCCCGGGGCTTACATAGCATTCGTGCTAAAGCATTTGAATCGTCCTTTTTGCAGATTATAGGTATAATGTTTACAACATGTGACCAAAGAGTTCTAAACAGTTTTCGTGTCTCCCAAGTCTTAATGATTTAAGAGACATAATGTCGTAAGTGTTATTGGTGAGATCTTTAGTTAGCCTAGTTTGTAAAAACAGACGTATGTCAGTTGTAATAATCAAAATCTGTGTACTAACCTTTATTAATTTGTTCAACAAAAGAATAAGATCCATAAATCATAGTTTAATTCTATGTATTGTTATCGTGAGTTTCTCTTGATGTATATTGTGAGATTACCCAATGTCTATAAGTGATGGCTAAGTGCAAAAATGCAATATCGATATGCAATTCTTTATATATAACTTAGAACCTAGGAATTACATGCAAGATTTGATTATGTTCTAATCTAAGAATTATTGCAATCATATCCTAGTCATTTGCTAACTTAGGAACTATTGCAATTCATGGTCCAATGTTAACCTATGAACTATATGCAAATTCTTATTTAATTTTTATGCTATATTGCTATATATATATATATGAAGCCTTAAACAAAATCCTATGAACAACATTTATATGGTATTGTGTGTGTGCATCTCTGTGACCCTATATGACCTTATGATTTCGTAGCAAAGACTCCGACACCACCTTGACTTACCACAAGGTGTTATTACATAACCGAATGGTGTGTGTTATCAATAATTCGATACATTGTGTGAATGGTTGACATTAACACTATTATGGTATCGTGCTGGCAGGCACTTGGGATCCCCTTTGCATTTAATATTCTCAACTGTCGAGACAGTGGAATGTCTTCGTGGACAATGTCGTGGTGCTAAGAACGTGATGGTGTGTTGATGTTTCGAGCCTTGTGACGAGCTGTAAGTGATTTGGTTGGAGAGTTATCCAAGTTGTATTCCTCGGTGGGTATGGTAATAGTGGCGTCAATTAATATGGTTGTTGCTTGGTTTACGTGAAAACCCTTCGGTGATCTCCACCGTTGATCTAGCAAGGGTTTTGTTTTTCGGGATCTAATCCTAACCTCCACTATGTTCTACGGTGTTAATGTTTCCTTGGCATTCAGTGTAGTGGCTCTAAGGAGAGGCCGACAAGCCGAGAGGCTTCAGGGTTCTGTTAACAGGTTTTTGTGGAGTGCCCACGGTTCGAAACCGTGACCTGCTGATAGCTTGAGAGCCTATACAATCATCGCATTTTACAGTAACAGTTTGTATTAAAAGTTTCAGGGTGAATGACCAACGCTTCGTGGTATTTGATTTGATACTCAGCTTTCCATGTCTGTCCAGTGGTAGTTTTCAGGGTTGTTGTCCACCCTTCTTCGCGTTCATGTTAGGATATTCCTATACTCCGTCCTAGTCCTACCAACATTTTCATTATTTGCATTTTCAGTCATGCATGCACTTTTAGGGTTTGCATGCATTATTTAGGGTTTGCATGCATCCCAGTCATCAATCCCAGCACCTAGTCCTTAGTTAGCTAGCCCCTGGAGCTTCTTTCCACTAAGTTTCATCCCTCCTAGTGCTTAGTGCGCCCTCCTTTCACCTACTTCATGAGAAAGGCGCCCTTCTTCACCTACCAGTCCAATAGTCTTTAGTTAACTGAGTTCTCTCCTTGATTTTAGGCTTAACTCACTCTTAACTCACCTTACCACTCCGATGGACCTCCAGTGTGACTAGACGGCTCATTCTGACTCTAGTTAGCTCCTCATGCGCCCTCCACTAAGCCTCCTTCATTCAATTAGTGCTAGTTACACCTACCACACTCAGTTAGACTCAGTTTGACTGATGGTTGATAGTTACTTGAGCATTGACTGATGATGGGATAGAATTCTAATTGTGCTCCGATGACACTCCAGTGATCGTTTGGTCACTCCATGAAGGCTAATTCGAATTGCCACCTTGGCATTCGAATCCTCATGCATTGTACTATTTATTTGTCCATATTGTGATTAATTAATTGGTGCGTGTGAAGTATTTTTGCTTCTATCCGAGTTCTACTGTATTATTATTTTGTTGCTCATTATATTGCATTGACCACTCTTCTTCTATTTTCTTGCTTAATCAATTACTTTCTTGTGAGGTATACATCATCTCTTAGATCTGTTGTGAGGATTTTCACAATTCGATGGTGGAGTATGGTTCCAGTTTGCACAGTCTTGGTGTTTTTCTCTGGTGATAATCTTAAAGGTAATGGTTCTCTATTCGAAACCCTATAACTTCCATTCTATTTTGAGATTTTCATTTAATGTTATTTCATTTGTAAAAACTTCTGTCAGAAGCTTGTTTTAACCACACTCGTGTTCATTTGGCAGGTGCCTTCGTCGATGGCTTCTCAACTTAGGTTTTGGTAACTGGCAACTGCAAATGACCGGTAAGCTTCGGTGGTTACTCGTTATTCCAGTTAGATGACTAGTGGGCCTTAAATGTGTTCTTTGCCGAGACTTTGTGTTTTTCTTGGGCTCTAGGGGTGACCTTCGTCGAAATCCTATGAGCTATTGGTAGCTTGGGGAGGATGAATCCTCGAACCTTTTGTCGTTGTTTTTAGTAGTATTTAATTTCCATTGTATAATCCGTAAAGGAAAATACTCAAGATAGGGTTTTACCCTTCCACTGTTCTCGATAATGAAAGGATTTATGTTTCGTTCAACATGTGTTCATGTGGATGATATTGTGAGCATTGCTCTATTTTGTGTAACGAAAGCGAAGCTTACTGTTTGAAAACTATTGTGTTATTGATAATAAGGAACTCTGTTTTTTTTATATATTATGATATATGTATTTGTGTTTAAGAGCAAGGCTCTAGTTGTATGCAAGGAAACTCGTCGTTTTGCAACTACTGTGTTTAAGAAAAGTTTGAGGCTAAGGGTTTAGCCCTAAGTTAAAAATGGTTAAACCCTAAAGTGTTATTCTCGGAAAGGCTCTGCTATTATGATAACATATGTTTAACTTCTGAAATATGGATATCTAATGTTTAGTTTCAGAAGGTAGTTGTCTATAGTAAACTAATCGTATGGTTTACTGTTTAATAGCTTTCAATTGCAATGTGATAATATAGTCTCGTGTTGATGTCGAGATGCTCTTATTTTCAATCTTAAGGAATGTGTATGATAAGTGTTTTCAAAACTATGTTTTGGAGTTGAAAATGTTTCTCGTCGTTCAAGTCTGTCGATTTTAAGTGTTGGCCGAGAGCCAATGTTTTTATGTCTACAGCTATATAATGAGATTGTATCTAGATCCATATTCTGTTGTTAACTAATGATGTTTGAACCTTAACTAAACTATAAATCTGAGATTTAGGTTTTGATACTTCTAGGGTTTGGTCAACGAAAAACTATGTTTGGATAGTATAATGATTCTTTGTTTTAAATAAATAAATAGTATAACAAAAATGAATATTGTGCATAAAAATTATTACTAAGTAAAATAGAAAACTGTTGCAAGATTAGAAAAGAGAAACATGGAAAGAAATAAACTCTGATTTAATTCTAGGACTGTCAAAATAGAAATGTAATATAATGCTTATTGATGCTATTAAATTTGCAGCTGCTATAATTTCCTAAATACTGTGTAACAGAAAGATAATTCGAATACTTAGATATGAAAATTGTTTGTTTTCATGAAATATATATACTTGTTAGCAGTAATGTATAACAATACAATGGACTTAGGAAAGTAAATGTTTTTACAGCTGTTATATTCAATACAGACTGGTGAAAGAAATACAGTGAACCTGAAACATTTAACTGATGAAGAATGATAAGAGAAAAACATAGGATTATATTATTTAATACAGGATATTAATGGTAGGAAAAACAAATGAAATATAATAGTATTGATCTTCTCATTCATCCGGCAATCTGCCTGTCAATTTATCTACCGTAATTTCTTCTCTGTACTAGAGTATGATGCAGCTCCATTAGCATGGGGAAAAATGTAGAGAAATATTTTATTCATTTCATCTTACATAATCATTACTATACAGAATCCTAATTAGATCAAAAACTTAATATAAATACATTTGTTTAATAATATCCTTGAAACCAGTAAATCAATAATTGCATATAAAACTTTAACTACCTAGAATTAGAAAAGACAAGTAGAACCTATAAATGAAGATAGGGCCGACAAACACCCAAGGAGGCCTGTTCCTCCCAACCTTTTCCAGAAGAAGCAGCCAAAACTACTTGCTTCCTTTGGACCCTCGAGCTTGCTTACTGAACCACTAAGTAGATGGAATCTGTGTAGAACCAAGACACTTAGTAATATAACTTCTGCACTCAACAGTGCAACTTCTGCACTCAAATATGCCTTATGCACTCAGCAATATAATTTCTGCACTTAGTAGTATAATAAGCAGACTTATAGCATGATCAAAAACTCAACATATCCCCTCATCAAATCTCTTGGGTGCAATCATAGCAAAACCCGAAGGTAAATTTCCTCGTCAGGAAAAGTGATGAACCTCATTTCATAATTCGATGGCTCTTATATAGACTTCCTAGTTTTTTAGTGGTCAGTTTCGAATAAATGAGCCTCAAGCTCCAGTCCCACCTTCCAGGGCACTATGACCACATTTCAAGAGAGATGTCCCATACCAACAGCGAGTTAGTTGCATCATGATGCTGCCACTTGTCCATTGCCTTCTACCCTAGATTCCATTCCACCTAGTGGGTCAGTAAACTCTCTTTCAACAATCCCCTTAGGTGTTTGTCTCCTTTATTAAATAATAAAATATTGTGCAATTACAGTCATCCTTGGACACTTATCCAATATAAAACTTTACAATAAAAGTTAACATAATGTTTCCAACATAAAATGTTTTTCAGCAAAAAGGGTATGTTACAAGACTTGACAAGAGAGATGCCCATAATTAATGTAGCTCTACACAACAGGCAAGCGGAGCATCAAGTCTCTATGGTAGAGATTGAAGGTATGCTACAAAACCACCCTGTTTCTATTTTGATTGATCTAGGTGCTATCCTGAGTTATATATCTCCAGATATTGTAGAAAATTTTAATTTGAAAACAGAAAAAATTAATAAATCTTGGTTAGTTAGACTAGCAATAGGAACAAAAAGAAAAGTGTTTGATTTTGTTGAAAGTTGTGTTTTATCTATGAATCAGTTAATGACATGAACCAAGCTAAATGTTTTACCTCTAGGATCCTATGACATCTTAATTTGAATGGACTGGTTAGAAGCACATCATGTTATTTTGAATTCTTATGAGAAATTTTTTACCTGTCTAAATGATGAAGGAGAAACAGTAAAAGTGAAGGGCATTCCTAGAAAGAAACCACTTAGACAGATTTCAGCTATGCAAGTAAAAAGAGCAGTTAGAAAATGATGTAAGATGTTTGCAGTGAATGTAGTACATGAGGAGTTAATTACTAATGAGAAAAAACTAAAACTAGAAGATATACCTGTCCTAAAAGAATTCCTGGATGTTTTTCCAGAAGAGATTCCAGGATTACACCCGAAAAGGGATCTAGATTTTACCATTGAGTTGATACCGGGTGCGGTACCAAACTCCAAAGCTCCATATAGTATGAATAACTTGGAATTAAATGAGTTAAAATCATAGTTGAAGGAACTGATTGATAAAAACTATATAAGGCCCAGCGTGTCTCCTTGGGGAGCACCTGTTATTTTTGTTAGGAAGAAGGATGTCACTTTAAGGCTTTGCATAGATTATCGCCAACTTAACAAGATGACAATCAAGAATCGATATCCATTTCCCTGCATCGATGATCTATTTGATCAGCTGCGTGGAGCAACGATATTTTCAAATGTTGATTTAAGGTCAGGATATCATCAAGTTCATGTGAAGGATGATGATATTTTTAAAACAACCTTTAGAACTCGCTATGGACATTATGAGTCCGTGGTCATGCCATTTGGGTTGACTAATGCCCTGGTAGTATTTATGTGCTTAATGAATAATAATCTGCACAAGTATTTGGATAAGTTCGTCATTGTGTTCATAGATGACATTCTGGTATATTCTAAAAGTAAGGAAGAACATGACGAACATCTGTGTATTATTTTACAAGTTCTGAGAGATCATCAGTTATATGCTAAGTTTAGTAAGTGTGACTTTCACAAGGATAAGATTCAGTATTTAGGTCACATAATTTATAAGAAAATAATTTCGCTTGATCCCGATAAGATAAAAGCCATTAATGAATGGCCGGTTCCTAAGGATGTGTCGGACATACGATCGTTTATGGGGATTACAGGATATTATAGAAAATTCATAGAAGGTTTTTTGAAGATTGCTGTAGTGCCCTATCTAGGCACCGGGTCTCTATTTATCCATTTATGTGTAAATACAAAAATTTTACTTCGTTTGCTTTCTAAAAGAAGAGAATCAACCGTCTATGTTTCAGGTTTCTAAAAGTTCATAAGTCTGCGCAAATTAAATAAACATAAACTTAAGGATTTTCATTCTAACCCTGTTCTTATTTCATGCATAATCTCAAAATTAAGGGAAATACAATTCATTTAAGCTAGCTGAGTAAAATACCTGGGCCCATAGATTTGCAGAAAGATCAGAAGACTTACGTGGTGAATTCTGTATGGTACCTGAGCAACCCAAAATATGTGTCCACCCTGCCGGTCAACTATTATCGTGCTGACCCTAGGAAATCAACGGATTTCCTAGCCCCTGAGCCCACAGACCGATAATCCCGACAGCAACTTTCCATCGAACCTTTTCATGGTAAAATTTTGCTGAGTTAACCCCCTCCTCAGTCTTTTCTTTTGAGTTTGCCACCTCCTCAAAGCTTCGAGTTAACCCCCTCCTCGACATCGAGTTAACCCCCTCCTCGGCATTCCTCCTTTTTCCAAAATCCTCACAGTTCTCCCACAATAACCCCCTTACTACTTTGTTAATTCTCCTCTTTATAGGAATCCACCTCCTTCAAAAGTCAAAATTCCTTATCACTCCACCGCCCTAGCTGTTGTGGTCTTGGAAGTACAAATCATTAATGCACCCCCTTTTAAGGTAAAAAGGTGAAATATATATATTATTTTTAAGTCACCCAACTTTCTCTCGAGCAGTGGAGTTGTTAAATAATTTATTTAACAAACCCCTTTTATTTACTTGGAATGGATCCGTTAATTAATTGAATGAATCATTTATTTAATAATTATTCAATCCACTATGCTCTATAGAAAGGATTATTATCATTATTACTATTAATTAAATAATAATAATAATGTAATAATAATAACAATAATAATTAATAATAATAGTAATTAATCAAATTGTGAATAGTAATTAAAATATTTATTTGTTTAATGGATAAGTGTCAACATAGTACCTCTAGGTATAATTAATGAAATATACTTAATAGTTTATTTAATCATGATCAACAATTATATAGCACACTCTCTTAGTATTAATGTTTAACTGTCATTCTTCATATTGAAGTCCCATTCACTTGAGGATACTTGCGATTAATGACACTTATTTTAATTGTTCATCACTATGTTTACATACAAGACTAATTAACTCATTTTACACATTAAAACTTGATGATCTTTTACTGGTTAAGTCATTCACTGAATACTTATTTGAGTTATTTATGATAACTTATAACATTGTTACATCTTGATAAGTATATTGTTTAACCAATATTATTGCGCATGTGCATAATGTGCATGCGTGGCCAGCGTATGCACAAGACGGACATGTACTATAAACATACGTCATAATTCCTATGCATAACAGCTAACTAATACTAATAATACTTTATGCAAACTGAACAAGTATACATTCATCATAATATTACTAAAAAATCATGGGTTATTTTATCAGTTAACCTTTAAGATTTTATTTTGTTCTTTTATGATTACATTTGATCAATCATTCAGGTACAAAGGAAAGCTACCTACTACCACTAACTCCAGGTCAATGAATACCCAACCCTCAACAGTACTAACTATCATATCCTCCCATCCTAACCTACTGCCACATCCTCCCTATCCTTCCTCTGCTAGTACAAAAGTGGATGTCGGACTCATCGACCTGACCACATAGAACTTGAGAGTGATAGCGTCGGCCGGACAACGGACCTATCCTCCCCTAGCAGGCATCCTACCATCGTCATCACAACTACATGGGGAGCGTGTCTCAGCACGGCTTTCCCACGACCTCGGGTATCATAGGAACATAGGGTGGCAAACACATCCATCCCTCTCAACATACTGGGCCTACGCCCTTATCAAATCTTACTCTGCTGCTCTCGAGATTATCGGTCCATGTCATCATTTCATCAATTTCGGTTGCTAAGGTTTACTGCATGGATAGGTTCTTCTCCATATCTCAGATCAAGTACCCGGCTATCCCATAGCCCTTGTGTCCTATAGGTTAGCATTCTGCAAGATACACCTTTTATAACAAGCATTTCCATTCGATCACCAATTGATCCATATCATCAACATCATTTTATTTCACATCACAATTTCATCACAGGTATGTATGGAATATAACAGTTCTATCAATTTCATCATAGGATGGTATCCACGTACAACACCATATATTTCGCATTTCGTCAATGAAAACGCTAAACATATATTTTCCATTCTATCATTGTCTGATCCATATTGTCAGCATCATTTATTTCATCACATAAAATCGTTAAATAGATCACAGCATAATTATCACATCATATATATCACATTTCCTCCAGGACAATTATCAAACATACACTGTCATTATGAAATAAGAGAATCTCATGTTAATCATAACTTAATAACTGCATGAATATAGTAACATCATTAACACCGTAGCAACATATCATCATGTCTATCATGCCGAAAATATAGTTCACTCTGTCTAGCTGAGTCCAACAGGTAATAATCAATTAAAGTGAAAGGTGTCTAACTCATAAACAGGCCTAGTCAAAATATGGGGCATTACATACACCCACCCTTCAGGAAACTTAGTCCCGAAGTTATGGTCGCAATAATGCAGGGAAATTCTTGACACATAACTCTTCATTCTTGCAAGTAGCAGGTGTTGGCCATAGTTGTCCTCCTTAGCTTTGACTTGACCGAATATGTCAATATTATCCTATGGCTTTGCTTCTTTTATTCCCGGATGTGTATTCTAATAATTAAAGAATCATTTAGATTAATCCTTTTATTGAATTTCTAGAATCCGTAAGGTTATAATCAAGTGTTATCCACCTTAGTACCCTACTTCTTACCATTTAGAAACATCCTTCAAGTTATAACATCCAGAGAAGTTTACTCATTACAAAAGCTTATATTGATCCAACGTAGCATGAATTAGTCAACAATTTAAATTAGAGGTCGTTAGAGCTCTTAGTCTGTATCCACTCAACATGCAACTACCAAGGACTCTTAAGGTTTGCATACCTCTCTTAGGGAAGAAGTTTCATGTCCTTAAAACCCTAAGGTCATACATTATTATTTCCCTATCGGTAATAAACAATAACAACATCATCGTAACATCATTAAATTTGGAGAACTATTATTGTTTAAAAGGTTTTCATGGCTGTTTCTTATTAAAATACAATTTTTATCATGCTTGTTTATTATTCCTTATTCTCAACCCAATATAATTTGTGGGGAAACCATTAATTCTTCAACTCCTCAAGAATTTCATAGCTAGTTCTGTTCCCACCCTTACCTTGTAAATTACTAGTATTTATCCTAGTAAGCCATTGTACTTGTACATTGCCACTCTTCCTACCCACACAAGCACCCTTTATGTACTTTGTAAAGGCCTTAGTCTAATCCTACAAGTTGAACGAAAACATCATTACGTAATCTGTTCGATCCTATTAGAACTTCATAACAACTGCTTTAATTGAGTTAAGTTGGGGACTGTGTTGGGATTCTTATGACTTCTTTTATTATTAACCGAGATCATCACTATATCAGGTATGATTAATCCGAAATTTTCTCAAAAACCTCTCGCACCATTACACCAATTTTTAACTTAATTAGTCTAAGCCATGTTTCCCCCCCCTAATAAAATAGTCTTTTAATAAGCTTTATACGCAATCTCCTGGTTTACGTACATGGTGTTTCCATAGTTTGATTCAAAAGGATACCTATTCTTGTATCCAACAAATTTATTTCCTTCCATTATCTTATCTGAATAATATGTAATGTATTTTTTTTTTCACTACTCGATATAACATTCATCTTTATTTCTTAATGGAAATTTCATTCTTGAATATAATTATGAGAGGTTCACGAGTTTTCGCTTTAATCTGCACCTTGTACTAAGTTATCTATATACACACATTAATGTTTGTGTAATTTGTTGTGGGGAATTAGCAGCTCAAATACCTTTCCATGTTTATTTAACCAGGTTCTCTTATTAAACACAAGCAAGGTGTAGGTGTGGTTGTCCTAACAAATCACACATTCACATATCCCTAAAACATGTTAATTACCCTACATGTAAACCTATTCAATAGAACTAGATGAGGTCACATGGCATTGCAACTAATGCAATCTAGGAATTTCATTAACAGATTTAAAACACAACTTTTCCTTTCTTAGTTGATATATAAAAATTTCCATTCTTTGTAGTACTTAGATAAGAAATATAAGAAAATAAAGGAATTCATTTCTACCCTGTCATTTTTACATTACGAGGAAAACCTAATGCAGTGCTCCTTAATGCCTATATCTATAATGCCCATATTTATACTTATGTGCAAGGAACAGTTTGTTAGGATCAACGTGTTGAAATCTATGGTCGTTTTCATTAATGATCTTGTCGTGTAGTGAAATTAGCGTCTTAGCATTTAGCTTGCCATGCTTGTTTTAGCGGTTCCCTATTTTTAGATTAAGTGTTTGTTTCTCCTCTTTGACTATAAGTTGAAGTCTCGACAAAGGTCTAAAAGTGTTTTTTCCTCTTCGACTATAAGTGTCCCATCTTAATACTAATTAAATTTCCGATAGGGGAATCCATTCCCACATACCTTAAATATTGACCTACCACCTCTATCCGGGTGCCTCATACAACTATACATTATCACTAGACATGAGATGCTCATATAATCTTACTCCCTGTCTTGCCAATTTTGTAAAGGTACCCGTCCTCATCAATAAATAATCTCATCATGTCTCCTAATTGGAAATGCACTATTTCCCTTAAAACATAGTCTTATTACAATTTCCAAGTACTTGATTTATAACGGTTGTTAGACTATTGGTCAAATGTTATTGACTTTCAATTATCTCCTATTCATTACCTTCCTACCATGTCCTTACTCCATTTACTATCTTATTAGATTTCGTTAGTGCATCTCTTGTTGCTATCGACGATCCACGCCTTATATAGATATATATGTATAACCTGTAGATCTTGTAAATAATGGGAAGCAACACAATTATCCTAGTCACTAAGAGTGGTAACCATCATCCCTTAATATTTGGTCACCAACGTATATTTATTCGACAATTCAACGCATTTTTAAACATACGTGGACTCCCCCATCATATTTGACTAATAGACTAGAACACTTCTTCATTCATTACAATCTTAAGGTATATCGCCTTGCCATTTCACTTATCCTCCAAAACTTAGGTTCGAGATTCATATTATGGTTGTTGTTTAATTGTCATGATCGAAGAGTTTATTAATAGTTACCTTGAGAGTTACGGTTTTTATTATAGAATCTCAATCCTCCATAATCCCCACAATTTTGAAAAGAAAATCTTACATTTAATTCATAATCATTTAAGTTAACTCTTAAACTAGAACCCATCCACTTAAATTTACACTTTTTTTTTGTATAAAAAAAATTATTCATATATCCTGATTATACTATCATAATGAATACCACCTTCAAAATTAAATATTCCTCCAATAAAGATTGATGATAAGGGCAATGACCATATAGTGGAGAAAACAATAAATTATTATTCAAAAGCAGTGCTTAGTGGTGGTGAGACCACCCACATCATTATCAAAATAAATATTGTTATTTTTAATAAATAAACATTTTGCCCTTACTTCACACATATATATATTAAATTTAAATGTTTAGACTTCCTCTTTTAAATACAATTTATAATTTAAATTTTATATAATATAACTTTACAATTTATAATTTAAATTTTATATAATATAACTTATAAATATAATTATGAATTAATTCAAATATAATTTGTAAATAAATTATGTCATTATATACATATATATTTTCCAAAATTTTAATATATTTTAAATTTAAATGTAAGCGCTAAGTGATTAGTCGAGCTAGGGTTTCAATGTCAAGGTCCAAATCATGCGATGAAGGGGAATTATTGGGCAAGCATGAAGCTCCTGTTCGACTTGGAAGCTAGTTACAGGTAACGGTTCATAGTACTGAGCGCATAGGCTGAGCCCAAAAGAATGCAGGCTATAGGATTGTGGTGTTGGCGTGGTGGTTGACCTTCGATCAGGAAGTTCGCTCGGGCTGGGCCGGAAACTCCTTATTGCAATGGGCTAGGGCTGCAGTGTTGTGTGGGCCGTCTCTGGCCTTGGCTCTCGGCCACCAGCAAAGCTCTCGGTGTTGGAGCTTGGGATGTGGGTTGTGAGCGAGGCCCCCATTTGGACTCAGCACGTGATCACGTACAACGCTTTCAGTGTTGGGCGCTTGGGATATGGGTTATTGCGTGGCTAGCAGGGGTTTCCACGGGTGTTTCCACGTGGACGATGGAGGATGGATGATGCATGGGGCCCCTACGAGTGACGTGGCTCCACGGAGATCCAAGACGTAGCCATGGGGGAGGAGATCAACGGCTCACGTGAACTCCGCGCCGTCAAAATGCTTGGGAGATAAGGGGAGAGGCGGTCACAGTAAGAATACCACCCTCCTACGTGTCATGCTCCAATGTCATCCGCATGCTCATAAAGCGGTATAAGAAACCACCGATGGCCCATGTGGAATCCGCCCCCTGGGGATATTATAAAAAGAGAGGTAATTCCTTTCCGGCAATCCATTTAGGAGATAAAGCGAGAGGGACTAAGCATGGTGCAGCATACAATAATGCGAGCGAGACTAAGCACCCACAAGCTAACCTTGCAGGTGGCTGCAACGTTTTCCTGGAAGCCCGTGATAGCCATCTGCGTCGGGCAGGCTTGTCTGTGACTTCAAAATTTAGGGTTCGGTGCTGAAGCCACTGGCAATATCAATGCTGAGATTTTATCAGACTCAGAGAAATCCTTCGAAAGGTGTACAGCTTAAGAAGAAGAGTTCGGTTCTCGTAGGGGGGAAGAGCCCAGGTTGTAGTGGAAAAACAAACTCATGCAGAAAATAGAAAAAGGTGGAACCCTGACACAGCTTCAGATCTTTCCAAATGGAACAGAGATATCCACTTTTGTCTTGTAAACAAAGATAAAGACAACATTCTATGTGTCTAGGTAATTAGACTAAATGGTGGACAGCCTTGTCTCCAACGCCGAGGCCAGACTAGGCGGCTTCGTCTCCAATGTCGTCGCATGGCATTGGGGTACAGTACGGGTAAACATTTTATTACCTTCCGCATTTATCTAGGTCGTTATTATTTAAGATAATGCCAGTTTTGTTTTTTTTCCTTTTCTCCCTCGTGGACGATATTATACCCTGCCTACGTATGGGTTTCTGCATGATCCATGTTAATACTCAGATTTAGGTATAACCTTGTGAGTGATGGCGTAGATCTCCTGGAATTTTGTGTATTATAATTTATTTCAGACCCAAAAATCTCTGTTTTAGGATTTATACGAATATCGGTGTTGAGCCATCTCAAAAGAATGCTTTTTAACCTTTCAGATTAGTGACACGATCTACATATGCCATTCGACTGAATTTAAGGTTTAACTATTGCGTTTTAGGTCAAGATTTTACTCTGGTAGATAATACCGTTGCCATTTTAATACCGTGTTCCAGTTATCTCTGTGTTGTCTTATTCAAACTTTCATTACCCTATGGTTTCATATGCACTCTCATGGCGCATAATTTCATATGTATTTTGGCTCTGCATTATGCACAAAATTTTGTGACCTGAGCATTACGTCCAAAATTTGACTCTCGGCTGTCGTGCATGTTGGCAGAAACTTGGCATTCACTTTTAATTCTATGCAAAACAATATTCGATGAGGTTAAATGGTTAGCAACAACATCTGAAAAATGTTTTTCTATCGAGCCCTCGGCTTTATGTGAGAAAATGGATATCGATTTATATCTTGTGATGTGTTGTTTCGAGCTGAACGTTTATCATACCATCGGAAAATGATGTCTTCCTCCAAGATTTCCTCATCATATATACATTTAAGAATTAAAGTAATGTCCAAAACTGCTTCAGGACGTGCATGGTTACAAAATGCTTTAATAGTCTCCAGTGGCATCGACTGTAAATTTATTTATTTTTAAATCCATGAATCCTTATGGTCTTGACTCTGTTCAACAATCGATTTTCATCACAAGCTCCAGCCTTATTACACCAATTTGGAGCTCCCAACGAATGGGGAATTGAGATTATAATTTCTTGTATGTCTGTTTACCAATATGAGTTTTATCTCTGTGTTTGTGTGAATGTAGGCTTATCTCTTTTTGAAAAAAGGCAGAGCACTCAATTAAGTCAACCCTGAACTAGTGCTCTGCAGAACATCAACGTGAATAGAAGTCTTGCAGCTTTAGCAGCATGGCTTAGTTCAGCTTTTGTTAATTTATTTAACCAATGCTAGTCAATTACACGGGGACTACCTTCTCAATCACTTGGGCTTGACCCCCCCCTTATTTTTTTTTTCTACAGGTTTATTATTGGAAGGCTGTGGTGGAGGCTCTACAGCAATAGGTTCATGTTCAGCTAGCTTTTCTGCTTCTTTTGTTTCAAGTACAGAATGCAGATCACACAAAGCCATAATATAGTCCGCAAAAGGGGCCCTTCTCTTCCTTAGTTTCATATGATGTAAGCGATTCTTCATTAGGAGGAGCAGAAATCGAGACTCCATTGAACATATATTATAAGCGGGGAAGAAATTTTTTTTTTTGTTTGCAGACTTTTCTGGACACGGAATTATGGGCTTTCCCACCAATTACATAAGGTTCGCTGCGATTAGACTTAGCAGCAAGTATTACAGGCCAAATGGTCTCTAATACACCACAGCCAGAGTTGACGCAATAAATATATATAAAAAAATGGAAGGAAACACGAGCCCTCGCAGAGTCACAAGTCAATGGATTGCACAAGTAACTAGACGACGACGGTAAAATTTGTATTGTTTGGAGAGTTGCAAGAGCCTTATAGAAAGATCGACGGCTCTCTATCTATTCTGCATTGGCAACATGCACGCAAGATAAGGAGGGTTAGTGGTTTCGGTAAGAAAACCGCCATCACACGTGTCAAATTTTGATACATCCGCATATTAAAACCCGGTATGGCAAACCATTCGAGGGGCAATGCGGAACCGCCTCACGTGCCATCAAAAGTATACCCTATTTATGGGAGAAAATGAGGCTTTATTTTATTTTATATATATTGGTAACTCGTGGTAAGAAAATCCAATATTTTAATATCTTATAACTATTTAAATTTTATTTTTACATTTATACACCATAATTCTTAAGCCCTAAATTCATAATTCCCGTGAGTTGTCTTTTATGCAAGAACCGACATACTTAATTTAAATTCATCCAAATAAAACGTATCTACACCTTGTCATTAAATACCCCCAATAATTCGGTTGGGCATCTAATTAGTAATTACGATTCTCTTCTCCCGTCCCAACAATTTGAGCTTGTATTTTATATTTCATGTGCATTGAAATTTTAAACGAATCACACCTATTAAAGCCATTTTTTTTTCCACATATGTATACATTTATTGACCTAGTTTTCTGTTATATTGCACGAAGAATATGCTCATCCGCCATAGATTTGGAGTATGGGAGTTCGTTTACTTTACAGGCAGCCTCCTAGCTTTTCTCCAAAACCTTATGTTCAATTTTCTCGGTGGAGGATGCTAGATTTACACATAATTTCAAAATTTTCTGCTTAATATATGTATTTATATTTTTCGTTCATGTTCTGTTTCTGTTATGCTTTGTAAATAAACAGAAAAAAGGGCTCTTCGAGTTATTTCCTACTGTGTTGCAGCGATCCTGTTGTTTGTTATTTTCTAGTAAATTTCCTTATGATTCCCGATGTAGTTAGGCCCTAAGGTTTCAGGGTTTGAGCCGAGGCTCTGATACCAAATGTAGTGCCCTATCTAGGCACTGGGTCTCTATTTATCCATTTATGTGTAAATACCAAATTTTTACTTCGTTTGCTTTCTAAAAGAAGAGAATCAACCGTCTATGTTTCAGGTTTCTAAAAGTTCATAAGTCTGCGCAAATTAAATAAACATAAACTTAAGGATTTTCATTCTAACCATGTTCTTATTTCATGCATAATCTGAAAATTAAGGGAAATACAATTCATTTAAGCTAGCTGAGTACAATACCTGGGCCCGTAGATTTGCAGTAAGATCAGAAGACTTACATGGTGAATTCTGTATGGTACCTTAGCAACCCAAAATGATGTGTCAACCCTGCCGATCAGCTATTATCATGCTGACCCTAGGAAATCAACGGATTTCCTAGCCCACGAGCCCACAGACTGATAATCCCGACAGCAACTTTCCATCGAACCTTTTCATGGTAAAATTTTGCTGAGTTAACCCCCTCTTCAGTCTTTTCTTTTGAGTTTTCCACCTCCTCAAAGCTTCAAGTTAACCCCCTCCTCGGCATTCCTCCTTTTTCCAAAATCCTCACAGTTCTCCCACAATAACCCCCTTACTACTTTGTTAATTCTCCTCTTTATAGGAATCCACCTCCTTCAAAAGTCAAACTTCCTTATCACTCCACCGCCCTAGCTGTCGTGGTCTTGGAAGTACAAATCATTAATGCATCCCCTTTTAAGGTAAAAAGGTGGAATATATATATTATTTTTAAGTCACCCAACTTTCTCTCGAGTAGTGGAGTTGTTAAATAATTTATTTAACAAACCCCTTTTATTTACTTGGAATGGATCCGTTAATTAATTGAATGAATCATTTATTTAATAATTATTCAATCCACTATGCTCTATAGAAAGGATTATTATCATTATTACTATTAATTAAATAATAATAATAATGTAATAATAATAACAATAATAATTAATAATAATAGTAATTAATCAAATTGTGAATAGTAATTAAAATATTTATTTGTTTAATGGATAAGTGTCAACATAGTACCTCTAGGTATAATTAATGTAATATACTTAATAGTTTATTTAATCATGATCAACAATTATATAGCACACTCTCTTAGTATTAATGTTTAACTGTCATTCTTCATATTGAAGTCCCATTCACTTGAGGATACTTGCAATTAATGACACTTATTTTAACTGTTCATCACTATGTTTACATACAAGACTAATTAACTCATTTTACACATTAAAACTTGATGATCTTTTACTGGTTAAGTCATTCACTGAATACTTATTTGAGTTATTTATGATAACTTATAACATTGTTACATCTTGATAAGTATATTGTTTAACCAATATTATTGCGCATGTGCATAATGTGCATGCGTGGCCAGCGTATGCACAAGACGGACATGTACTATAAACATACGTCATAATTCCTATGCATAACAGCTAACTAATACTAATAATACTTTATGCAAACTGAACAAGTATACATTCATCATAATATCACTAAAACATCATCGGTTATTTTATGAGTTAACCTTTAAGATTTTATTTCGTTCTTTTATGATTACATTTGATCAATCATTCAGGTACAAAGGAAATCTACCTACTACCACTAACTCCAGGTCAATGAATACCCAACCCTCAACAGTACTAACTATCATATCCTCCCATCCTAACCTACTGCCACATCCTCCCTATCCTTCCTCTGCTAGTACAAAAGTGGATGTCGGACTCATCGACCTGACCACATAGAACTTGAGAGTGATAGCGTCAGCTGTACAGCGGACCTATCCTCCCCTAGCAGGCATCCGACCATCGTCATCAGAACTACATGGGGAGCATGTCTTAGCACGGCCCTCCCACGACCTCGGGTATCATAGGAACATAGGGTGGGAAACACATCCATCCCTCTCAACATACTGGGCCTATGCCCTTATCAAATTCTACTCTGTTGCTGTCGAGTTTATCGGTCCATGTCATCGTTTCATCAATTTCGGTTGCTAAGGTTTACTGCATGGATAGGTTCTTCTCCGTATCTCAGATCAAGTACCCGGCTATCCCATAGCCCTCGTGTCCTGTAGGTTAGCATTCTGCAAGATACACCTTTTATAACAAGCATTTCCATTCGATCACCAATTGATCCATATCATCAACATCATTTTATTTCACGTCACAATTTCATCATAGGTATGTATGGAATATAACAGTTCTATCAATTTCATCATAGGATGGCATCCACGTACAACACCATATATTTCGCATTTCGTCAATGAAAACGCTAAACATATATTTTCCATTCTATCATTGTCTGATCCATATTGTCAGCATCATTTATTTCATCACATAAAATCGTTAAATAGATCACAGCATAATTATCACATCATATATATCACATTTCCTCCATGACGATTATCAAACATACACTGTCATTATGAAATAAAAGAATCTCATGTTAATCATAACTTAATAACTGCATGAATATAGTAACATCATTAACACCGTAGCAACATATCATCATGTCTATCATGCCGAAAATATAGTTCACTCTGTCTAGCTGATTCCAACAGGTAATAAGCAATTAAAGTGAAAGGTGTCTAACTCGTAAATAGGCCTAGTCAAAATATGGGGCATTACAATTGCAAACCCCATAACCTCCTTACAGAAGAAGGGGAATAAGTTTGTATGGGATCAAAAGTGTGTAGATAGTTTTAAAAAGTTGAAGGAATTATTAACTACAGCACCTATTCTGAAAATTGTAGATCCTAAAAAAGATTTTACAGTATGCATCGATGCATGTAATGACGGACTCGGTGGAGTCCTGCTGTTGCATATAAGTCTCAAAAGTTGAAAATACATGAGAAAAATTACTCTAGATATGATATGGAATTATTAGCAGTAATACACGCCTTAAAAATGTGGCGTCACGATCTTATTGGTAGAAAATTTACTTTGATGATAGATAACATGGGGCTAAAATATTTACTAGATCCAAGGAACTTGAATGATAGACAAATTAGATGGCTAGCCTTTCTAAGTGAATATGATTTTGAAATTCAGCATATAAAGGGTGAAGAGTACAAGGTTGCTGATGCTTTAAGTCGTAGTGCAAAGTTAAATTTTATTTCAGCCATCACTACATACACAACAAATTTAGAAAATCAGATTTTTGAAGGGATTAAAACAGATGAAGAGTACATAAATTTACATGAAAAGACAACAGAAATTAATTCTGAAAAATTCTATGGAAGATTTCAGGTTAAAAGAAAATGGCTTGCTGCTGTACAAGAACAGGTTATATGTACCCAATGTACCAAAGATAAAAAATTCTGATCTTAGATGAGATTTCCAAAAAGTCATTATGCTGGTCATCCAGGTTATCAGAAAACCATAACTATGTTACGAAAAGATTATTATTGGCCCAGGATGAAAGATGAAGTAGCAGAATATATAGCTAAATGCATTGACTGTCAAAGAGTAAAGGTTGAACATCAGCATCCGGCTGGACTATTACAACCATTACCTATACCTAGTTGGAAATGGGAGATCATAAGCATAGATTTTATTACCGGACTACCCAAAAATTTGAAACAAAATGATTCTATCATGGTGGCAGTGGATAAACTCAGCAAGGCAGCACATTTTATACCAGTAAAAACTACTTATAAGGCTTCAGATATTGCAGAAATTTTCATGAAACATATTTTTCGATTACATGGAATACCAAAGGTGATAGTTTCAGACCGTGATTCTAATTTTACTGGAAACTTCTGGAGATCTTTGTTTAAAGGGTTGAATACAACCTTAAAATTCAGCACAACATTTCATCCACAAATGGATTGACAGACATAAAGGGTAAATCAAATATTGGAAGACATGCTAAGGATGTATGTCACGGACCAGCCTGGTAAGTGGGAGGACTACTTGCATTTAGCATAATTTGCATATAACAACCATTACCATGCATCAGCCAGGCTTATCCCTTTTAAAATTCTTTATGGTAGGAAATGTAATACACCAGTTTCTTAGAATGACCTAGTTAATAGAGTTATTTTAGGACCTGAATTGTTGAAGGAAATAGAACTAACTGTGCAACATGTACAAAGAAATCTTGAAGCTGCCCAAGATAGGCAAAAGAGTCAAGCAGATATTAAAAGGACTCATAAAGAGTTCCAGGTTGGTGAGCATGTTTTCATTAAGGTAAGACCAAAGAAGAGCTCATTAAAATTGGGAAGCTGTGCCAAGTTGGCACCCAAGGATTGTGGTCCTTTCAAAATTTTGTCAAGGGTTGGACCTGTGGCATACCAACTAGCTTTGCCACCAAATTTAAGAATACATAATGTTTTTCATATTTCGTTTTTAAAGAAATATGTACACGATGCTACTCATGTTATAAATTGGAATGATGTACAGGTGGAACAAGATGGCGATTTTCAAGTGGAAACGGATTGTATCCTCGAAAGGAGGGAAACTCTACTTTGGAATCGCACCATTGGGAAAGTAAAGGTGCAATGGAAACACCTTAGCACAGAAGAGGCAACCTGAGAGTTGGAGAGTAGTATGCAGGTAGCATACCCAGCTCTATTTCAGGAATACTCAGAAAATGAATGAACAACATCGAGGATGATGTTGAGACTTAAGGGGGGTGTATGTCACCTACCCAAATTTTGAGACTATTTATTTTATTTGCAAAAAAAATATGTTAAATTATAATTACAAAGATTTGTAATTATGACCAAATTTGGTCAAGGATGTTTGTAATGACAGATTATTATTATTTAATAAATTAAAATAGGAGGCAAACACCCAAGGGAACTATTAAATGAGTGTTCACTAACCCACTAGGAGGAATGGAATTTGTTAGAAGGCATGGGATAGGTGTCAGCATTTTCACTCCACCACTAGCTGTTGGTTATGGGACAACTACCCCTAAATTTGTGGTATTATCCCCCAGGTGGGTGGAAGAGAGCTATTAGCTCATTAATGACGAGGTTAACCACTAAAAAGGCCTAGGCAGCCTAGAAAAGGCAATTTGAATTGAGTAGGGAGCTCCACATTATTTTTTGCAGAAATAATTCCTCAAGTGTATCAGGTGATCACTGCGAGATTCCAATAGGGAGGCTAAGTGAATGTGCATTGTGAGTCTGCTGAAATTTATTTTGAGAAGGAAACCACAGGTGTCGTTGCAGGTCTCTTTAACTGCTAAGTCTATATGACTGAATGATCTACATTGTTGCTACAAGTTGATAACCTAAAGCTTCTACAGATTCTTCTTCCTAGTGGTTCAGTGAACAGGCTCAGGGGTCCTAAGGCAAGTAATTTGGCTGTCTTCAGGAGTAGGTTGGGTGGAACAGGATCCTTGGGTTGTTTGTTTCTCCTACATTCGTCAGGTTCTACTATTCTATCTTGTTATTCTCAGTTAAAATATTTTCTGCATTTGTAGATTTAGTATTTACAATTAATTACATGCAGTTGTATATAATAGAACCAACTTGGTAATTACATGGAGTTTGCATAACATAGGATAGAGCAAGTAGTACATAACAATCATACATTTTAATATGGAACCAAGTTATTAACGGAAGAGATCTCACCGATTGCATTTCGACATCATTCTCTAAAACCATTAAGACACGTGGAGATTACCGAAACTAGTTAGGAACTCTTCTGTCACATTGCATAAACATTAAAGCTCTTATTTGTAATCTGCGAAAGGAACGATTCAAATCATTTAGCACGAATACTAAGTAAGCCTCGGGGTACCCTCAGGACCCCTTTCAACATCAAAAGATGAACAACAGTTAGTACTTGTAAACAGTTATAATTGACATAACATTGACATAAGTATTATAAAAAATATAACTGAATTGTGAATAGCATCTTAGTATAGACTAGTCGTTATCATAATTAATTGTTAGTTAAAAGAATTAGCATTCATTTTATTTCCGCATTAGTGTTTTCAACATTTAATGCTATTTTAAAAATTTTAAAATTTTATGAATTTTTCAGGATGTTACACTACACGAGAACCAGGGGGCTTCTGGGTTTTGGGTACTATGGGGGTTGTCCCATAGTTATTGCAATATGTGATATTAAGGCACATCTATATATAAGGGTAGTTTTGTATAAGGAAGGGTTGGTTGTTGGATATTTTGGTTGGTCATAGTTAGATGTTCGACGTTGGTCGATTGTAATAGAGGAATAGTTCCAAAGAGAGAGAACAAACTCTACAAATGAGTGCATAGAGATCTGATTGTAGAGAAGAGTCTGTAGATGAAGGCGCAGACTGGAACTGTTACCCTTCCAAGTAATATAAGAACAGTTCCTGTGGACGTAGCTCCCTCGTGGGAGTGAACCACATAAATCTATTTGTTTATGTATCCGAGCTTATGTTGTGCTTTACATGCAAGGTCATGGTGTATTAATGTATTTGATTTCATGTATAAGTTAATGGTAATTGCATGTTAATTAAATAGAATGCATAAGAATAAATGTTGTGGAGGAACACTTAGAATGATGAATGCATAGCTAGATGGTGAATATAATAGAGATTCAACATAGTTATGTATATTGATTATAAGCTGTGAAGTGCGAAGTCATATGTCCCTTCCATTAGATTTGTCGATGTTAAATGAGGCTATAGTGAGGTTGTTAACCACATCTGCACGTCGCCACGGTTATAGAAACATGATTCTGTAACCCCCCATATTCTCTTCGGGTGATCCTTCAGCCTATTTATAGGTTGATGCTGAAAGGGCCAGTGAAAGGGGTTTTGTTGTTGTTGCGGTGAAACTTCGTCGAACTCGGGTCTGCCTAGGAAAGCCAACAAATGGTTATGTTTTTGACTTTAGACTAATATATTGGTGATGTGTTATGTTGATGTGGAATCCAGAGAAGAGTGAAATATAGAATTGGGTGATTCAAATAGAACGTGGGTTTGCAAAGAAACAAAACATACATCCTTGGCTTGCTACAGAACAGTGGCTACAAAGATACATATTTAATGAGTTGCACAAAGTCTTCTTCGCATCCTTTTCTAACGTGTTATTTGACTGTACATCCAAGGTAACAGAAAGAAAAAACGGTTTCCAGTGTGGAGAACCTATAGTTTGGAATCAAGAGCTGATTCAGAGACTTAAAGGGATTAATAACCAGATTTCAAGAGCAATAGATTTTTGGCTAGATAGCTTGTTGGAAGGCTATATTACAAAGTTTGTTGTGGACACTTTGAAGTCCTACAGTGCAGCTGAAAGATAACGTTTCAAGGGTTTTAGAGGTAAGTACTTGAAAAACCTCAGTTTATGCATTAAAATGCTATTAGCTGAAAAAGGTGTGTTAAGAATGCAGTCAGATTCCTAGGGTTTGAGTCTGTAATGTTAAAAAACACATATATTGACACATAGGAAGACATTGACATTCTCTGTAATGGAAAAAGATATAAACATAGCACTAGACTGAGGTCTCGCGGAGTTGAACCTCGCACATTTGTAGAAGCTGAGTTAGAGAGTGATAGAAACTCGTCTCAAGATGAGTCTGATAGTGAAACAGAACCTAGACATATTGGTTATGAGCCTATCACTCCACACAAACCTATAGCTGTTGAAAGAGATATGACTAGTTCACAGAACACTAGTATCAGTAATACTGTAGGAACAAGTACAAAGAATCAGCCGACTGGTGGTATACCTCCACCACTTCACTCCACAGGTAGTACTGTAGTATTTTAAACCCTACACCTCCTAGAAGAAGGATGGCAGATGATAAAGCACTAGAATTGGCCAAAATGCTCATTAATGGCCACTAACAAGCCCTTGAACCACTTAATTCACCCTCATGATGATTCCATACACATTAGTTGACTATAATAACGTAATCATGGTCCATCTAGGTTCATTGGAGCTCATTATATCCCAATACAGGAATCATACTTGGCACAATGTCATTGATTGGGGGAATTACTCCACTAAGATTTGCATTAATGTGAGCTACTCAACTACATCCTAAGGCTCACAAATTTCTCTCTTGAGATGTATTATATATTGTACACATCTTATTGAATAAGAAGAGTGTGGATTTCATTCCAATTGAGTTCTATCTCTTGTGTTTCTAGCTTTTCTTCTTCTCTATTTTCTGCTAATCTCTGTTGCAAGCCTAGTGAGGTTATATATGCTTTAACATCCTTATTTATAGAATTTATTTCATGGCATCAAGTCCATATAAATTTGACACTTTTGAAGCTCATTAAGGAATTTTTGTTTATTGACAAGTTGCAAAACACTCATTCCCTATTCTTTTTCTTGATCAATGGGAGAGCAATATTTTGCAATTCCATAAGTCTAAACAATTGGAATTTTATCTCTATCATAAAAGTTTGGTAAGATTCAAGAGGATGCAAATTATTTAGAGGATTTTAGATACCAAACATTTGAGGAACCTAAAGGGACCATAGAAATGATGGTTAAAGGTAAGAAATTTTCTAGTGCATCGTATAATGAACCTTTGATGTTACTTAAAGTCAATTTCGATAACGAGAAATGACCTAAAATTAGTTCTCTACCGGGATGACTAGTGATCCACAATGTCAAGCAAGCCAGATCTAAACAATGCTAAGACTAATATGAAATGCAAGACAAATCTAAAACTAAGAACCAAAACTGAATACAACAATGGAGGGTGAGGCTAGGAGAGCCTCACCTCTCAATGAGAAAAACCAAGAGAACTCTCACAGCCAATAGCCATAAACAAACTAAGAGACACACAAGAATGGCATGCATAAACTTGTCTTTCATTAGGAGGCCAGATGCCTTTTTATAGAGATTACAAAGAGCATAATAAATAATGCCCATTATTATACTAAGAATAATCTACTTTATCATTTAGCTATCCATGGGGGTAGAACCCAATACAATGAACCTAATACATTAATGGGGAGTGTGGGCCTCCCATACAGACCAATTCCTCCCGATTGAAGTGGAAAGCGTCCCTGCTTTCCTTCCTCTCCGTTGAAGTTTTAGAGCACTGTGGATGGAGTGCAGAATCCCATGTCTGCTCAGAAGTTGTAGTGATGCTAGAACAAAAGGATTGTTGATGTTGGAAAGACTAGGAGGGTGGAGACACCTGGCTTCCCAGTGAGTGCGACTGAGGCTGAGAGGGTGGAGACACCTAGTTGCTCAGTGTGTTGTGCCGCGTAGTTGGGAAGGGTGGAGACACCTGGCTTCCCCAAAGCGAAAGAGAATCGTTGTGAACCAGTGAAGAGGAACCTCTGGAGCGAGATGGAGAGTGCTACAAAACCGTGTAAAGTGCTGTAGAGTACTTATGAATGACATTGAAGAGGCCATGTTGAAGATGGCGTGCTGCAAATGAAGGACCTGTGCTGCTGGAGAAAACCAACAACTGTTGCAAAAATGATCATGCTTGACATGAACTGATTATGGATCTGAGCTGCAAAATGATCTAGAAGCTGATATTCTTGTTCACGACAATGATGTCTGTTACAAATAAACCAAGGTTGTAAACATATACTTGTCAATTGCAGTACTAAGAACTGTTGTGGATAAATGAACGGAAGAGCATGATGCAAAGTGAGTGAAAAAGAAGAACAAAAAAAAAGGAATAAGTAGTGGCCAGACCCAGCCTCAGACTGAAATAGCAGATGGCGATTCTTATCCTAAACCGGAGACGTCTAAATTGGCTGTTGACGGTGAGATGAATGTACTGGATTCTACCTTATATACAGTACAAATAGGTAAAGGGAATGGAGAAGAAGGATGGATAAGCTAACGCTAAATGGGATCGTGAGGATGGGATGAAAGGCTGCCACGAAAATCAATGGGTGATAGGGCCAAGCTCTAAGTGGGAGAGACAGGCTTTGGGAATTGCTGCGAAAGAAAAAAAAGTCGATTGTATGTAATGAGCGTGAGAGGAAATGATGGATGTTAGGGAATGCAGCGAAGATGGAGGGATTTGCTGCACGCCTACGGAATGCGTGGAGGCTGAGAGGAGGTAGGGAAGAATAGGCCGCCTGAGATTGGAGTGTGATTTTGCAGGAAAAGGAGGTGTGAAGGATAGGGGAACTAGGGCTCCAATGGGTGAAGCAGCAGCGTGGAGAAAAAAATAAAATAAATAAGGTCGCAGCATGTGTGAATGGTGGATTAGCTGCGCATGTAGGTAGCATAGGGAGGAGGTCGCAACCTGACGAGGAACTAGACACAACGTGAAAGGGCTAAGCATGAGGGGGGTGTAGTCTGAAAGGGATGCTGCGTGAAGGGGTATCCTTAATCTTTGGTAGCGTGATAGAAAAGGGCACGAATTGATCAGTGAGAGGTAGCTGCGTGAGAGGGGCAGCATCAAAGTTTGATAGCGTGGGAGCTAGGGCAAGGTTGGAGCACGTTTAAGATGCTGCGTAGAGTGGATGCAAGGATGCAGCGTGGAGTGAGTGTAGGCGTGGAGGGGAAGCATGGGATGAGTGTGAAGGTAGGAAGGAGTTAGGGATGCAGACTGCAGGCTGAGGTTACCTGCCAGAAAGGCGTGGAAGATGGGATTGCATGCAGCTGAGGCATCAGCATGGAAGGGGGCTGGGAATGCGTGGATTAAGGGGCTGCGTTGCTATGGGAGAGGGCAGCGTTGAATGCAAGGGGGAAGCGTGATAGATGGGCTGAGTTAGAGCTGAGACATAAAGTGAATACCAATAGAATGGAAGGGGTGGAGTGTTGATCATGTTGAGTATTAGGTGAGAGATGGAAAAAGCGTGAAGGCTGGAGGCAGCGTAGCATGCAGGTTGATGGAGGAGGCATGTGATTGCTAGGGAAGTGAATGCGTTGAGTGGGGAGAGGGCGTGTATGGTGTTGAAGGGATGAATGTGCGTGGGTTGAGGGATGTAGTAGTTAGGGCTGCGTAAGGGAGAGATTGGAAGGTGCAGGAGGGTAGCGTTTTGGGGAATGGAGAGTTAGCTGGCTTGATGGCTGAGCATGAGAGGATTTAGGATTTGCAGGTGATGAGCATGAGAGTTGGATAGCGTGGGAGCTGGGCCAATAAGTGAAAAAGGAATTTTTGCAGAGAGACGTGAATGGAGGAAGCAGCGTGACTGGAAAATGGAGAGTTGAGACAGTGTGCAGGTGTAATGGTGTTAGGGTTTTGAGGGAATGTTCAGGAGATTGAGGGAGATGCATGCTAGGTAGTGATGAAGAAAAAAATGTTGAGCCTGAAGCTACAGTAATGCTGAACTTGGAGAAATAAGAAATGCAGCTGTAAAACCAAAACACCTAAATCCTAACGAGTAAGTAAAACAACTAAAAAACTAAAAAAAAAAAAAATGACCAGGTAGAGGAGTGAACGTCTCTAATACCAATTGATCCTCAATGTCGAGCAGGCCAAATCTAAACAATACTAAGACTAATTTGAAATGCAAGACAAATCTAAAACTAAGAACGAAAACTGAATACAAAAATGGAGGGTGAGGCTAGGAGAGCTTCACCTCTCAATGAGAAAAACCAAGAGAGCTCTCAGAGCCAACAACCATAAACAAACTAAGAGACACACAAGAATGACACGCATAAACTTGTCTTTCATTAGAAGGCCAGATGCCTTTTTATAGAGATTACAGAGAGCATAATAAATAATGCGCATTATTATACTAAGAATAATCTACTTTAATATTTGGCTATTCGTGGGCATAGAACCCAATACAATGAACCTAATACATTAATGGGGAGTGTGGGCCTCCCATACAGACCAACTAGACTAATAGGTCTGAGATTGGATCCTTTCTTACAAATTATGCAAACTTGCTTTGTATATTTTTAGAGAGATGAAAAGATTCATGGTAAAATTATGATAAATAACTTTATTGATTTTTGGCCATATTCTAGGCCTATTAAAAATCAACCCTAACATCTATGAGAAAGCAAATAATGAAATTGAAAAGATGTTGGTTGTAGGATTAAGATTTCTAGAGAATGAATCATATCCCTTGTTATGTACAATAAACACACCATTGACATCAAAGTTTGTGTGGATTTTGAGAGTTTGAAATTTTCTTGCATGCATGATCCTTCTCCCTCTCCTTTCAATGATGAGGTGTGTGATTCGGTTGTGGGAAAGGATTCGTATTCATTTATAAATATGTTTTTAGGATATCATCAAGTATAGATTGCATAAGAGTATACTAAAAAACCCGACTTTACTATTGAATGGGGATCCTTTTCATATAATGTGACGTCTTTTGGTCTCAAGAATGTACTCATTGTCTTCCTCGGTATGGTGATTGTAGAATTGAAATATTTTATTGATAATTTTTTAGAGTTGTATATGGAAAATTGGAATATTTTCAACTTATTAAAAGAGAACATTAGGTTGTTTAGATCAATGTTTGATTGGTGTAGGAATCTCCGAATATAATTCAACTTGAAGAGATGCATATTCTATGTACCATTTGGAACTCTATTGGGACACATTGTTTGCAAGGAAGGAGATGAGTTGGTGGACCTTTCCAAGATTCTTATTATTGCGACTTTGACTACCCCAACGCCCATCAAATAGTTGTTGTATACTTTGGCCAATATAGGGTATTACAACAAGTTTAACCACACCTATGTTTCCATTACAATTCTTCTATAGAAGTTGATGAATATTTTCAAGTTGTTCCTATGGACATCAAAATGTGAACTAGATTTTAATTTGCTCAAAGAAAAATCGTTAAGTGCCCAATCCTTGTGTTTTCTTATTAGAAATTTGTAGATTCTTTGGGGATGGCATTGGGAGAAGTCATTTCTCATCCAAGAGAACAAAATCGGATCACCTAATTTATTTAGCAAGTATAAGCTTTCACATTTCAAGTTCAACTATACAAGCATTGAGTGTGAAGGACATGTTGTAGTTTATGCTTTACGAACGTTGAGGCATTACTTTTTAGGAATCCTTTTAGTTATTTTACTAGTCATTATTCATTAATGTATTTGGTTCACAAGTATATATTTTTAGGGTAAATGTTTTTAATGGTTTCTCTTATTACAAGAATTTTCATTTGAAATTGTGGTTAATCTAATATGAAATTAGGAGTATTAGGTGGTGTTGCAGATGATCAAATTCTAGATGTCGATTTGTTAAAGGTAGTAGTTGTACCACTGACTATTTGGGAAAAAATATTTCTTTTTACCATTGGTGTTGCTCCAGATGATTATTCCACAAATCAGAAATCTCACTTTGTGGTAATGTTTGTACAATATTTGTTAATTGCATGATATTTATAGAAGTTAGGTATTGATGGTATTCTTTAGGGATATTTTATTGGAATTTCATTAAGGAGTTGTGAGAGGGAACGTGGGAGGTAAAGAAACAACTCACAAGGTGTTAAATGTTGGTTTGTGGTGACCTACAATGTTTGAGGGTTGTAAGGAGTATTTAAGGTTTCTGATGTATGCTAGTGAGTATTGTTAGTAATTTTCTATTCAATGGACTCGCATATTAATATAATTGTACATAGGTTAGCTATCAATTAAAGGAGCCCAATTATGTGATCTAATAAGGTTTTAAATTAAATGGGCTTACAGAATTATCAATTAATTAATTAAGGTATGGAACTTTTATGTGTAGAAAACCGTTAACCTTTCAGTTATGATTGATGGGCCCATAAATGAAAGTGTTTCAACCAAATCATATATTAGGTTTATGGTCCCTAAGTTAGATACGTGAACTGTTATTCTCTCTGCCCCATCTCAAAGAAAAACTCCAGAAAGACAATGTATCGAAGGCTTAGAAGTTCCTAACCCCTTGAGCTTTTACCATTGGATCAAAGTAAGTGTTCTTCCCACAAATCAAGTATAGATAACCGTAGTGGGAGTAATCATCTATAAAGTTGATAAAATACTGTTGTCCATTCCATGAAGCCGTAGGGAATGGACCACAAATGTCTGTATGTATCAACTCTAAGGGTACTTTACTCCTATTAGCACCTATTTTCCTTATGTTTGTTTGTTTTCCCTTTACGCATTCTATGCAGATTTTAAAGTTTGATAAATCAAGGGAATCAAGAATTCCTTCTGACACAATCCTCGGTATTCTTTGTTTAGAGATGTGACCTAATCGCTTATGCCATAACATTGATGAATTCTCATTTGTTATTGTGCGTTTAGTACTAAAATTACTTGAATGCAGATTTTCAATATCATTTGAGGTTTGCTTGTCTAATCTATATAATTTATCAATTAGAGTACCAGTTCCAACAACATTTGAATTTAGAGAAATACTGCAAATTCCATTTCCAAAAGAACAAGTGTATCCGGATTTGTCCAAACAAGAAATAGAAATCAAATTCCGTCTAAATGACGGTACAACAAAAGTCTCCTCTAATTCCAAATAGAAACCAGTATCTAATCGAATTCTAAAGACACCAATAGCCTCCACAAGCGCCTTATTTCCATTTCCCACATAAATGTATCTTTCAGCATCAATTGGCACTCGGCTCCTTAGGCAATCCTGCATAGTGACACTTATGTGAGTAGTTACACCCGTTTCTATCCACCAAGTGTCAGTAGCTACCAAAGTCAGATTAACTTCTGAACAAACAAGGTTGAGAAGTTTACCTTTCTTTTCACGCCAAGTGGCGTACTTGGAACATTCTTTCTTCATGTGACCAGCTTTCTTGCAAAAGTAATAAGTAGTTGCTGAATCCTGTTTCTTTTGTGCTCTAGGCTGCGATGTTCCTTGATCTGCAATTTCTTTATCCTTATTCCTTTTCCGCTTATATGAGACAGCTTTAGTCCCGGAAGTCGATGCCAAATTGGTACTTTCAGTATTTTCTTGTTTCAGTCTCTCCTCTTCTTGCACACATTGAGCTATAAGCTAATTTAAAGTCCATTTCTCCTTTTGGATATTGTATGATATTTTGAATGGACTGAATTTTGCAAGAAGGGAGATCAAAACTAGGTGCACAAGTATGTCATCCAACAATTGAAGCTGCAAGGCCCTCAGTTTTGTCACAAGATTAGACATTTCCATAATATACTCCCTTATGTTTCCTTTACCCTTATACTGCATTGAAACGATCTTACTAAGAATGGTGCTCGTTTCGACCTTTTTCATTGGCAGGGAATTGGTCTGCAATCTATTTCAGGAAACCTTTGGCATCTTTATCCTCAGGTATATCGCCCCTTATGGATTCTGGAATTGAATGCTGCATGATCATCAGACTCATGCGGTTTGATCGCTCCCACTTCTCATATGTGGCTTTCTGTTCAGCAGTGCTACTACTGGTCAGATCTGCAGGGCAATCAAACCTTAATGCATAGTCTAGATCCATGCAGCCAAGCACAATCATAACGTGCTCTTTCCATTTCTTGAAGATTGTGCCGTTAAGCATAGGAATGTTATTCATATTGGCAGATATAGAAGACACTATAAAAGAAAACAAGTAATGCTCACACTTAATCAACCATATAAAACAAAAAACAAATATATATATATATATATCAAACACACATACATGCAAGTGGGCCCATCTTAAGATACCTAGCACAACACTATTATTTTGTCTTTGGACAAAAATAACAATTTGTAAGTGGTACTCTTGGACATAGTTCATGAACATTGATGACTAAAGCGGCCTAGCAATATGCCTTTCTTTGGACCGACATATTACTAGCATGGTAATCCAAAATGTATCACATATCCATGACTATCCTTTATCTAGCCAAAATAATCTTCCTTTGGGCTGATTATTTCGCATAGACAAAACATGCCTACATACCCAAAAAAAAATAAAAAATTTACCCAATAGAGGTTACTTTGGCAACATATTAGTTCAATCTATTCCATTTTAGACATGAGGCACTCACGGCCTAGTGGATAAGGCGCCTGACTTATGGCAGAAAATTGCATAAATTCATAACAAAAAAATGAAAAACCTTATATGTTGAAGAAAGAAAAATTTCTACCGTAAATGCTCTTCAATGGCAAAATAACAAACCCAAAACACGTCTAATGATCTAACAAAACCTCGCTCTCATACCACTTGACGGAAAATTTCATATACAGAATTTTAACATCATGATTTTAACAATCAATTGACTCAAGATCTCAATTGATTGTTAAAATCATGATGTTAAAATTTTGTATATGAAATTTTCCGTCAAGTATTTCATCCTTCCAAGAGAGATGACTTACCCTTGGATATTGTCATCGGATTATAGCATTTTGACAAATGCGTTGTTGACTTTCGAAGGGATGTCAACCTTTGTGCTCACTATTTTAAAGCATGATATATCATCACTACAACTAAGTTTCTTTCTGAATGGGTAGAATCTTCAACCACGAAGTATTCTTCTACGAATACCAAAACCAGTTTCATTTACTATAATGTTATTAAATGGTTTGAATGTATAATGAACTTGACTAGTGATCAATGTATGGATGTTCTAAGCATTCTTAGAGCCACCTTAACCATGGAATTTATACAACATTATAAAAGCAGTCCATGTCATCCTTAGGCTAATGGGATCATGAAGGCATTTAATAAAATTCAAGGGAATATTTTAACTAAGTTATATAATGCAAACATACATGATTGGGATGAAATGATTCCGACAACTTTATGAACACATAGGACTACCACCAATAAGTTAAGTAGAGACGTTTTTAGTTTCTGTATGGTTTAGAGGTTGTCATTCCTACAAAGTATGTTGTACCTATCCTTTATATTTCACATGTTATGCATATGAAAATGAAGAGTGAATTGTAGAACAAGTGGTATAATTCCTAGTGTTGGAAGAATCCATTTTTTTTGTTGTCTTTCATCAATATATGGAAAAATCAAGATAGAAAGCTTGGAATGAATGCGACATAAAAAATAATTCTATTTAAAAAGTGGATTGTATTTTAATGTATGAGATAAATACTCGAATCCATGGAAAGCTTCAAATGAAATAAATGGGGCCATTTATAGTTGTAGAAATATGAGACTCAAGAGTAGGCCAGAGTAGGCCATTTAACCGAGGTTAATGTAATTATTAAAGCTATATGGGTGAATGGTGCTTGCATGAAGCTCTATATTTCTACTCCATAGAGATGTTTTTTTGCACTCTTGTCCAAGGGGGTAAGGTAGGGTAGGGTAATTTCTGTTTTGGTTCCCATTTTGTTTTATTCCATAAGTTTATTTTAGTTAGCCAAGTTTGTTGTTCATTAATCTATATGTTTTTGTGACTCTAGTTATTTCTTTTCAAACATAGTTAGAGTTTTTGGTTGGGGGACCAATGTTTTTTAGTTCATTGAGTTAGCAATTCAAAATTGGCATGCCCTTTGTGGTAAGGGAGAATTCATTCAGTCCCTCATGTGGTGTTGAATGTTGGAAATTAGTTGAAATCCAAGGTTCACTACAATTATATTAGTCGTCGAATCCAGAGAGATCTTATAAATCAAGTCTATATATGTTTGATTAGCTTGTTGGGGTTTGATAGTTCATGCACCCTTTTATTGAAATTTTAGTGGGCGATGGTATTTAGTTAAAAATATACTTTAAAATTTTATTATATATATACATTTAACAATTGAGTCGAGTTTACTGTTGGGAAACTAATGTTATGAACTAGCCAACAAGTGCCCCATCACATGCTTAATTGAACCCTCTGCTAAATGGGTGGACTCCTAACTCTTCCTTAATAATAGGTTGGGAAATCGTACATTTGCACTGGATTATGTGCCTGAGAAGCAGGGTCTAGTAAATTCTGTGAGAGTATTTAAGTATCCCAACCTTCAAACAATTACACACTATGTGTCTATGTGCATAACCATGAGACATGCCTAATCCTAGAGAAGTGGAAGCATTGCCTAATATTGATCATAGTTTCTTGTGCATTAATCCTGCTATTCCATTTATGTACTAGAGGTATATTGCAGTAATGGAGACAAAAATAGGAAGCAATGAAGTAGAAGCAACATCCAAGGAGGTGATTCTTGCTAACTTGTATGACCCTTTGGTATAAATCATGGGTGACTTGTATAGAAAGGTGAATCAAACATGACTAGTTGATAGTTATTTTTCAAATGGAGACCTATTCCTTGACATGAAATTAGATATCTACATGGACCATATTCCATTAGAGTTTGAGGAAATGATGATAGTGTGGAATCATTAATTTGATTCATTGTGGGATTCAACCCTCATTAGTTTATTGGACCTTCCCACATTTGACATAAGGTTCTTGATTAGTTAGGTGCACATGAATGTGTTGTGGCTAGATCGAGAATATCCCATTCAGGCAAAGGAGATCCAAATACTAATAGTTTTACCCATGGTGGGGTAAGCTATCACCAATGCATTCCGGGTTGTTGGGAAGCATGCTTGAGGATTATGGATTTGCAATCTAGGGTGTTGGGAGACTAGCTTGTACTAGTTGTATGGAACAAAGAGGGGGGGGTTTGTCGAGCCATAATCGATTAGATAAAAAATTTCAAATTATGATTATCCTTCCAATAAATAAAATATTGCATCATGTGGATTTATGCCAAGGAGTAATACATTTTGGATACAATTTTAGTTATGAAATTCTACATCCAGGGAGTCAAGTTGAATTGTAAAAAAATCTTAATGAATAAATTGTTGCAATATTGTAACAATTCCCATGCATCAACATCATATTTTATTTTGATCTATGTGTTGGTCACTTTCAAAATATGGAAGTGGTAACCACCAAAGGGAAAGGATCATTTTCCCACTTGGATAAAAAAGTAATTATCCTGCAGCTTGAACCATAAAGGAGCCAAAGGAATAAGAAAAACATGCTATTGAATGAGCTTTCATTCAACAAACGGTATGACCACCAACTAAATAATGAGGGATATTTAAGCATTATTAAATGTAACATATAGTTTGGTATGTAACATGGCCACACCTATGTACATCCTTGGGGGTCTAACCCTATAATGATGGCCATCACTACTCTAGTGTATTACTCGAAATAGGTAGTTTTTGACATGGAATTATTCTCATGGTATATATTAAATAAGTTGTGTATGGTAAAAGGAAATACATACATTCTACCCAATTTCTTTCTAGCCCCTCGTCACCCATGGAAAAAGGAAGTTGTAGTCAAGTTGAACTGTCTAAAAAAAGAAAGAAAATAGAATTTGACAAGAGATTTAATTTGAAGGTTCCAAAATACTCATAATAGTATTTTCAACGACATTCATTGTCATTTGTGCTCACAAAGTCTAGCTTAGACACAACCGCCTTCTAAAATAAATATTTTAAGAAATGTCTTAGACTTGAGTTAGGTTACATGGTTTTGTAGGGAGTATTTACAAAGAGACAAAAGAGAGTTCAACCTTGAGTAACTTTGTGACCTTCATTTTATATCTACATAACCAATTAGAGTATTATTTTGCTTCATTGGGGACACCTTCTACAACATCTTAATAAATGACAATACTGAATCCATTTTTGCAAGATTTGATAGACTTTTGAAAGAAAAACAGGGTGGGGTGTCCTGAGGAAACAATTTGAGCATGCAAGACATTTGAGATTATTGACAAAAAAACACCATTTATGCACATAGAGGATGGCTTGTTGGAGAATATTTTTGGACATTAACAAGGTACACATTAGACACAAGGTAGAACCTATATTCCCTTATTCCATAAGGATTGGAGAAAATAAAGACTAGAAATTGTTGTAGTCCCTAAGGCAGTAAAACCCCAGGAAATGAATAGGTTGCAAAGGATGATGTTATATATATAGTGGGAAGTATTCTAGTTATTGATGAACATGGTGATAATACATCATGTCATCCGTAATATTTTTGGGTATTTCAAGATGTAACAATAATATAGAAGACCTAGTGATGATGCATGAAGAACATGAATAGACACAAGAGAATATAGATAGTATCAATCCTCCATTGCTACTAATTTATAGCTTATCCATTATGGGGAAACTAGAGAAACTTTCACGTGACCCTATGCTCTATCAAGCTATGTTGTGGATTCATTAGGAAGATAGTGATAAGGTCCCATTTTTGTTGGAATCCACTTAGGAGAGTTTCAAGGGAGTACTCTAGTTGGTGAGGCAATATATAGATGTAGAGGTTCAAGCATCATACCATTTAGATATATCCACTACATGTAGGTAGCCAATTGGTTTCCACCAACAAGCCATGTGATGCAACCTTTAGGGATATAGTAGACTTTGTATACTTCCAAACTATTGTGGGTGATGGACTTGACCATTAATGAGGTCAAATAAAGAATCACCTTAGTTGAGAATGTGAAATGAATAATTACAATTTACCTTATAGAATTTTTTCTAGGTATATCTCATGGAGGTACATCTGCTGAAGTATAAATTGAAGTTGTTTAGGTACATGTTTAGGGTGTATGTATAAAGTTCCACAAGATAAATTCACAGCTATCAAAGTATTTCTAGGCCATCTTCCTATGAATTGTGTCAAGCTAATACATTGTAAATCATGGAGATAGTTGTGTAAACAGATTATAGAGTAGTAATAATAGTTGGATAGAACCTAGGCATAAGGTATAACAACATTTTATGATTTTCTCGGATTGGATGGGAACTATTGGTGTAGAGGATACATACCATAGATGAAATATGGTAACATATTTAACAAATGAACATCGATGGGTAGACAATTGGAAACCCTTTGTAGCAGCAAGTTAAATTTGAAGGAATTCATTGCAGATGATAGACTAGGTACACTTCATGTGACATCATTGGTAGAAAAATAAGAGCTTGAAGGACTTTTATCCCACAACATATTCTACATTTTTGGCATTCCATTAGTTAGAATATTTTGTAGCTGCCAAGTGGTAGGCATTAGAGTAGACACAAACCACCAAACCAAACAATAATAAGGTATGGACATTTATCCTTACTACCTCTATCATTTTGGGAAAATGTAATATGCAATTGAAAAAGTTTTCGAAATTCCCCATCCAAACACTATAGATTGTCCCCAAGTTGGCCCCATTATTTGAAGGGTAGGAAGAGCATAAAGGTTGACTAGAGGGAGTGTCAACAACTATGATAGGGGATTTTTTCCATCTTCGTTTTAGCAAGGTCGAGGAAGTATAAATAGATAGTGAGGCACACCAACATAGTATAGATAGTAATGCAACACATGTGGAAATGATGTAAAAGGATGCAATAGAAGTCAGAAGAAAATAAATAAGAATTAAACAATGTAATTAATGAACTAAATGGTGTATTGGATTGAAACAATCATCTCCATCTCTTTGTAAGTGTCTTGAAAAATGTCAACCTTAGTAACTGTTATTGAATAATATACCTTAAAGTCTAGGGTAGATGATGTGGGTTTTCTATGGCATGTGTGTATGTTGGATTAGGTTGATATCTAATTTTGGTAATATATTCTAAGTTGTCATTAAATAATGTTGTAAGTTCATGGGAAATATGAATAAAGCCATGTTTTGGTTCCCTTTAAAACATTGAGTCTCTTTCCATTATGAAAGATCAATGGAGTTGCATTACTTTCTTGTATGCCTATATTTTATAGTTAATATGTACATTTAAATTATGATGATATACAACCTTCTTCTACTTATTAGCGCATTACGCATGTATATAATGTGTTTGGTTAACCTTGACATGGTAAAACAATAATTAGATTAGTTTGTATTTGGTTGTTTATGGACCCATGATTTTGGGTAAACCAAGTTATTTTTCCAAAATATTAGTATGTGATGAAGCCTATTTAAAGGCTTGAATAACTTCATTGTAAAACACCTCATGTGGTTGTCTTGGCTAGATTGGCCAAAGTAATAATGGATATCTATTGGGTGTTGGTTTTATTGGTCAAGGGTTTCTAGATAAATAATTAACATGTATTTATGTGGGATTTCTTTATATTTTTTTTTATTCATCTAGCTATGTTCGGTTTTATATATGGTATCAAATACATGTTTGGGTGGATAAATATCTCTCATGAGAAAATCCCTAGATAATTGAATTTGAGGAAGATGCATTGAAGTGAAGTATTGGTGTAAAAAGCACATAGAGGATAGTGGATGAAGAATTAAATTGTTAGGGAAGTCTTTATTTGGTTTTATGTATTTGTATTTGGATAACGAGGGACACTAGGAGTGAAACAAGTTAATGTTTCATGTTGGGATAACATTGAATTAGTAAAATTGTGATTATATTAATGTGTATTTGGTCATTATGGGTTTATAAACCCATGGTTTGGAGTAAGCCATGGTATTAGTATGTGATGAATCCTATTTAAAGGATTTAAGAACTTAATTGTAAAATTTCTCATGCTCTTGGCTTGGTTGAATTGACCAAGTTAATAATAGATATTTGTTGGGTGTTGTTTTCCCCTATAAAAGGTTTCCATGATAAATCATTAGTCTAGATTTATTTGATTTCTTTATATTTGTTTCATTTATCTATGTATTCCATGTTTTACATAATGAATGAGTGATAAGATAATGATGTTATGAGGTTGCAAAAATCTCACTATGTCTTCCTATTCTTCTATACTGCACTTTAGGTGAGAGATTCTATTGCCTCTATACTATGGTTGAGCTTTTCATGGGCCCTTATGAGAATTATACTATGATTAGATGCCAATATATTTTAATAGCACTATAAATAGTTTATCTCTTCCCAAACCCTAAATGCTCGTGGTCTTGTCATAAATGACTACCAACCACTTTCTGGGCCTTGTTGATAAACACAACCCTTTGACATTGCATTAATGAGCCTTGTTTAATAAATGTGACCCTTTTACATTGAGTTACTTCTCTCTAAATACCTAATTATCCACATTCTAACAAGATGGCTTCATACATTGACTAACTAAATCGTTAATAACTCAAAAGAGGGAGGTAAATGTGGGGTCTTAAAAAAAAAACCCTAAAAGGAAAAATCACTAAAATGCAAGAACCTTAACGAATTGATGGTTAGGATTGGCAGAAAAAAATGATTTATAAGAATTTAGTTTGTTTAAAGAAAAAACAACCTTTCCAACATCTTAACTTTTTGGTTAGTGCTTTTTGAAAGGTCTTTTTGGGATCACTGAAATCGACATGGGTCCTTGACCCTTTACGAAACTTCCTCAAAAAATAAATCAAATTAAATGAATAGCATGGATCCCATAGTGAAAAACTTGATAAAGAGGAACAATCATCAAATACTCAATGTGAAAGAAGATTAAGATACAAACGTAAAGAAAGATTTCCATAGAATTATTTGTAATGGATTATAACGATAATACAAAGATAAAATATGATTGGTGTATTAAATATAAGATGGAAATTCTATGGATTATAATGATATTGCAAAGATAAACTATTGTTGGTGTAGTGAATATAAGATGGAAACTTCATATACTCAAGACATATACTAAAGACACATGTTCCATTCTTGAAGGTACTAGTCTAAATGACCATGAAAATTACGTTGGAGATTTCATAAAAAAGAAACTAAACGAAATAAATTTCTAAGAACCATACATTTAAAAGTAATGCTAGATGATAAGAATGAGAGACTTATCTCAATGACGAAAAATACGTTTGTTTTTTTTCCATGCATGATTAACCACTAGAGTTGTACACAGACATTTTTCACATACTTGAATACCCAAGGTATATAAATATGACCTATAAAAAAGTGTTTTTAATATAATATATTAGAAAATGTTAAAAGAATATATTTTCCATAATTTAGTTTTGTATATTGTATTCAATGAAAATATTAGTTTTTAATAGTTATATAGGTATTTGTTATTTTCAAATGTAGAAAAATTCACATTCCTATTTTGGAAGGAAAAATGGAATAACTATTTCTATGATGATGTAATGAAACATTTTCGATAAAGATGAATTATGGATAAAATTATTAAATATCGAGATCTCATATGTATTATGAGGGGTATTGAATGTCCATTGGTTGTAGTTTGGGTGGTTGGGAGGAATGATTGTTTCCCTCCCCACCTAAGTTCTCAAGTCTTTTAAGTGACGTGATGCTCTTGTTGAGCCCTTATTGTAATGAAGCTCATAAATTAGTAAACAATGTTAAATGATCATTGTTTAAGCAATCTGTTAAAAGTGAAGAAAATTAAAAGAACTCATAAAATGATAATAATTACATGTATTAAATTATGTGTTTCAAATTCACCAAAGTAGAAAGTTTAAATGATTAAGAATTAGCAAGGAAATATGTATTTATCTTGATAATAATATTTTAAATAAGCCTGTGAATTTATTTAATTCTAATGTTATCATTAACTTAAGAAATGCCAAAAATACCATGTCAAAATTACTTTCATAGACTTATTATTAACAAGATTTCTATTTCTATATAATTTAAAATAAATACAATAAAATTTTCATTTATATAAAATAGAATAAAAATATTTGGTACTTTAACCTTCCTCTCTCCTTCACCCTTATTTTTAAATGCCCAAATCATTACTTACACCTTATGCTTTATTTTGTACTTTAATATTCCTCTCTCCTTCACTCTCATGGTATTTTTTTTTATGACTAAAATTTACAATTTAGTTAATCAAGAATTTAAAAAATTAAAAATAAACTTTTAATCATTTTGTTTGTAAATGTATATTTGTTTATTGGGCGGGCGCACGAAGATGGTCCCCAAATTCGTTGCAATGGGGACGCGCTAGCGGAGAAAAAAAATGACGCATATGCACCTAAGGCAGCGCGCACACACCGCTAGGTTCGGTACCAAACCGAGGTGCGTGCATGTGGCTGGTACGTCCATGCAACTGTGGCACGCACGCGCCTCTGTTAAAAAAAAAAAAACAGAGCACAATTTCCCCATTCTACTATTTGGCTGAGCGTGACCTCCACCCCTGCGTGCGAGTCAATTCAACCACCAAAGGAGGCGAAATACACTACAAAACCACCCAAGAACACCCACAAACTCATCAACACATCGATTTATAGGTAAATATCAAGTTTATTTTTCATTTTATTCATTCTTTGTGTCAATTTTTTTTTTTTTGTTTATTTAATTGTTAATAATTCCCAAATTTTGAAAACAATGAACCAATTTTCAATTGCAGATTGTAAACTGAGACAATGAGTGAACAAGATGTTAACCCCGAGTCCAGTGGAACACAAGAAAACCCAAACCTTGGACCGAATGCCGAAGAAAACCGTGAACAAAATCCAAATGTCGAACAAAACCAAAATCCCCAACCAAATTTTGAACAAGATGACCTTAACCATTATGTAAATGAAATGCAAGTGCACACTCAGGAACTAAGAAACTCGAGGGAACCATATCGATTGTCTCTTGCCACGTCAATTCAGAACTCAATTGACTCCCTCATCCATGCACACCAGCAATTGGCCAACATGACTGAATTTAGAGCTAGGATGTGGGAGTATTACTCCAGGGGAATCTCCAAGGAAGCAATAAAAGATTTGAACATTACAAAAGCCCAATTATATAGTATGTTCACCGATCCAAAAAAAAATGAACCAACGAACACTAGAAAGCCACGTGTCTACATGGATTGGTGTCATTAACAACCGTGGAGGGACAATTAGATGCAAAGGGGGTTCATGGTGTATGATAAACCTCCTTGCAATAATAGGGAGGTTCCCAGTACTTCCTTCGACAGCTGTGGGATGATTTTTGCCTCAGTTTACATGTCAACTATTTTGACATAACCGAGTTCTAGGGTGTTGGGCATGGCTCTACCCAAGATTGACCTGCTGCCAGGAGGAACCCACTAAGAGGGCCACTAGCTCCTAGGAACGACCCCAACCCCTCTCCCCAGCGAGCTCAGTTACCCCACAAGCTTGATCATATCGATGAGGCAATGAGGAATGTTGCACGTGGACTCCTTAGACACACCTCCTTTGTAGCAACGACTACAGTGGAGAGGTCAGGTGACCTTGATAGAGATCCAAGTGCAAGGCCTTCACGACAGGGCGAAGATAGACCCGTGACCGGTGATAGCCATGTTGGGCATTCTAGTTCAACGGGGACAGTGCCACATCTTTGTCCCCATTGCGGTCACACTTTCCCTAGCCCGATTGAGGGCTGTTATATGGATCAGGTCAGTAATTTTTTTAATGTGTTTTCAATCATCATTTGATAACTTGTAAAGTATTTTTGTTTGACTTAAACTATTATTTCAATGTGCAGTTATTTAGAGCTGATACACCAACATGGAAGAACAGAGGATCTCCCAACCTGGATGCAGCAATGGCAGCTGCAACTAAAATTACGCCACCTCACACGGAGGTATTTTCAGTACCTCACACAATATTGTTATTACTTATGTCATTTATATTACTTGTATTTATATTTATGGCATACACGTTGATTGTTCGTACAATGTTTTTGAATATCTTGATTGCCTAAATAATGACTTGTTTAACATGTTCATAACATGCATGCATTTTGGTGTCCATAGGTGTTCCATGACTACGGTGATCAACCATCCCCGCTAGGGATTAGTAGATCACCATATACAAAGGTTAAATGTGTAGTTAAAAGCACGATTTTAATTTGAATTCTTACGACTTACTATGGTTTAATTTATTATTTGTTTACTAAATTGTGATATTACAAATGTAGATGTAGGTGCCACCAAGAGCTGTAGGTGCCCATTTTAGTCCCATGTTTCTACCCTCTCACATGAGTCCCCCCCTTGCTTCCATCTAGACCCCTCCCTCCGTCCAACCCCTCCCTTCCATCCATCCCCCCCTCCTCGTCCATACTCCCCCCTCCATCCATCCTCCTCCAATCATCCATGCCCCCCCGCATATAGATCCTCCCCAGTTTATCCACTCCCCCATGTCTATCTATCCTCCCCCATTCGTCCACACCCCCCCTTCCTTCCACCTTCCCCTCTTCGTCCACAACCTCTCATTCCTCCATCATCCTCCCTCCATGCAGGACTTCCCTCCCATGCACAATCCCTCAACATCACCCCTAGTCCTTTTCATTCGATACCCTCCATCGTACAACCGGAAGGGGTTCATCATCCATGACGTCCTCCTCCACCCCATACCACCATGTCTTCTCCCACCATATCATCCCCACTTCTCACAACTATTGTGGCATCTACTATTCCAGTACCCTCATCTGTACCTCCGGTGGTTTCACCTGTAGTGGCTTCCACTACATCTGCGCCCCCCCCCATGACTGCATCGAAGCTGGTTGTCCTGCCATCTGCTCCACCTACTAGCCCAGAAGCCCATCCATGTCCATCGTCGGAGGTGTTCACGGTGAGAATCAAGCTAATTTATGAAAATATTTTGATGCATTAACAAAAATTAATTTAAGCAATTATTACTTTTCAATTAAATGATTGTTGTAAATGTTGTTGGCTGGAATTGCTGAGAGGCTCCACAGATCCAGGACACCTGCCTCACGTTTCCCACTCACATAAGAGGTGATTTATTTAAGATTCGAATTCTACATTTGTTTTATAAATGTGGTAAATGTTGCAAATGCTTGAAAATGACGGTAGCTTATATCATTTGTTCCAGATCCTAGAGAGACGATATACTCCTAGATGGAGCAATACCCGAGGCATCGGTAGCTCGAAGAGTAGGAAGATCGACTTTGGAGGTGTTCTTGGGAGTGGCGGGGGTGGTCACAATGCTTGACACACCATGTGTTATGTACATTAGCCATGATGTGATACTTTTGTGCACCAGTTTCCATGTACTTTGTATATACGGCACGAGTTGCCATGTATTTTGGATCTACGACATGAGTTGTCGCATTTTGTATAGGATATGAGTTGCCATTGTATGTACATTAGGAACCATGTTCCACTATTTGCTAGAAATTGTATATGTTTGGATGAGTTTTTCGCCTTGATGTATATGGATTTTCAGTTATGTGATTTATATATCTCGTTGTCTAATGCCGTTGTCTCATGCTGTGTGTATCATGATGTGAAGTATTCTAAATTTGGGTTTTACCTAGATCTTAGAAGAGAAGTTGGATATCATAGTTCAACTTGGTTTATCTTTCCACATGTAAAAGCTTCTAATGGTATCTATGTTAACAAAACATTGTAAACATAGGCTAACTCAAACAAAATCAAGTGTGAGAATTAATCTAAAAACCAACGAAATAAATGGATGGACAAAACACACCTCATGGCACATAAGATATATATTGGGAACTTGAGTACTAGGAAAAGAATAGTTAAAAATAGAAATTGTCCATTGTCGTCAAAAGGTTAAAATGAGATCCAACATGATTTTTAATAGCTCTACATAATGAGATCCAAAATGTCCATACTCTACATAATGAAATGTCGTCACTAGTATTTATTTTGACCATTTTGTCCACTTAAGATCATGCAACAAATTAATAACCAAGTCATGGAATCACTTCTTAATCAATTGTCACCATACAAATAGGACAACCTTGAGCACGATGTATAGCTAGCTCATTAATCCTCACTCACTGATATCCACCTTTGATTTGATGACCATCGCATCCACTACCATTTTAAATTAGGACTTCCTTAATTTATCATTATGTGATAGCGATCTAATTTTATGTAGACACGTTGAATTAAACACATGTATAGTTGACATTACAATAAATTACTACTATGAGGTGTATTTTTTAGGATATATCCACCTCAACACACCAACTTGTTACCCCAATACCCCAAATGCTGTCGAATTTTGTCTGGAAGGGATTGAGGAGTATTAGGACTTCATAATTCATCTATTGGACACTCGTTAAAGACATTTAGGACAAGTGCATTACATCAATGGAGTCACAAATACACCCTCATCAAGTTGCATGCATCCATTAGTGGGTCATCAAAACTAGAACATGTAAGCATTACTACATGTTGGACTAAGATTTACTAATGTTATGATAATATTAGGTTTTCCATCCATTGATAAAGTTGCCATAGGTGTGCATATCCACCATATAAAAATCTTCATGGTACAACCAATTTTAAACAATCAGGTTTCTAAATTAGGTATCTCCAGTGCTAGGTACAACGGTTTTCTAGTTGTATGCACCCTTGCTATATAGATGAGAAACTATGCATATATGTGTATAGTGATTTGGATTCAAATGTATGCACATGAATATTTATGTACAATGAAAATGATTTAATATTTATATGTATTATAATTTATGGCTAGATCTTAGGCTACATAATAGGGTTTCATTGTGATTATAATACAAACTAGGGTTTACACTACCAACTAGGGTTTTTAGGCTAGGATCTTGCGTTTCTAGGCTAGGATCCAAGCTCTAGGGTCACCATCTTATGGTTTAATTCCACTATCATGACATTAGTCTCACCAATACCATGCCCACTAATACAATCACCATCAAGCCTCTCAATCCCACTTTGAACATTTCCCATACTTCCAAGTTAAAATTGATAGGTCTTGTTGCTAAAAGCTTTTCTCTTATCTCTTCACATAGACAAATCCACTCCTGTGAAATATTTGTTGTAGCTTGGTACGTGCAAGTTCACATGCAATGATACTTGAGAGATCATTTTACCCCATGATCCATGGAAGATTCATTGGAGTCATATGAACCTCATTGTCATCACCTCAACCATGTTCAAGATGCCAAGATCCATCCTTAGTAGACAAAACCTCATGTTGGCACCCATACCACACTCAAAGATAAAAAATTCTTTGAAAGGGCATGTTTGGGGGTTGAGGGAATCTTGATTTTTTTATAATCACACATGAGAGGTTCTTCGAGTCAAATACATTGGATATAAATAAATTCCCCAAGATAAATAATACATGACCATAGAAGAAGATTGGGAAAATTTTAGAACTCATTAATGAAGGTAGAATGAACTTGGATAGATAGATTGGGAAAATTTTAGATGAATGCCTAGAGCTTTGCACACTAGTTAAAGAAAAAAAAAAAACTCCTAACATTGGGAACAAATAGCCAAAACCAACAATGCAATTAGAACACAATGACTAAGGGAACTTCAAAATGCAACACCACTCCACAAAAGAAGTTGCTTTATACCTACCTCACTCATGACTCATGTCAATGCTTGAGTTTTTGGAGGCTGACCTCCCACCCCACATGTCCTCTTCAACATTTTTTTTTCTCTTGGTTTTGCAGTCACCCAAAATTTTTTCATGCTTTGGGTACCTTGAGGTATATCCCCAACCCCAAAAAATCTTATATTATCTTGATCACCATCTTCATCATCACCATCACCATCACCATCAACTTCACCACCATCACCATCATCATCAACGTCACCATCTTCCTCATCATCACCATCTCCATCTTTTGGATGTGATATGGAACCATAACCATCACAATCACCATCAACTTCACCACCATCACCATCATCATAAACGTCACCATCACCATCTTCATCATCATCACCATCTCCATATTTTGGATGCGAGACAGAATCATCACTATCTTCATCATCACCATCACCATCACCATCACCATCACCACCATCACCATCATCATCAATGTCACCATCACCATCTTCATCATCATCACCATATCCATCTTTTGGATGCGAGACAGAACCATCACCATATTCATCATCACCATCACCATCACCATCACCATCAACTTCACCACCATCACCATCATCATCAACATCGCCATCTTCCTCATCATCACCATCTTCATCATCATCGCCATCTCCATCTTTTGGATGCGAGATGGAACCATCACCATCTTCATCATCACCATCACCATCACCATCAACTTCACCACCATCACCATCATCATCAACGTCACCACCATCACCATCTTCATCATCATCACCATCTCCATCTTTTGGATGTGAGACGGAACCATCACCATTTTCATCATCACCATCACCATCACCATCAGCTTCACCATCTTCATCATCATAACCATATTCATCATCATCACCATCTCTAGGATCCTCATCAGCATCTCCATCATCATAACCACCATCTTCATCATCATCATCATCTCCATCACCATCACCATCATCATCTTCATCAACATCTTCATCATCATCGCCATCATCATCATCATCGCCACACTCCCTTACTGAACAAAAGCCTAGTTTCCAAGATGGACATTCAAGATGACATAGGGGCCACCGGACCAGAGGAGAGGGGCACCCCTAGCACTATCCCGGCATCCTAAATCCAACGGAGTCAACAGTTCATTGATGCGAGCCAGGGTCTTCATTCTATGGCTTGTTCCGTTTCGCATCTAAAAGGTCTTCAGGGACACCTGCTAGATACCTGCTGGGGGCATAGAACTCCAACTGCGTAGAAAAATCGGGTTCCGGGGAGTCATGCAAGTGTGTTTAGGTAGGTTTCGGTTGGGAACACTAGCCACAAGTGCCCGGTGTAAGATTTTCCAAAGTTGACCCCCGTGTGCAAAAATTGGACACTCCCTCACTAAGCAAAACCCTAGTTTCCAAGATGGACCTACAAGATGACACCGGGGCCACCAGACCGAAGAAGAGGGGCACAACTAGAACTATCCCGGTGTCCTGAATCCAATGGAGTCGATGGATTGTCGATCTGAGCCACGGTCATCATTCTATGGCTCGTTTCGTCTCGCATCCAAAAGGCCTTCAGGGACACCTGCTGGATAACTACCGAGGGCATAGAACTCCAACTGTGCAACAAAACTGGGTTTCGGGGAGTCCTCCAAGTGTGTTTAGGTAGGTTCCGGCTGGGAACGCTAGCCATAACTGCCTGGTTAATGATTTTCCAAATTTGACCCCCGTGTGCAAAAATTGCACACTCCTTGACTGAGCAAAACCCTAGTTTCCAAGATGGACGTACAAGATGACACTAGGGCCACTATACCAGAGGCAAGGGGTACCCATATCACTGTCCCATCATCCTGAATCCAACAGAGTTGACGTTTCATCGATCCGAGCCACTGTCTTAATTCTATGGCTTGTTCCGTCTCACATCCAAAAGGCCTTCAGGGTCACCTGCTGGATACCTACCGGGGGCATAGAACTCCAACCATGAAGCAAAATCGGGTTTCGAGGAGTCCTACAAGTGTGTCTACGTAGGTTCCGGCTGGGAACACTAGCCATAAGTTCCTGGTGGAATATTTTCCAAATTTGACCCCCGTGTGCAAAAATTGGACACTCCCTCATTGAGAAAAACCCTAGTTTCCAAGATGGACCTACAAGATGATAATGGGGCCACTAGACTGGAGGAGAGGGGCACGCCTAACACTACCCCGGCGTCCTGAATCCAACGGAGTCGACGGTTTGTCAATCTGAGCCACGGTCGTCATTCTATGGCTCGTTCCGTCTCACATCCAAAAAGGCCTTCACGGACACCTGCTGGATACTTCTCGGGGGCATAGAACTCCAACTATGCAACAAAACCGGGTTCCAGAGAGTCCTGCAAGTGTGTCTAGGTAGCTTCCGGCTGGGAACACTAGCAATACCTGCTCGGTCGACGATTTTGCAAATTTGACCTCAATGTAAAGGCCATCCAAATTCGCTAAAGGGGTGCATTTCTCGTCTGGAGGCCCCCGAGCATACGTGGTCACCGTGGACAAGTCGAAAATGGCCACATGGACCTGTGGGAGCCGACAAAATCCAATTCTGCTTGCCAGTTTGGGTTCCATGGCCCCGGAGCAAATCCCCAAAGTGTCCCTGAATGGCCCCGGGGTGCCCGACTAGAATACTCGTAGCGCCCTAACCATGGCTCGGTTCGTGAATCCATCGATTTCGGTGGGTCTGAGACACCGGGTTTTAGCTAGGGGAACCCCCACAACATGCCTTGAAGACTCGAAAGCTGTGCCAATGGGCCATCTCCAGAGCTAGGGTTTTGCTTGGTGATGTCCATTCCAAATTTGCTGAAGGGGTGTATTTCTCATCCGAAGGCCCCCGGGCATGCGTGGCCATCGTGGATAGGTCTACAATGGCCATGTGGACCTGTGGGAGCCGACGGAATCCAATTTTGCTCGCTGGTTTGGGATCCATGGCCTCGGAGCAAAACCCCAAAGTGTCTCTGAATGGCCCCGGGGTGCCCGACTAGAGTGCCCGTAGTAGCCAAATCGTGGCTCGGTTCCTGAATCCATCAATTTCGGTGGGTCCGGGATGCTGGGTTTCAACTAGGGGACCCCCATTGTGTGCCTTGAAGACTCATAAGCAGTGCCAATGGGCCATCTCTGGAGCTATGGTTTTGCTTAGTGAGGGCCATTCAGAGACACTTTGGGGATTTGCTCTGGGGCCACGGAACCCAAAATGTCAAGCATAATTGGATTCTGTCAGCTCCCACAGGTCACGTGGCCATTTTGGACCTGTCCATGGTGGCCACGAATGCCTAGGGGCTTCCAGACGAGAAATGCACCCCTTTAGCGAATTTGGAATGGCCATCATTGAGCAAAACCCTAGCTCCGGAGATGGCCCATTGGAACCGCTTCAAGGTATTCAAGGCACGTTGTGGGGGGTCCTCTAGCAAAAACCCGGCATCCTAGACCCACTGGAATTGACGGATTCATGAACCGAGCCACGGTTCGGGTGCTACGGGCATTCTAGTCGGGCACCCCGAGGCCATTCAGGGACACTTTGGGGATTTGATACGGGGCCACGGAACCCAAACCGGTGAGCGAAATTGGATTCCATCGGCTCCCATAGGTCCACGTGGCCATTGTTGACCTGTCCACAGTGGCCACGCATGCCCAGGGGCCTCTGGACGAGAAATGCGCCCCTTTAGCGAATTTGGAATGGCCATCACTGAGCAAAACCCTAGCTCTGGAGATGGTCCATTGGCACTGCTTTCGAGTCTTCAAGGCATGTTGTGGAGGGTCCCCTAGCTGAAACCCAATGTCCCAGACGCACAAGAGTTGACGTATTTGCGAACCGAGCTACGGTTTGGCTGCTGCAGGCATTCTAGTGGGGCACCTCGGGGCCATTCAGGGACACTTTGGGGAATTGATCCAAGGCCACGGAACCCAAACCGGTGAGCGGAATTGGATTATGTTGGCTCCCATAGGTCCACGTGCCCATTGTAGACCTATCTACGGTGGCCATGCATGGTCGGGGGCCTCCGGACGAGAAATGCACCCCTTTAGCGAATTTGGAATGGCCATCACTGAGCAAAACCCTAGCTCTGGAGATGGCCCATTGCCACCGCTTCCGGGTCTTCAAGGCACGCTATGGGGGATACCCTAACCGAAACCCGATGTCTCGGACCCACTGGAATCAAAGGATTCGTGAACTGAGCCACGGTTCGGGCGCTACGGGCATTCTAGTCAGGCACCCCGAGACCATTCAGGGACACTTTGGGGATTTGCTTCGGGGCCACGGAACCCAAACCGGTGAGCGGAATTGGATTCCGTCAGCTCCCGCAGGTCCACATGGCCATTGTCAACCTGTCCACGGTGGCCACACATGCTCGGGGGTCTTCGGACGAGAAATGCACCCCTTTAGCGAATTTGGAATGGCCATCATGGAGCAAAACCCTAGCTTTGGAGATGGCCCATTGGCACCGCTTTCGGGTCTTCAAGGCACGTTGTGGGGGGTCCCCTAGCTGAAACCAGGCATCCCGGACCCATCGAAATCGACAGATTCATGAACCGAGCCACGGTTCGGGTGCTACGGGCATTCTTGTCGGGCACCCCGGGGCCATTCTAGTGGTGATAACAAGTTTACTCTCTGTTGAGTCTGTTACTACATCCAGGAGCCGCTCCACAAACTTTGAGATAGAAAGCTCTGTAATTTTAGGATACTGATTCAACCACTCATACATTTTCTCACCTTCTCGAGGATCTAAATTTATAATTTCCTTCTGGGTAGATTCAGGCATGGAATAATATTTGGCCGCACTTCCAAGCTCCTCGAACCATTTGGTTAGCCACAATATGTGCGACTTCTTTGACGAAAGATAAATTCTGGTGTGGAAGGCAGCATTTGATACACTAGCCAAATCTATGTTGTTAAAAGAACTTACATATTTCAGCAAAGGAGCGTTTTGCAGGTGACTTGAAAATCCCTTCCAATTTTCAGTAATAAAACAAAGAAGTTCAACGTACATATTTTCAGGCAAGCTTGTCAACCAATCAGACAACCGAATACAGGAAGATAACCACGCCCAAAAAATTCAAGTTATTATAAAACTCTTGTTTATCAAGATAAGGATGGACTATGTGTACATTACGAGAATATAGATGAATGAAGTCGCTTTGATGAACTTGCCCCCTTTCTTTCTCGAGAATGCGTTTAAAAGCAAGGAGTATTGCCCGAGCTTCTGTTGGTTTACATAAATGTTTATTTCCAAAGCTGACATCACATAAACGCACTTTCTTAGCTTTCAATTGGGTATGAATGGCATCTCTAACTTGTGTTAGCTGTGGATAATGAGGAATATGAAAGGGAAGGTACCTATAGACCCAAGTTTTCAATGATAGAGGTGAATTACCACTTATCAGAGCACGAAATGCTGAACAAAAGGCTAATGGAACACAACAAAGGATTCCCTGGTTCCAGCATGTATCCAACAGGTGTCCCTGAAAGCCTTTTGGATGCGAGACGAAACAAGCCATAGAATGAAGATCGTGGCTCGGATCGATAGACCATTGACTCCGTTGGATTCATGACACCGGGATAGTGCTAGGGGTGCCCCTCTCCTCTGGTCCGGTGACCCTGGTGTCATCTTGTACATCCATCTTGGAAACTAGGGTTTTGCTCAGTAAGGGAGTGTGCAATTTTTGCACACGGGGGTCAACTTTGGAAAATCATCAAGTGGGTAGTTATGGCTAGCATTCCCAGACGGAAGCTACCTAGACACACTTGCAGGACTCCCCGGAACCCGTTTTTGTTGCACGGTTGGAGTTCTATGCCCTTGACAGGTATCCAGCAGGTGTCCCTGAAGGCCTTTTGGATGTGAGACAGAACGAGCCATAGAATGACGACCATGGCTCAGATCGACAAACCGTCCACTCCGTTGGATTCAAGATGTCAAGGTAGTGCTAGGGGTGCCCCTCTCCTCCTGTCCAGTGGCCCCAGTGTCATCTTGTACATCCATCTTGGAAACTAGGGTTTTGCTTAGTGAGGGAGTGTCCAATTTTTGCACACGGGGGTCAACTTTGGAAAATATTCCACCGGGAACTTGTGGCAAGTGTTCATAGCTAGAACCTACCTAGACACACTTGCAGGACTCCCCAAAACCCGGTTTTGTTGCACGGTTGGAGTTCTATGCCACCGACAGGTATCTAGCAGGTGTCTGTGAAGGCCTTTTGGATGCGAGACAAAACGGGCCATAGAATGAAGACCGTGTCTGCGATCGACAAACCGTCAAATCCGTTGGATTTAGGACGTCGTGATAGTGCTAGGGGTGCCCTCTCCTCCAGTCCGGTGGCCCCGGTTTCATCTTGTACGTCCATCTTGGAAACTAGGGTTTTGCTCAGTAAAGGAGTGTGCAATTTTTGCACACGGGGGTCAAATTTGGAAAATCGTTGACCGGGTAGTTATGGCTAGCATTTCAAGCCGGAACCTAGCTAGACACACTTGAGGGACTCCCCAGAACTTAGTTTTGTTGGACGGTTGGAGTTCTATACCCCCGGCAGGTATCCAGCAGGTGTCCTTGAAGGCCTTTTGGATGTGAGACGAAACGAGCCATAGAATGACAACTGTGGCTCAGATCGACAAACCATCGACTCCACTGGATTCAAGACACCGGGATAGTCCTAGGGGTTTCCCTCGCCTCCATTCCGGTGGCCCCGATGTCATCTTGTAGGTCCATCTTGGAAACTAAGTTTTTGCTCTGTGAGGGAGTGTCCAATTTTTTTACACGGGCATCAACTTTAGAAAATCTTCCACCGGGCACTTGTGGCTAGCGTTCCCAGCTGAAACCTACCTAGACACACTTGCATGACTCCCTGGAACTTGTTTTTGTTGCACGGTTGGAGTTCTATGCTCTCGACACGTATCCAGCAGGTTTCCCTGAAGGCCTTTTGGATGCGAGACGGAACGAGCCATAGAATGAATACCGTGGCTCGGATCGACAAACCGTCAACTCTGTTGGATTCAAGACGTCCGTATAGTGCTAGTGGTGCCTGTCTCCTCCGGTCTCGTGGCCCAGGTGTCACCTTGTAGGTCCATCTTGGAAACTAGGGTTTTGCTCAATAAGGGAGTGTGCAATTGTTGCACACGGGGGTCAACTTTGGAAAATCATCCACCGGGCACTTTTGGTGCTGATGATGATGATGACGATGATGATGAAGATGTTGATGATGATTGTGATGGTGATGGTGATGAAGATAATGATGGTGATGAAGATGGTGATGAAGATTGTGATGATGATGGAGATGATGATGATGGACCTAGAGATGACAATGATGATGAAGAAGATGGTAATGATGATGAAGGTGTTGATGATGATGGTGACGGTGATGAAGATGATGATGATGATGACCAATATGGTGATGATGATGGAGATGGTGATGAGGGACCTCCAAAAACTCAAGCATTAACATGGGTGAGGTAGATCTAAAGCCTCCCTCAAGGACATTTCTAACCATTAGGTGACAATGATGAACATGTTAGTGCTACTCAATCATAGCTCCCAAATGATCCTCATATTCATCCAAGTACTAGACAAATATTGAAACAATTCCTGAAGCTCCAAATGGAGAGAGTGGTAGAGAAAATGGGGGCAATATCCAGATTTGGGTGTTGTGGGCATCTTGGTAAGACCTAGGGTTTGAGGATCGAAGTTCCAAGATATACATGTAGACTTGGATTCTATAAGTTTATTTCTCTAGTGGTGTACTTGTGTGACGTGACAAACCCTTCTAATAGTGATCCTATCCCACTTGGAGTCCAAATACCCCCTATTGAGGGTACGTGTCGTGGTTCACGAATTCTAGGGCTAGATTAGGTTAATTGGGCTAGATTAGGTTTCTAGGATTCTAGATTAGTTTCTGAGGGTTAGATTAGTGTTTCTAGGGTTAGTTTAGCTTTCTAGGATTTTTAGGTCTAGATTATGTTTCTAGGATTCTACATTAGTTTATGAGGGTTAGATTAGTGTTTCTAGGGTTAGTTTAGCTTTCTAGCATTTCTAGGGCTAGATTATGTTTGTAGGGTTATATTAGTGCTTCTAGGGTTAATCATGCATGAATAAACAATCACATGGCTATAAATCATAACTCAAACATCAAATAAATGATATAAGATAACGATATCAAATAAACTATCTAACATGAATAACATTAATCGTGCATGAATAAACAATCACATGGCTATACTATGTACCTCAGTCAACTAGGCCTTTTGGATCCTCTCGGTTTTTTATTGTCTCAAACAACCTGTCATGCTCCGCATGAGGTTGTAAGTAGCATACCTTGTTTGATGACTTCGTTGACATTGTCTATAGTTGGATATTTGTACCCACGATCAAGTGCGTAAAGTGATACACCCGCGAACCTAGTCTATAATCCATGTATGTGTAGCCATTGGTCTTCGGTCCCTTTCCATCCACTGTAAGATATTCCCCCTGAACAACCATCGATCCAATAAGAAAGGTAATGCCTTAAATATCCGTTAATGATGCGAGGAGGGTTTGCTTCCCCTAGATGCATGATGCCAACCAATAATTCGTCCCAATTGCACTGTCTGTCGGGGTGACAACTGCGTAGATGTGTCTTGTAAAAATGCATTTTAAGGTCATATTCCAACAAGTAGTGGTTTGATAACTTTGATAATTACAAAAACAAGGAGGGAACTGGGATATGCATGCAGAAATGTTTACCTGGTTGTACAAGATCAGATATATGATCGTATTCATTCGAAATAGAGGACTAGCCTTCCTCTAACTGGATTGTTTCAACAACTGCACATGGGTCCACTACAATTGATACATGATCCCATTCATCAACCCAATCCATTTATTTGCACTCATCCCACTCACAACTGCTGCAAGACCCACAAAAGCAAGAAAGTTTTCGCATCCATATTTCCAATAAGGGGTTGTTTGAGCTTTGAACCGAATGAAATCCACGAGTGCCTTGCACAATACTACAACTATAAGAACGCGATCGATCTATATAAACTACATTCCATAAATTTTTGACAACATGCCCTCTATTTGTTGGTATGTGTTGCTCCATGGTTCGATCTGACATTTTTTCTTTGCACCATCGAACTGTAGATTTGTCATTCCGAATATGAGGGCCTCCCATGAACCTCATCTCCTCCCTTCATAGGGAAGTTTTGAGACATGCTCCAGCCTCATCCTGCTCTCCCTTTCCATTCCCGGTCTCAAATAGTTCCATACATGAAACTTATCATAAGCCTTGTGCAAAATAATCAACCACTGTAAAACACGTGCAGTTTTGAACTGTCCTGCACAACCATCTGACCATATCCAATGCTGATCCATCTGTATACCTCTCTCCTTCAGCTGATCATAAAAAATTTTGAAGCAATGCTGCACATAATGCAGGTCGTGGCACCTATCGTCACCAATGTAGAAGTTGGTCTCTTTCAATATTATCTTCATGTCGTTGCTGCTCTCTCGTGCGTGCATATATGTGATATGGACCATTATGCTAACTTGGTGTGAATGGTATTATTGAATTTGAATCTCATTCTGTGGCTGTAGGGTGTAGTTTTCTGCAAAGTCCACAACCGACAATATTGTGCCCTTGGGAAAGGTGTCCCTGCACTATCTGTACTGTTCACCCTGCCATCGTGCTACATGGACGTGTTGCACATAATGCTCGGTCTTTTGGTAGAATTCCTTCATGAATTTGCAAATTTGTACCTGGTGCCACAAAACCAAAGGCATTAATACAACGTGACATTTTTAATCTGAATATATATGTACAAATTCAACATGTACAGTATGAAAGTATGCAAACTTAGATTACCTGTGACTTCACCAATGCAATGTTTTTGCTTTCCTTCGAACTATCTACTTGATATGTTATTTACTGGAAGTTCTGCATTTCTACCGACATCCTCCCAAATTTGTGCTCCGTGGTTGCATGGATGCAGCGGCTCAATAATGCAAATCCACTACAACTGGAACATGTCCCATATAAACATGATCTTTAATAATATTTTTGTCCTTCAGGTATTGGACACATTATGCTATGTATAAATTCTCTGGATGCATTCGATGGTTGTATTGAAGGGAAATCCTGCATAGTGTTAGTATGCAAACCACAAAATATATGTCTATATGTATCATAATAGTACTCAAATTCTACATGGTATCTACAACAACATGCATTGCGATCAATGCAAATTCTAACATACCAGGGTTTGCATTTTTCAAAGGACCTTTGGCCCAAGTTCAATTGTGCGTGCTCATTCTTGAACCTCTCATAGAGTTCTGTTTGTGTCGTGTCAAGGAAGGGCTTGACATGGGGTTCACCCCCCTAACACCTTTTCTCAACTTTAAAACATCTCTTTGATTCGATGACGGCCTAGTGTTATCATGCCAAAACTTTTGCACTAGTTCTTTAAGAACATCAATGAGCTTCATGTATGAACGAGGTAACCTACCAACAAAGGCCCAACAATTTTTTGGCTTGGGGTCTCAAGTTTTTCTCTAATGGTAGAATACTTTTGAAGAGTCTTTCTATCTACTTTAAATATTTTACATGTGTGTGATAGTAGGCGACGTTTCCTTGTGGATTTGTCTACAATCGATTCCGACAGTACACGACGGGCCGCATTAAAATATTTTGTACGAGAAGTTTTTCCAATCAAATTAAATGCAGATTGTAGATTTCTAACAACATGATTGTTGGCCTCTTAACTTCTAACTACCTTTATGCCCAAAATTCTCTTAACATGAGCTAGACAATGTGATTTTAACAAAGCAAGAAACAATTGACATTTTTGTTGAATCGATTTTAGATTCAAAAAAATATTTCATTATCTTGCTACAATGGAAATCAATAGTGCATTTGGGCATCTTACCTTCAAGTCCTGAAAATGAACCTTCATCCACATGAACATGTCTGGGAGTTCTTCGTTGAGGAAAGGGAGTCGACAAGAAAGTATGAGTCTTGTCAACGGTTTGTTGTGGCCTTTCGTTCAAAAATTAGTCTTGCAAGGGAGTGTGTTCGCCATGTGTGTGCTCTTCTTGGGGAGGTTGCTAGTTAAGAACTTGTTTAACATCCATCCCTTCATACTCGACATCATAGGCCTTGTGCATAATAATCAACTACTGTAAAACACGTGCAGTTTTGAACTGGCCTGCACAACCATCTGACCATATCCAATGCTGATCCATCTGTATACCTCTCTCCTTCAGTTGATCATAGAAAATTTTGAAGCAATGCTTCACATAATGCAGGTCGTGGCACCTGTCATCACCGATGTAGAAGTTAGTCTCTTTCAATATTATCTTCATGTCGTTGCTGCTCTCTGGTGCGTGCATATATGTGATATGGACCATTATGCTAACTTGGTATGAATGGCAGTATTGAATTTGAATCTCATTCTGTGGCTGTAGGGTGTAGTTTTCTGCAAAGTCCACAACCGACAATATTGTGCCCTTGGGAAAGGTGTCCCTGCACTATCTGTACTGTTCACCCTGCCATCGTGCTACATGGACGTGTTGCACATAATGCTCGGTCTTTTGGTAGAATTCCTTCACGAATTTGCAAATTTGTACCTGGTGCCACAAAACCAAAGGCATTAATACAACGTGACATTTTCAATCTGAATATATATGTACAAATTCAACATGTACAGTATGAAAGTATGCAAACTTAGATTACATGTGACTTCACCAATGCAATTTTTTTGCTTTCCTTCGAACTATCTACTTGATATGTTATTTACTGGAAGTTCTGCATTTCTACCGACATCCTCCCAAGTTTGTGCTCCGCGGTTGCGTGGATGCAGCGGCTCAATAATGCAAATCCACTACAACTGGAACATGTCCCATATAAACATGATCTTTAATAATATTTTTGTTCTTCAGGTATTGGACACATTATGCGATGTATAAATTCTCTAGATGCATTTGATGGTTGTATTGAAGGGAAATCTTGCATAGTGTTAGTATGCAAACCACAAAATATATGTCTATATGTATCGTAATAGTACTCAAATTCTACATGGTATCTACAACAACATGTATTGTGATCAATGCAAATTCTAACATACCAAGGTTTGCATTTTTCAAAGGACCTTTGGCCCAAGTTCAATTGTGTGTGCTCATTCTTGAACCTCTCATAGAGTTCTGTTTGTGTCGTGTCAAGGAAGGGCTTGACATGGGGTTCACCCCCCCTAACACCTTTTCTCAACTTTAAAACATCTCTTTGATTCGATGACGACCTAGTGTTATCATGCCAAAACTTTTGCACTAGTTCTTTAACAACATCAATGAGCTTCATGTATGAATGAGGTAACCTGCCAACAAAGGCCCAACAATTTTTTGGCTTGGGGTCTCAAGTTTTTCTCTAATGGAAGAATACTTTTGAAGAGTCTTTCTATCTACTTTAAATATTTTACATGTGTGTGATAGTAGGCGACGTTTCCTTGTGGATTTGTCTACAATCGATTCCGACAGTACACGACGGGCCGCATTAAAATCTTTTGTACGAGAAGTTTTTCCAATCAAATTAAATGCAGATTGTAGATTTCTAACAACATGATTGTTGGCCTCTTAACTTCTAACTACCTTTATGCCCAAAATTCTCTTAACATGAGCTAGACAATGTGATTTTAACAAAGCAAGAAACAATTGACATTTTGTTGAATCGATTTTGGATTCAAAAAAATATTTCATTATCTTGCTACAATGGAAATCAATAGTGCATTTGGGCATCTTACCTTCAAGTCCTGAAAATGAACTTTCATCCACATGAATACGTCTGGGAGTTCTTCGTCGAGGAAAGGGAGTCGACAAGGAAGTACGAGTCTTGTCAACGGTTTATTGTGGCCTTTCGTTCAAAAATTGGTCTTGCAAGGGAGTGTGTTCGCCATGTGTGTGCTCTTCTTGGGGAGGTTGCTAGTTAAGAACTTGTTTAACATCCATCCCTTCATACTCGAAATCATGCAAGATTTGATTGACTCCAACCATTTTGTCATTGCTTGTCGATGGATCTAAGGCACTAACATTTTGATTTCTACGGTTTTGCATGTACAACCTAGCATTTTCTCTTATCTGATGGGTCTTTTCAGGGAGTAGCTCCGTCCTTCTAGACTTTCTTTTATTTTTACATCTGTTGCGCATATTGAATGCAATTTTTGGAAAAACAAAAATATGACCCTTGCAAGAATGAACAACAAACAGGATATTAAAGCTCGATGTGCATGATCATTAAAGCTCGATGTAGCAATTGATTATGCCCAACAACCGCTACTAAGAATGTTTTCATATAATCTTAAAATATCATACTCACTTCATTTTCATGGTATGGATGAGGGAAAATAGCCCCAAAAGACTAAGAGTTTTCAATTGTTTAGGTGTTTGTGTGAGTTGTTCTAGTGAAACCATGAGGAATTCAACAAATGTTTGTCTAGATGGAGGAATGTGATTATGAAATGTTATTGGTGGTGATGCAAGTAATTTTTTTTTATTATCTTCATGAAAGGTTGAAAGCATTGCTTGGTGCATGTAGTTTTTTTTTTGGTAAGATGTTTTTATTGTCTATGTTGAAGATTAAGAAGACTAAAATAGATCTCTCATACAATTCATGAGGAAAAACCAAAATAGATTCCATTCAAACAAGTGAATGAAGACTAAAATACATTTAACAAGATAAAATTGTCACCATACCTCAAGGATTATGATTGCTCTTTGCTTCAAATGTAAAATGCTCCTTTGATGTGTCCACTATATGTAAGAATAGTTCATGTGTGTCCAAGTAGCATGAGAATTCAATCCAACGATCCAAATAGAGTCCAACTGTTGTGTATTCACTCAAATGATCCAAATAGAGCCCAAGAGGTGTGTATTCAATCCAAATAGCCAAATAGAGCCCCAAATGTTGTGTATTCTATCCAAAATGGTCAAGGAAGCACCAAATGGTGATTGAATTCAACATAAAATGGTGATCTTGTCGGACTGTGCATGACACGAGCCAACAAAAAGCGATGAAGTAGGGAGAAATTGTGGGAGAAGCGCACAAGTGTTTTTCTAAATTTCATCTTCAGCAGGGGCGCGCACGCGCCAAGGAGCACGTGCGCACTCGTAGCACGCGCGCCTCTGCTGAACGTTGTATAGTTCAGTGGGTAACGTTCACTGCATTAATTACCCAACAAATGTAAATGTATCGGTTTATTCCTAGAGCCCCTCCCCCATAAAATCCTTTAGGCCCTATTCTAACCCATAATCCCTAAGTGCATTTAAGTGCTTCTAGGTGTTTAGGGGTGATGATGGAGATGTTGATGAGGAATGGGGAGATGACAATGAAGATGAGGAGGATGATGCAGATGATGATGATGATGGTGAAGATAAAGATGATGATGACGATGGTGATGAGGACATGGTGATGATGATGATGATGGAGATGTTGATGAGGAGGAGGATGCAGATGATGATGATGACGGTGAAGATGATGATGATGATGATGAATATGTCAAGATGATGATGACGATGGTGATGGTGATGATGAAGATGATGATGATGATGGATATGTTGATGAGGAAGGGGGAGATGACAATGAAGATGAGCAGGCTGATGCAGATGATGATGATGATGAATATGTCAATATGATGATGACGATGGTGATGAGGACATGGTGATGATGATGATTAAGATGATGATGATGTGGAAGGGGGAGATGACAATGAAGATGAGGAGGAGGATGCGAATGATGATGATGATGGTGAAGATGATGATGATGATGATGATGAATATGTCAAGATGATGATGACGATGTTTATGAGGACAGGGTGATGATGATGATGATGGAGATGTTGATGAGGAAGGGGGATATGACAATGATGATGAATAGGAGAACGATGAAGATGATGAGGAGGATGATGATGATGATGGTGAGGATGATGATGATGATGGTGATGATGAAGAGGAGGACGATGAGGATGATGATGAGGATGATGATGGTGATGGTGATGGTGGTGATGATTATGATGATGATGAAGATGTTGATTATGTTGATCGCGATCATCATCATCATCATCATCATCATCATCATCTTCATCACCATCATCATCATCATCCTCATCACCATCATCCTCATCTCCATCATCATCATCTTGTTCATCATCATCACCATCATCATCATGATCGTGATGACCATCTTCGCCACCATCATCATCATCATCCTCATCACCATTATCCTCACCTCCATCATCCTCATCTCCATCATCATAGTCATCCTGATGACGCCGATGATGATGATGATGAATATGGTGATGATGATGATGATGAAGATGAATATGGTGATGATGATGACCATGTCGTTGATGACGTTGATGATGATGGTAATGAATATGGTGATGATGATGACGAAGATCGTGATCATAATCATGACGATGATGATGAAGAAGATGATGATGATGATGATGATGAAGATGATGAGGATGATGAGGATGATGATGATGGTGATGAAGATGATGATGATGATGAAGATCTCCATCATCACATGTTCTTCATCATGATGAGTACGACAATGAATATGATGATGATGATGACGAATATGATGATCATCAGCATCATCATCATCATATTCGTCGTCATCATCATCATCATCATCATCTGATTCATCATCATTTTCATCATCATCATGATCATCAACATCTTCGTCATCATCATCATCATCATCACAAATTCATCTTCATCATCAGCATCATCATCATCCTCATCACCATCATACTCATCTCCATCATCATCATATTGTTCATCATCATCACCATCATCATCATGATCGTGATGACCATCTTCGTCACCATCATCATCATCATCCTCATCACCATCATCCTCATCTCCATCATCATAGTCATCCTCATGATGCTGATGATGATGATGATGAATATGGTGATGATGATGATGATGAAGATGAATATGGTGATGATGATGACCACGACGTTGATGACGTTGATGATGATGGTGATGAATATGGTGATGATGATGACGAAGATCATGATCATGATCATGACGATGATGATGAAGATGATGATGAAGAGGAGGATTATGAGGATGATGAAGATGATGGTGATGAAGATGATGATGATGATGAAGATCTCCATCATCACATGTTCTTCATCATGATGAGTACGACAATGAATATGATGATGATGATGACGAATATGATGATCATCAGCATCATCATCATCATATTCGTCGTCATCATCATCATCATCATCATCATCATATGATTCATCATCACTTTCATCATCATCATCATCATCACAAATTCATCTTCATCGTCATCATCATGTTCATTGAAGTCATCATCATCACCATCATCATCATCATCATCATATGATCATGGTCACGATCATCATCATCATGATGAAGATCATGATGAAGATGGTGATGATGATGACGAAGATGATCATCATGATGACGATGATGATGAAGATGATCAGGATGATGATGAATAATGGAGATGATGATGAATATGCAACACATCATCCTCATCATCATGATCATATTAATCATCATCCACAACATGATCATCATCACCATCTTCATCGTCATCATCATCATCATCATCCTCATCATCATGATCATCTTCATCATCATCCACAAGATGATCATCATCACCATCTTCATCGTCATCATCATCATCATCATCATATGATCATGGTCATGATCATCATTGTCTTCGTCATCATAATCATCGTCTTCATCATCTTCATCATACTCGTCATCATCATCATCATCATCATCATCATCATTGACATCTTCGTCATCATCTTCGTATCGTCATCATCATCTTTGATGATGATGATGATGATGAAGAAGATGTTGTTGATGATGATAATGAAGAAGAGGGTGATGACGAAGATGATGATGATGATGATGATGATGGTGGTGGTGGTGGATGATGATGAATATGAGTATGATGATGAAGATGATGATGATATTGATGATCATCATACTCATCATCATCATCATCACCATCAATGGTGATGATGAGGATGATAATGATGATGATGATGACATTGACGATGAAGATGATGACCTAGATGTTGATGATGACGAGGAAGAAGAGGGTGGTGACGACGATGATGATGGTGTTGATGATGGTGATGATGATGATGATGAAGATGATGATGACGATGATGATGATGGTGATGGTGATGAGGATGAAGAAGGTGATGATGATGGAGATGAAGATGTTGATGATGATGAAGATGGTGATGAAGATGATAATGATGATGATGATGAAGATGGTGATGATGAAGAAGATGACGATGATGGATATGTTGATGAGGAAGGGGGAGATGACAATGATGGTGAAGATGTTGATGATGATGGTGATGGTGATGATGATGATTAGATGATGATGATGAAGATGATGATCATGAAGATGATGATGATGATCATGAAGATCATGATGATGATGATCATGATCATCATCTTCTTAATCATCATCATCATCTTCATCACCATCATGATCATCATCCTCATCACATCATCATCATCACTATCATCCTCATCATCCTCATCATTATCTTCATCACCATTGTAATCATCATCAAAATCTTCATCATCATCACCATCACCATCATCTCATCATCATCATCATCATCATCAACATCTCCATCATCATTGTCATCTCCCCCTTCCTCATCAACATTTCCATCATCATCATCTTCTTCATCATCACATCTTCATCAACTTTATGTATCCCCTTGACAAAGGAAATTAAATAAACCATATAAAGGGCTACAATAACGCGTATGCGCACCTATGCGTGCGCACCTTTAGGAGCACGTACGCGTGCGCGTGATTAAGTACGTGTGCACGCATTTGCACATACGCGTATGTTCCCGCACGCGTGTTGGAATTCAAATTGTTTTTGGTGCTCTTGCACGCTTGGAATTAGCTTCGGATTGCACTTTTAGGCTCGGTCTGATTTATCTGTGATTTATGGCAGAACACATCAAATGTTGTAACTTTCTGTTTTTCAGAACTAGTTCCGCATATGCTCCACGAGTGCACTACAGATGAAATTGCACACACTTGTCGAGCTCTGTGTGCATATTCTAAATATATAATTTTTTAATATATTTGTTGTTGTTTTCTATTTTTAATTCATTTTTAACTGCACTCATGTCAAATTTGTAAAAAACATAGGTCGTTTATTTGGCCTTTAACTTTTGATTGGCTTACCTATTTCGAAAACGGAAAAGAACCAGCACAAGAGCACAAAAATACCTACAACCTAAAAAAAAAAGTGTTTTGATTATTTTTAGACCATGATATGGTGGCTCAACACTTGACCATGTCGTTTTAATGTTTCACTGACTTCGATAATTTAAAAAAATATATAAAATAACTTTTAAAATTTTGGAAAAATATCCCCGCACAAGATTCGCCTGTTGCCTATGCCTCTACATATTTCTTTTCTTGTAAATTGACAATTTACATAGCAAACATGTGACTCAACAAAAACATGTGCATTATGTTTAAGAAAAAAAAACATACCAATCTTCGAATAATGACATTTTGGGGTGGTTATACAATTTTTCCATAAAGAAAAGTTATATATTCCGGAAGGTCATCCGTTTTTCTATGTTTTATCTTTTTACACCTAATCCGAAAAAGTTTTGTAGGTACCTCTAATAATTCATTTTAATGATAATATTTTTGTTTTTCTAGAATGTCATTGCAACTAACCTGTCATAATTGGATATCATTACCTTGCACCAGCCCTATTATTTATTTTAATGAAGTGTGATTCACAAGTCGACACTGGACTCCATCATCCAAAGAATCCAAGCCTAAACTCCAATACCAAATTTTTGTTTTCATGAGCTATTAAATTATCTTGATTTAAATAAACTTAATACATCACACATAGATATATGACGGTGTCTAAAGTTTGAAAAACATTGTGCTTAAAAAATAGGAAAAGAGATGCACAAGAACGACATTGAAGAATCTATTCCGCTTTCAGAGATGTGTGTTGTTCAAGGGGTTTCGACATAAACAGTCGTACAAGATACGGAAAAGTTGATAAGATGTTTCCATCTTTGATAAGATAATTCATGGTTTTTACAAAAATAAAAATTTTAAAATAAACTTTTTATTATAAATAAATTTTTATTTTATTTTTGAAATATGGTAAAATTTATCATAATTTACAAATCAGTTGTTAAATTGGTAGTGAGGATAGTATTAGTTGTCAAATTGATAGCTAGGATAGCCATTATTAAGTAAAATATGGATAAATATTAGTTGACTCATCAAAGTTATTTAAGTGATGGTGAATGGAAAAATTTCCACTTTTACAAGATAGTTTCAACGTAATTCAAGATGGTCATAGTAGTGTCATTTCAATAAACCTGCTCTCTTGGAAACATGAAAAAGGGCTAGGCCATTATTTATATTTTAGAAATTGGAGTGGACTAGTACCTATCTGCTTTCCCATAAGGATGAGACAAATGTGCTTTTCCCATGAGAATGAGACAAATGTGCTTTTCCCATGAGAATGAGACAAATGTGCTATTCACATTGATTTGATGGTCTTAATTCCAAATTAAAAATAAGCAATTATTATATATATAGAAGGCTTGTTATAAGATTAGGCATAAATCAATAAGTGATTGTAACTACTAATAAAAAACAACATATAACTTGTCATAACTTGTCAGTGACACTTAACTTGTGACTTTGTTCTATAAATAACTACGAAATAGTTGTGGATTCTATCACCACATGTAAGTGACGATTCCCTATAAAAAAGGAATGCCTTTTGACTCTACACAACTTTCACAGCCCGAAATATCGGATGGACAATATAATGATCATGGATGGTAGTCTTTTTGATAACTCACCACCAACCAATGCCTTATTAGGTTGACTACATTCCCCACTTTGATACATGACCATGTTATTATTACATGAATTACTAACAATCCACCGCCAAGATATAAGTCTTTTAAGGAGATATTGAATGCTTTTGTCTAACTTCTAGACAAAGCCATAGCAGTTGAAACTGTTGTGAACGAAAATTATAATGGGAAGAGACCATATCAATAATGGGAAGAGACCATATCTTTTTATCCAGCAACTGGGCAGTTCATTATAGCAGCCTGCCTTGAAATAATCAAAACCCAGCATGTCTCTATAAGTCAAAGCACCTTGAAATAATCAAAACCCAGCATGTCTCTATAAGTCAAAGCAGGTATTTATTTTTAAATATCTTGTCTGATTTTCGATCTTTCAACAAATACCAAGATAAAGGGAGTTCAACCGTGAGATGCTATTCAGTATATAGCAGTCTGCAATCAAAACTCAGATGTATTTATGTTGACGTATGGTGTTTTTACATAAAGGCAGTTCAACAGCCAGATGCTATTGCCAGTCACAATATAAGCTGTTCAGCAAGGAAGCCCAAAAGAATAAAAAAAACATAGGCATATATCTAAACTTACTTTATAATAAATGAAACTAAAATGGACGGTATGGTGCTCTATGTCTAAACATGGAAGACAGAAACACTCAATAAACCATGAACAGGTTTGCACACTAAACAAAATAGATAAATAGTTTACTAGTTTGAACGCAAAACAAAATAGAGATATATATCAAAGTTATTGAAACGCAATATGCCTATTCATAGAATAGGCTGCATAAACAGTCATAAAGTAATAGCAGCTAAATTGTGGACAACTTCTGTACAAATTTTATTGTAACTTCTAAATCCCTGAAGCCTACAAGTCCCAGGAAGAAATCTTTGAAGATGAAACACCAGATCCCAAGCTTTATAACCTCTAAATTCCTGCATCCTACAGGTCCTAGAAATAAATCTTTGAATATAAAATACCAGATCCACAAGATTGCCACTGCCTTTTTGGGGTCTCCAGGCTGGCGAAGAAGCTCAGACTAAATTTTAGGTTTAAAAGAAAACTTCCGGTACTGTATCAGAGATCTCACACCAGTCAGAAGTTTTTACAGAGAGATCAGCAGAATTATTGTCATTATTATTTACATCATATCCAACGAAGAACACTGCTTCTTATCCATCCTTTGCCATTATTGAAGTCAGATACTCAAATGTAATTTCTTCGCAAGGAATGAGAAGACCCATCTGGTGATCGAATCCAAACTCCTCCTCGGACTTGACAAGAAGCGCCAGGAATAGAGGGTGGTTGAGATATGTTGTGGGTATTATGATCCGCCTGCGCTCGCTTCCCACATAAACCGGATTGTGGCCCTCAGGAACGTCCGACGGAATATTCAGCGTCTCTTCTGCAAGCTCGGAATCCAAGTTCATGCACCGCCATCGTTTGAATGCCAGAGCCTTCCGGGCACAGGCAATCCCTTGGCACATTCTGATCATATTCTTCAGTAATAGAACTTGCAGGGTTATTATATTTTTCTTGCTCCTTGTTACTGTTGCACAGACCGAGTACTGTGAAGCAACGATAATTAAAAAAAAGTGTGAAGATCATGGATCGGCTTGTGGAAAACAGAATGAGATTCCCTTCATATAAATTGAATTCAAGAACAGGCTGGACCACTGTTCTTCAATCTATCATAGACCGACATATATACAGCAATAAGACGGTCGAGGACTAGGAATACCCGTGGACAAGGAAGAACGATTCTGAAACCTAGTTTGATCCCTAATGGGTCCAGAAATAATGATAAGCTTGACAGAAAATAATGATAAGCTTGACAGAGATAGTAAAATCAGTCACATCTTCATTCTTTAAACTCTTTAAGAGGGAGAAATGTCAATATTTGTTATTTTGGTTATTTCAGAAAATCAAGGTATGGTCAGAATTGCAATCATTACATAGTTAAAATTGAAACCCAAAGAAAAAGTGTCACAAAATAAAATTTGAACCCAGGTGATGGAGAAAATAACAACATTTCTTCCAATCACCCAATTTACAATAACACTCAATCACATATTCACATTGAAACTGTACAATAACATTTTCATTGTTGTAATATTTTGAAACTTAATCACTAGCTAAATACAAATGAGACTAAAGTAGGAGTAAAGCTTTTGCTCGTATAAGGTTTTGGTATGTTTTTGTTATGCAATACTAAGTATAGGATGGTACCTTACCTTACCTTTTTTTTCATAGAAAAATTCAACTTATTATTAATATGCGAAATAGTAAATAAAACCAGCTGTCAAATCATACAAATTTACATAATCCCTATCAGATAGAGCCCTATGTCATCAAGTGACAGAATAGTGACAGCAACCATAACAGTATAGTCCAAAAAAATAGAACCATAAGTCCCTAGCTCGTCCATAAGCCAGACCAAGAGTAGAAATATAGATTGATTAGGTTGTCCACAAATTCCAATGTACTCTAAATACATTGTAGAAATCTCAAATCTGATATAAGATTTCACAGATCGACAATTTTATTAAATATATGAAAAAAAATTGACACGATTTCACAAGTTGACAATTTTATTAAATATATTAATGTTTTGGTCCAAAGGGTAAACAATAATTATGACAAAAGTGAGAGGTGGACTCATTGATTGGCACTTGGTACTTGAATTTAGAAGACAATTTGTTTACTCTACGTTTCCCTTGTGATTTAAGTGGATCAATAAGCAACGATAGTATTGGTTGTTATATTCAATTTGATATTTCAAACTCTTTTGGTTTGTCTAAAGGGATGTGAACCCTAGTTTGATACCGTACAATAACTTATTTTTAGGATGATTTTTTATAATTTAGATTTATTAGATTTTCGTACCTCTCAATTTATGAAGTGCAAATATTTTTTTTTATAACCAAATAAATTTAATTATAGTTTTGTATTTTTAATTAAATTAAAAGTACCGATGTGCTCTACACTATTTATAATAAATATTATGTTGACAACTTATAATATTTAATATTTAATAATAATATTATATATTAGTGAGATATGAATATAAGTAACAAATATGTTTTTTAAAAATAAAAGAAATATATTTTAAGCAATTTGATAATATTTTATAGAGAAAATTGAAAGGAAAGATCTAAAATTAAAATTAATATATATATATATATATATATATATATATAAATATAATATTTACATAAGAATATTGTTACCCATTTCTTCATATATTCTTATATTCATTTTGATTTTTTTTAAAGAGTGGTTCGCCGTTTGTTAGAGGGCTAGTCCACCTGGGGAAACAAGGTGGCACGAATTACAATCATTACAATATGGGCTCAACAAGAGCAATATGTCACTTACAAGAATTGAACCTGGGTGGGGAGGGTAACAAACATTCCTCCCAACCACCCAGGCTACAACCAATGGACTTTATATTCATTTTAATTTATTTAAACATATGTTTTTATATTCAGTTTAACTTAATTAAATATGTTTTTACAACTTATTATGGTAAAAAAAAGTCAATAGTAAGTTATCAATTTCTTGATAGGATTCAATATATGTGTGACTTTGTGTGTGCACACTAAGTTATATAAATAATAATAATAATATGTAATAGTAATAATGTAATTTTAAGGTTATGATTAAACTACATTTTTTTTCGAAGAAAAAAGCATATTTATTGATCATTAAAGAGCATCGAATACATTCCACACGTGCATAGAGCACCATATACAACTGTAAAAACTTCATTATATAATTTCAAGATTCAAAACTATTATGAGCAAAGTCTCAAGACTTCCAGAATTTTAAAAAACATCTATATGTAAAAATCCATATTTTTCCAACTTATCTCCTAAGTATCATCTCTTTTTGATAAAATTTTGCAATTTCCTTCTTCTTCAAGTAATCCAACTTTAGATAGGCCATCGGCCATCTCATTTTGTTCTCTATATAGATGAACAAAATCACCCTTTTGAAATGTGCCACCAGAGTATCTAGACAGTTACCCAAATTTAGCAGCACATGATTGTTCAAAGTAATTTCCTTGTTCATTCTTTTTATCCATAATTTAGAGTCACCATAGATCCTTAAATTTTAACCGAGAGCTCTTTTTCGTGCTGCAGTAGAAATCTCAAAGCTAGCCCCTCAGCCCGGTTATTAGTTCCTTCCCCTACGTTTGCTTGGAAGCTAATCTCCCTCCCTTCAAACTTCAACAATCCTCCCAAACCACATTTGTTATCAACACAAGCACCATAAAAAAAACCCACTGTATCACCCTCCTAATGAGTAAGATCTTTTAATATTCTTATCTTCTGTTTACCCACGAGTCCCAGGAAAACTTTATAGGTAGAGAGAACCTGTGTGATAACCAGGAAGCTAGGAATGTTATGATCTTCAAATATCGACTGATTTATGGCATCCCAAATGTTCCAGGTCACCAAAAATGGTAAGCATCTTAGCTTTTTCAGCTTAGTTTCGTCAAACCAAGATTTCAAGAAACCGCAATATGAATCTCCTTCCCCTAAAAAACTCAAACCAAGATTTATTCCCACAACTTTCCAAACCTGTAGAGTAAAAGGGAATTTTGAGAAGAGATGTTCAACATCTTCGTCCTCCTACCGACATAAGCTACATCGGCCCGGACCTGCCATATTCCTCCTTTTTAACTTGTCCCAGGTTAAAACCCTTCCCTTCAGAATCAACCATAACAAAATTTTGAATTTATACAGAGCCCGAGACTTCCATAGTTTGGTACCCCACCAAGGCGATTCTAAGTTTAGGTTAAGCCAAAATGTTCTGTATGCCTCCTTTACAGTAAACGTTCCACCAGCCACATTCCCCTGCCATTGTAGCTTATCTGGAGCTTGACCCAACCTAACAAAACCTCTTCTCAGTTCCGCCGTCCAGGAATTCCAAGTCTCTGACCATCTTGTTGGTAGCTCTAAATCCTCTGCTATCATCCAATGTTGAACCAGGCCATTCCCAACAATTGTAATATCTGCTGGCAACGTAAATCCATGCTTTGCCAAAAAAACCAAGAGATTCGAAAGAAGAGCAAGGTTTCTTTTAACTCCTAAATAAAATTCTTTGCCAATTCTTGCCACCCGACCGTCGCCCACATCCCACACCAGTGCCTCCCCGATGATGGGGAAAGCAACCACTATTGCCTTCCAGAACAAAGACCCACCCCAACTACTCTTATCAGGTTTTCGAATTCGATCAAGCACATAAATATTGCCACAATATTTGAAGTGCAGTAAAGATTGCCACTTGCCATGCTTAGTAATAAACTGCCAAACCGATCTAGATGCCAAGACTTTTCCGAACAAGGTTAATTCCTTAAAGCTCCAACCGCCCACCTCCTTCGGTTTTGAAATGGAATTCCAATAAGTCCAATGAAGACCTCTATCATTTTTACCCATCCAGGGGAACCTGAAAAATAATTTCCTAAGAGAATTCAGTACCCCCTATTGGATCTTAGCATTAATCATCCAAAAGACGAGAATTGCACTTAATATACTAGTAATAAGCACAGCTTTACCTCCTTTTGATAAGAACGTGTTGCACCAGAAGTAAATACGCTGCTCCACCTTTATAATGAGCCATTTCCAGAACTACATACTAAATAGATGTAATATGATTAAACTACATACTAAATTGATGTATAAATTATGTTGTTTTTCGGACTAAAGGTTTATAGAAGTGTACATATCTTATTCTAAAGAGGAAACACATATCCTTAATAATAAGTCACTCAAATTGTAAATATCATTTACTTATAAATATTCTATTTATTATTTACTTATAAATAATATAAATATATATAATTTTATATATTTATATTTTGAAAAGCTTTAAATGAGATTATATTAATTTAGATTTATTTAAATAATTAAGAAAAATCATTTTTAAATTTGGAGTATTGGATGTACATTGATGTAAACACAATTCAGTCAATTACACTTCTCAACCAGTAACAGTGATACTACTCTGACAAAAACGTTTTAGTCAAGCTGTCTCCTAAGCAAAAGAAGGAAAAGATAATGATGAAGTGGATTGATTCAGATTCACTTGCAACTTCACGAGACGAAGTGGTTTGATTCACATTCACTTGCAACTTGACGAGACATTTTTTGTAATTTACTTCCCCGTGATTTTTGTTTTTATCACCGTACGACAAGGTACATACGATTGCACTGTCCAACATCAAATATCCCGTTCACACTCCATTTTCTTTTTTCTGATAAAAAGCTAACTGAGTCTTAAAATGAGATTCAGCTAGATAGATTGAGGCAGTGAAAGAAAGGTAATAGATATCTTCTTTATTTTGTTTATTTCGTTATTAAGTTTTTATGATATAAAGATAATTCCTCTCTACAAAATTATTTGGTTTATTTCTGGAAGAATTAGAAAACAAATAAGAAATTGTGTTTTATTATTATTAAATTACTCACGTAATCACTAAGGAATAGAAAATCTAAAAATTAGTTCGAAATAAAAAACAATTTGAACAAATCAAAGGTAATGTCAATTGGTGGTTTGGAAAAGGATATAGCCATAAGAATAATCGTGAAAAATTGGAGGTAGTTCACTTTTATAAATACATGGTTCCTGAATTTTATATCAATTATAATTGGAAGCCTCTAAAGAAGAAAAAAGTAATAGGAGGTATGGAAATTGTCCATCCCAAAAACTGAAACAAATCAAGATGTGGAAATTGGTTGAGGAAGATCATCTTTAAAACATTGGTACATAGAAAAGGGCTTACACTTGTGAGGGTCTTTCCAAATAATCTAGAAGAATGTTAAAAGAGTTAGGACATAGAAAAGAGCTTACACTTGTGAGGGTTTCTTACATCCCAAAAAATCACAAAAATTTAAAAATTTTATATGTGACATTTATTGCTTATTTACTGTCTGTGGAAATAGAACAAAGCATAAAAGCTTAGTTAATTGTACTTAAATGCCAGCTGGTTTATAAATAAATAAATTGCGACTAAAAGATTTCTGATTATGTTTCGATGTTTTTCCTATTCAGCTCTACTGTTGCAAACTTCTATTGTTGTTGTTTATAAATGCTGAATTTACTGCTTGACTAATGTGCTTATGTTGATTGATGAAGGGCTCCTTCGGACACCCCGAGGCTTACTTAGCATTCGTGCTAAAGCATGTGATTTCGTACTTGTGATAGCTTACAGGTAAGAGTTTAAATTGCGACAAGTGACCAACAGTTTTTTAGTAGGTTTCTTTTGTCAATGATTGAAGAGATAAAGACTTTTGGGCATTCTATCGGTGAAAACCTTGGTTCGAAACTTTAAAGGTGTTCAAGTCTAAGATATCTGAAAATGACTATTGATATTAACAGTACATCTCATATTGTAAAAATTGTACTCTTGTAATAGAATCATGAGAAGGTCTATAACGATTGTGGCTTGGTTTGTACTCAGATATAACTATGGTTTTCATTCGAGTTTCCTGTTATGTTGTACATGAATGTTTATCTTTTCTTCCCAAGCGATTTCGTAGAAAATCTATATAAGTAGTTTGAAATATTTCGTTATAATCTATTTGCAAGCAAACAACACATTATCAACTATATCTCTATGTGATATGCAATGTGTGCATTCTCTTGGAAAATTGCAATGCATTTGAGATATTAACCAATTATTATATAAATTAACTTTATATAATAAGGGTGAGTGCATTATCGTGACTTATTTTGATGCTATGTAATCCTTGGTAATTTCCTATTATGCTTTGTGTACACTTATGTGACCCTAGGTGGTGCTTATGCAACCTATTTGATAATATGCAACCGATACAAGTTATATGCCATCGTTACAAACTATATACAAACATTATGGATTAAATACAAAGTGTTGAAATACTAACTAGATATTATATATAAAATAACTTATATATAATATCTGTGCGTGTGTAAAACTTCGTGGCTTTATTGATATATTATAGCCTTGGTGAGAAACTATAGAGGGTTATGTGCATTTTACGTGACCTATGTAATACTTATGCATTGGTGGTGAAATTCCATCCAACCCTTAATCTAAATGTTACAAGGGTGATATGTCCGACCTTACCATAACCGTAACCATATTGTAATAACTCCCTGATGTGAATGTTACTGCGCATTACAGGTTGGCGAAGGTAATTGAATCCTGTGCATTGAATGCACACAACTATCAAGAACAATGGAAGTCCATCGTGGATGGCACAATAAGCCTGGATCACGTGATAGCTTCATGGTGTAACCACCGAATGGTTGAGTTGTAAAGTTGACAAGGGTTATGTGTTGCCGAGCTGGCTCCTTAGTGGCTGTAGTAATGATGTTTCAATTAATTTGATAGACAGTTTGTAATTTCGTAAATCCCACCAGTGATCTCCACCGTCGATCTTGCAAGGGTTTTCAATGCGTTGGTTAAACCCTACCTTTGCTACAATTGATGAGTTATTGTGTCTTTTGTTACTTGGTAGTTGTAGCTCTGCGTGGCCGACAGGATGACGATTTGTAGTTTGGTTGTTCTACCTGTGGAGGTGTAGCTCCTGAGTTTTGAACCCGAAACCTCTGAAATTTATAGAGCCGAGCTCTCTCCAGCTTGTACAGTGTTGAATGCTTTCGGTTTTCAATCTTAGAGTTTGTTTTAGGTGATTCGATACCCAATTTGTTGAGGGTATGTTTATTTTAATGCTGGGTTTGTAATGAATGGCCATGGGCCTCGCCAAAGTTGCTACTTCTCTCGGCACTATTTCACTGTGTTGAAAAAGTTGGTGGTTTGATGTTGGCTCTAGCTATACCAACATTCGACGAGTAGATTTTCATGGCAATTACATCTGTCCTGGCGTTCAATGCTGCTACGGATATCATTTAAAAAGGTAATGTGTTTGATTTCCTTCATTGTAATGGCATACCTAAGTGCTAACGGTTATTCAAATGTGGATACTGAAATCATTCATCTCAAGATGTTGTTTTAACCACGCCTGTAATGTCTTTGCAGGTGAAATATTATATGGATCCTACAACTGAGTGTTTGAAGGTTGGAAGAATAGCTATACCAACCGGTAAGCCTCGACATTTGTCTTGAGACTCTGTGTAGATGAATGAGATGGCCGACTGTGTGATGTCCTGTGTGTTGTGTTGTTAAACTCAGAGAGTTCTGTAAATCGTAGAGATAGGGTTTCTAAATTTTTTTTAAAGTATGGGGAGGATAATACCTCGACCCATAAGGAAACTGTCGTGTTCACTATGAATACAATGATTCAAAACAGAGATTTTCATTCTCAGACTTAAAATAGTGATACTTCTCGTTATCAAAATGGTTATGTGTTTTTTTATGGTTGATGGATATAAGTTATTGTGGTGGAATAAAATAGAAGCTTTTGATATTGTTTCGTCTGTAAAGAACATCTGTGAAAACTGTATAGTTGTAACATGTTTATCCAGACTTGGATATCATGATAATAGTTTGATTTCTATAAATCATATGGGGTATGTTTTTATTTTTAGATAATAGTTTAACTGTGTATGGCTTGTCGATTTATGGAAGTTCTTCGCAACACCATTCTAAAAGTTCAAGTGTTAGGATTAAGGTTGTAAGAATATGTATGGCTTAACTTGATCAATTTTATGATGTCGAATCTTCAACTCTGTTGAGTTATGAAATAAATGAAATGATAATCTATGTTTGATATTTAAGGAAAAAGTCATAAGGTTTGTCAAGCGTTGATATGTAAATCTGCTGTTGCTCTTCGAAACGGTCTCGACACTAAACTTGCCTTTCTTGGTACTCCTGTCGGATTTGATGTGTCTACTGTTAATATGAAAGGTGAACTCCAGTATGTTATCTAAATCGATAATACTAGCTAGGTCTTCTACTGTGAAATATTGAGATTAAATCTCGATTCTGTTTACATCTATAAGCTAGTAATTGATAACTCTATTTAGGGTTATTGTATAAAATGATAAATGCTTTGGTTTTCACTGTGTAGTTTATGGTATAAAACAATGTGTGAATGTGTGCATAAAATAATTTGAAATTATTATTGCCTGTAGAAGAAATATCATTCTACTGTATTTGAAAATTAAATCTGTAGTTATCTTAATATAACTTTGTACATTTCAACTACCGATCATAGATAAAATTCTTTACTGTTAGAACAGAAAATATATTTATTTGAAACAGAGATATATATATATACCAGAAAACAATATATGTAAATTTGGAAAACAATTTAGCTAAAAGTAAATGACAGTGAAGGTACTGTAAATTTATACACAGGAATTAACAGTAAGTATACAACTTGAGATAATTTATAATAATTTCATCTTCTCATTCACTTGGCTACTTGCCTATCTTGATTTATTCTACTTAACCTGTCTCTGTACTAGAGTACGATGTTATTCTTATTTGCATGGAGAAAAATGCAGAGACTATTTTATTCAATCATTTCGATTTATACAGAATTATAAATTATTCAGGAAGTCTGAAATAAAACTTTAACAGTAAAAAGTTTTAAGTAGATAAAAAAACTTTTAAAATAAAATAGATAAGACAATAGAACCTGTAACTGACGATTGGCCGACAAACAACCAAGGAGGCCTGTTCCTCCCAACTTGCTTCAGAAGAAGCAGCTCAACTGCTGACTTCTAATGAACGCCTGAGCCTGCTTACTGATCCAGTAAGTGGGTGGAATCTGTGTAGAATCAAGGCACTCAAAAATACCTTCTCCACTCGGTATCAACCTCCTGAAACAAATGCCTTCTCCACTCAGCATCAAACTCCTGAACTCAATAAGAGTTTGGCAGACTCATAACATGATTAAAAACAACATATCCCCTCATCAAATCTCTTGGGTGCAAACACAGCAAAACCCCAAGGTAAATTTCCTCGTCTAGAAAAGTGATGAACCTCAGTTCATAATTTGATGGCTATTATATAGACTGCCTAGGTCTTTTAGTGGTCAGTTTAGAATAAATGAGCCTCAAGCTCCAGTCCCATCTTTCAGGGCATTATGACCACATTTCAAGGGATTTGTCCCATACCAACAACTAGTTAGTTGCATCATGATGCTGCCATTTGTTCATTGCCTTCTACCTCAGATTCCATTCCACCTAGTGGATCAGTAACCACTCTTTCAGAAGTCCTCTTAGGAGTTTGTCTCCTATTTTATTTATTAAATAATAATATATTGTGCAAATTACAGTCATCCTTGGACACCTATCCAATACAAACTTTACAATAAAAGTTATTATAATGTTTCTAAACATAAAATGTTTTCCAACTTAAAGGGTATGTTACAAACACCCCCTCTTAAGCTCAACATCGTCCTCGATGTTGCTTATTCATCATCAAGTTCCTCATGGAACAGAACTGTATATGCTGCCCGCATATTACTTTCCAATTCCCAAGTAGCTTCATAAGGGCTAAGGTGCTTCCATTGCACCTTTACCTGCCCTATGGTGCGATTCCGAAGCATAATTTCCCTCTAGTCTAGAATACAGTCTGGTTCCACCTGAAAATCTCCTTCATGTTCCACCTGTATGCCATTCCAATTCAATACATGAGTAGCATCATGCACATACTTCTTTAAAATAGAAACATGAAAAACATTGTGGATTTTTAAATTGTGTGGCAATGCCAATTGATATGCAACAGCTCCTATCCTTGATAGGATTTCAAATGGTCCACAATACCTCGGTGCCAATTTAGCACAGCTCCCAAGCTTCAAATAAATTTTCTTGGGCTCTACCTTTATGAAAACATGGTCTCCTACCTGGAATTATCTTTCTGTTCGTTTCAAATCATCATAGCTTTTCTGCCGATCTTGGGAAACTTTTAAGTTACCTTGAACCTCTTTCACAGTTAGCTCCATTTCTTTCAATAGATCTGATCCTAACATCAATCTATCTATAGGATTATCCCATGAGATTGGAGTACAACACTTTGTTCCATACAAAATTTCAAATGGACTTAACTTAACAGATGCTTGATAATTATTGTTGTAGACAAATTCTGCTAAGTGTAAGTAATCCTCCCATTTAAATGGTTGATCTTTAACATATAATATTAACATATTTTCCAAAATCTGATTTACTCTTTCTGTTTGACCATCAATTTGGGGATGAAAAGAAGTACTGAAATTCAACTTAGTATTTAATCCTTTAAATAGTGCTGTCCAAAAGTTACCAGTAAAATTAGAGTCTCGATCTGAAATTATTACCTTTGGGATTCCATGCAAGCGAAAAATTTGCTTCATGAAAATATCTGTAATGTTAGAAGCCTTGAAAGTAGTTTTAATAGGAATAAAATGAGCAGCTTTGCTAAGTTTATCTATAACAACCATAACTGAGTCATTCTGCTTCTGATTTTTAGGCAAACCTGTAATAAAGTCAATGCTTATGATCTCCCACTTCCATTCTGGAATTGGTAAGGGTTGCAATATCCCAGTTGGATGTTGATGTTCAGCTTTAATAGTCTGACAGTCAAAGCATCTAGCCATATATTCAGCAACTTCACTCTTCATGTTAAGCCAAAAGTACTCCTTTCTTAGCATACTTATCATTTTTTGATAACCGAGATGCCCTGAATAAGGACTCTTGTGAACTTCATCTAAAATCAAAAACTTAACTTTTGAAAAATTAGGCACATATATTCTGTTTTTGTAAGTTAAGAAGCCTTTTTCATTAATACTGTAATCTGTTACAACATTTTCGGATGAATTTTCAGCCACTTTATCATGTAATTTTTGGTAATTTTCATCTTTCTTAATTCCTTCTTCGATCTGATTTTCCAGATCGGTTTTAAAAGTACTGATTGTTGCCACAAAACTTAATCTAGCGTCTCTGATCAACGCATCAACAACCTTATTTTCCTTTCCATTAATGTGATGGATCTCAAAATCGTACTCGCTAAGGAAATCTAACCACCTATCTTGCCTTGCGTTCATATTAGTTTGATCCAGTAAATACTTTAACCCCTTATTATTAGTCATTAAAATGAATTTTCTATCAATCAAGTGATGGCACCACATCTTTAAAGCATGTATCACAGCTGCCAACTCAAGATCATACATAGCGTAATTCTTTTCATGTATTTTTAACTTCCTTGACTCAAAAGCAATTGCATGACCTTCTTGACTTAAGACCCCTCCAAGTCCTTCGTTGCATGCATCAATGCATATGACGAAATCCTTATTAGGATCTGCAATTTTTAAGATGGGTGCAGTAGTTAACAATTCTTTCAACTTATTAAAGTTGTCTTGACACTTTTTATCCCATATGTTCATTTCTTCCCTTTCTTCTGCAAAGAAGTGATGGGGTTAGCAATTCTAGAGAACCCTTCGATAAAATTTCTATAATACCCCGTTATTCCCATGAATGACCGTACATCCGTTACATCTTTTGGAACAGGCCATTCATTTATTGCTTTTATTTTATCAAGATCAACAGAAATACCATCCTTTGAAATTATATGACACAAATACTGAATTTTATCTTTATAGAAATCACACTTACTGAACTTAGCGTAAAGTTGGTGATCTCTAAGTACTTGTGAAATGATTTTTAGATGTTCATCTTGCTCTTCTTTAGTCTTTGAGTAAATCAGGATATCATCAATGAATACCACTATGAACTTATCCAAATATTTATGCAGAACGTTGTTCATTAAACACATGAACATTGCAGGTGCGTTAGTTAGCCCAAAAGGCATAACTACGAACTCGTAGTGTCTATAACGCGTTCTGAATGCAGTTTTGAATATGTCCTCGTCTTTTATCTGGACTTGATGACAACCCAATCTTAGATCAATTTTAGTGAATATCTCTGCTCGTACTTGATCAAATAGATCATCTATGCGGGGTAAGGGATACCGGTTCTTAATTGTCATTTTATTAAGCTGACGGTAGTCAATGCACAAACGCATAGTACCATCCTTCTTTTTAACAAATATTACTGGTGCTCCCCAAGGGGACACACTGGGCCGTATGTAGTTTTTATCTATTAATTCTTTCAGCTGATATTTTAACTCATTTAACTCTAGAATATTCATCCTATAGGGGGCCTTTGAGTTTGGTACTGCAACGGGTACTAACTCAATGGTGAAGTCAAGTTCTCTTTTTCGGGGGTAATCTTAGAATTTCTTCTGGGAATACATCAGAAAAGTCCCTAAGGATGGAAATATATTTTAGTTTTAACTTGTCTTCTTTAGATGTACATTCATCATTAACAACATTAACAACAAATAGTTTACAACCTTTTCTAGCAGCTCTCTTTACTTGTAAGGCAGAAATCTGCCTTACTCAAATCTGTCTATGAATTCCTTTCACTGTTTCTGAATTACCTTCATTATTTATACAAGTAAAAGATTTATCATAACAATTCAATATAACTCTCTGCTGTTCAAGCCAATCCATGCCAATTAACAAATCATATGAGCCTGAGGGTAAAACATTCAGATTAACTTGCGTTTTCAGCTGATTTAAAAATACTTCACACTTTTGAACAAAATCTGTAACCTTTCTTTTAGTTCTTGTTGCAAGCTGAACTAACCATGCATTATCGAATTTTTCTGTTTTTAGTTTGCAACAGTTTACTAAAGTAGGTGAAATTAAACTTAAATTTACACCAGGATCTATCAAAATAGAAATAGACTCGTTTTGTATCGTGCCTTCAATCTCGACCATAGATGTTTGATGGTCCGCTTGACGGTTCTCCAATGCTGCATTTATCCTGGGCATTTCTCTTGCGATATCTCCAACTGTAGGTTCTGCTTGCATAGTATGTATGTTTTTGGCTATCCTCTTCTTGCGTGGGAAATCTGCTCTCTTGTGTGGTCCACCACATTCATCGCACTTAATGGGTCCTTTCTGCTTAGTGTATCTATTATTATTGTTGTTATTATTATTTTTGTGATTGTTAGGTACATTCCTTGCAGTAGTAGTGTTCTGAGATGTATTATTCCCATAATTATTAGAAAAAATTCTGTTATTAAATTTTTTCTTAAAACCTCCAGCATTCTGATTAAAATTCTTCTTTTATAGTCATACTAATTAGTTTTACTATTCTTCCAGCCAGTGGTTCCTTCTCTTTTTCTGTTTTGGTCAAAACAAAAATTTGTCTTCCTCATGGCCTCTTCCAAAGTGGAAGGATTATCATACTCAATACGATCTTTTATATTAAACCGTAAACAACTGAGAAACCTTTGCACTTTAGGCTTTTCTTCAACCATGTAGGGTGCATACCTCAGCAAGCTAAGGAACTTGTTGCACAGTTCTTTCATGTTCATTGTACCCAACTTTAAGTCGTAAAACTCCTTCGATTTATCCTCAAAATACTGTTCAGACAAGAACTTCTTTTTAAACAAACTTTTAAACATAGTCCAAGTTACTTCTTTTTCTTTTATGCTCTTGATTCTTTTAAGATCCTGCCACCATATATCTGCCTTTCCAGTCAGATTGTAAATAGCCATCTTGGCTTTCAGTTGAGAAGAGTAGTCATAAATATTAAGTTACTTTTTCATCCCAGACAGCCAAGCTTCTGCTGTCTCACCCTTCTCACTTTCGCCATTAAAAGTAGGTGGCTTAATCTTTTTAAATTCACCGGTAATCTGTTCATGATGATTATGTTTTCTCTTTTTAGAGCAGCACTCACTGTTGCTGCTGTCATAATTTACATCATCATTACTTGAATCAGACTTAGAAAATGAGTGACTATTCCTTTTATCATTTCTTGTTTTCTTATGCTTATGTTGATGGGACATTATTTCAGAATCAGCTCTAAATTCTAATTTTCTACCTCTTTCATCACTGTGACAGTTTCCTTTTAAATTCTACTGTAACTCTTCCTGTGCCTTTAAGATCCGTTCATTTTCTTCTTTAACAGCATTTAACTCAGATTTTAAATCCTGCACAGTGCATAAAATTTCAGAAGACGGGTTGTTTAACTCAACGTAAATTCCTTCAGTGTTATTATGATTAATTTGTTCATTACAAGGAGATCTTTCCTCTGCTGATTCCTCTGGTATTTCCATACCTGCAATTAAAAGTAAATCTGTTCTATGCAAAAATCAAATTAAATTGTAAAAGTTAGTAACATAAACTTTCTGATTTATTTTTCTATTTGCGCGCATGAGCCTCATTTAGGCCTAGAGTTTGAACTTACGCTCTGATACCACATGTAACATCCCAAAAAATCACAAAAATTTAAAAATTTTCTATGTGACATTTATCGCTTATTTACGGTATGCGGAAATAGAACAAAGCATAAAAGCTTAGTTAACTGTACTTAAATGCCACTGGCATTTAAGTACAGTGAACTAAGCTTTTATGCTTTGTTCTATTTCCGCATACCGTAAATAAGCGATAAATGTCACATAGAAAATTTTTAAATTTTTGTGATTTTTCGGGATGTTACAGGGTTTTTCCAAATCATCTAGAAGAATGTTAAAAGAGTTCACAAATAATGCTAACTCAAGGAACTATGGGTTAAAGTACATGTCTTTTACTCTAAAAACTTCTAAATAATCTAGAAGAATGTTGAAAGAGTTCACATATAATGATAATTAAAGGAACTATTGTCAAATCCTAGGGTTCCATTGATAATGCACAACACATTGAGCATGATTGGAAAGGGAGCTTATGGGCGTGTCTACAAGGGTTTGGAATTGGAAAATGGAGATTTTGTTACAATCAAGCAGGTGTCACTGGAGAATATTCCTCAAGAGGATCTTAACATTATCATTCAAGAGATTGATCTTCTAAATAATTTGAACCATACAAATATTGTCAAGTATAGGGGATCCTTTAATACTAAAACACACTTGTACATTATTCTTGAGTATGTAGAAAATGGTTCCCTTGCTAGCATTATCAAGCCAAACAAGTTTGGAGCTTTCCCTGAATCTCTTGCGGCCGTTTATATTACACAAGTATTGGAGTAGCTTGACTATGCTTAAAGATACCTTCTCCAACCTTTCATCAATTTCCAGAACACTTCTAAGCATTCAAGCGTTCAAAGAGCAGTAGAACATAATACTTAACTAGTTTGCAATGTCGAGCACTATAGTCTTTACTCGAATGCTCAAATCTAAAAATTAAACATTGAAATCCCAAACATCAAGTGTCAGGATGAATGTCTAGCTAATAAGTTAACAGAGAAATCGCTGAGCATAAAAAGGATCTCATCGCTAATACAAAGCCCGAGTTCAAAATGTCTCACATGTCAACGCCACCCATTAGCTAAGTGACACACAAAATTGGTTTATTGTTCACCAACATTTTGAAAAATCAATGTGTGGAAAGCATCCAAGGGAGCTCATAATAGGTATAATTTTTGCAATGAAATGGAAATGCTACAGATCCAAGTGTCCATGTTATGTGTCAGAGCATTGGAAAGTATCCCTGACTTCAAAGAGGATAAGGATCAGTTGACATTAAATGACAAATGGCAGAGGCACCTGGAAGACAGTTAAGCAGTCAAAAGATAGTTCCAGATTATGTGGCAGTCATGATCATCTCCAGATTTTAAGGTTAACAAGCAACAAACTACAAAATAACATCTAGCAATTTCAGATTTGAAGGATTCGATTATCTACTCTCCTAATTCTATATGCAAACTTAATCAAAACATAACTCTATTGTTAGATATTAGTGCCCGAGTATTATAAGGATTTTTATTTAGTTTTATGGATACATATATACTTTTTTATGTTTTGTAAAGGAGGGGAGGTTCCAACCTGAGAGGCTATGTGTTATATTGTAAGGGTCGAGTATCAGTCTCAGTTTCTTTCAGCCTGTTAGTATATTTTAGATTGGTATTGAGGATGAGAAATCTTTTATGAGCCTTTTTTACTTCTTTTCATACAAATGTTGTTCATATATGTAGTAATTCTTATGATGGATAGCGTCTCTATCCTAGTTTCTTATTGCAAATACCAATGTTTGTAATTCTTTTTGCATAATGTTTTTTTCTGTTTGAAGAATATTTATTAGTTATATGATCAACTGTTTGTGGTTACATAACTTATTGTTCAGTTGGGTCATACATTGCTACTGTCTGTAGACACATGTTTTTATATCATTCTTGTTTACCTTTTTCTTTCATATGCTTATAGGTCTGTGTTTTAGGCTTTATCATTCATCCATCCTTCAATTTCCTCTTATGCTATTACAAACCAAATTTTATTCAAGTCTGAGAGCTTTAAGATGTGTTAAGCTTGGTTCTCTTGCAGTTGAGGGTTACCTTTAGCACTAACAGGAACTATGGGTTAAAGTACATGTCCCTTATTCTAGTAGACACACCAATGTTACCATTAGAAGGAGAAGCATTAACTCATGATGTATATAATGAAATTAATGCCTATGAGGTAAAAAAAATTACAACACAAAGCATTGTTTTCCATTCGAGGCAAGCAATACTAATATAACTAGAGACATTGTGACATGATCCTAGTAAGAAAATGAGATTCTATCAATGTGAGATCAACTCAGTGATAAATTACAGACCAACAACGCCTCCAAGAGAAAATATCCATGCATAAAAGACACAGAATTTGTTCATTCAGTCTAAGTTATCATTACCTTCAAGTTGTAAAGAGGAGGATAAATAATGACATAAGAAACACCAATTAGCTAAGTTTTTGGCAGAACCACTTCTCATTTCTCGATTTTAAATGACCAAATTTTAATTCCCAACGAATATCCAACACATGAACAATAAGCCATAGAAGATTAATAAAATGTATATTAAGTAGAGATGTGATAGATAAGAGATTAGAATGAGAGGGACCATATATATATTCCCTAAAGGGAACCCTGGTGATAATTCATGAATCCCGTTATGACAACAACAACAACAACAACAATAATAATAATACATTGCTTTCTCCTTCATAAATTTATATTTTCTGAAAGCATATTATGGAGAGGCTATCGTACTTGTTTGTCTTGTATTGCCTTTTCATGATCTTTTTCTCTCGTAGCTGTAATAGTTGAAGATACAAGACAATATGATTTGTGAAATGTAAAACTAAATTATTTAACTATAATTGGATTAGGCCACCCCTTTCTAATCTTTCGTGGAAATGTGGAATCATAAGCTCCTTGAAAATTGCCTGATATATTATGGTCCCATAGATGACTTGTACCTTCAGACTATATTAATATTTAAATTGTTCATAATATACATCATTTTTCATTAATCAAAATGATGCTAAATTGGTTAAAGCAAAAAATTTTGCGATTGGGATGTCGATAGGGTGTCTTTGTAGCACGATCATTCCTCATACTTGTAGTGTTTTCTCGATTCACCTTAATTGGTATTAAGTCCTCTTCATATGCCTAAGTCGCTTTTTTATCACTGAATTTCTATTGATGAGTGCACTTGGATGTATGAGACCTCCTTGTTTTTTAGACCACAATTTGATCCCTCTCGGTGCTTGGTAGACTTGGACTTGAGATGGACCTATAACTGTTTATATTTCAATTGAAAAAGAAAACATGTCATTTGAAAATTTACATGATTAGCAAGTTGAATAAAAACAAAGTAACAATGTTAAGTGGTGAAAAATATGAATATACAACAAAGCAAATTTTTCCTTGATGGCACACACCTTCCATGTGTCAATTCCATGTTGAGCATGAAATTACACTTCTCCCTCATATTGGGTTGTAGTAACCTAACTTATTATATATTAACAATAACAATCATAATAATTTATTTTTATGATGATTGGTTAATTAGATATCAAATTGGTATATTCCCTTCCCTCCACATGTGGAATCTTCCCTCGAATGATTTAATTTTGTTTTAATTGGTTTTCATGTAGATTCATTTTACATCTCAATTTATGAAGTGGAATAATTTATTTATTTTTGTAAACAAAGAAATTTAAATATAGATTTTCTTTCTTAATTAAATTAAAAGTAATGAAGTACTCTATACTTAAAGTACAATAAATTAAATTTTATGTTGACTTGAAAAAAATAATATTCATAACATTTAATACTATAATAGTAATATGAATATAAATAAAAAAAATAAAATATTATTTTCTAAGAAACAAACATATTTAAAGAAATTTGATGATATTTTATATAAAAAGATAGAACGAGGAAATTCAAAATTTTAAAAAAATATATAACATTATAAATATGTGGTATTTATATAAAAATATTCAACTATCCATGGCTTTATATATTCTTATATCCATTTTAACTTTTTTATAGGTAAAGATGTTTTTACAAACTAGTATGATAAAAATAATGTTATGTGAATAACTAATATTAAGCCACCATATTCTTAAAAAAAATACTTTACAATAATGATAATCATAATAACACATATTGGTTTCCTTTGAAACATTGGAGCATCATTTTTTGGCTTGATAGACGCTATAAGAAGAAGGAGGTCACGGCTAAGCCAGCCAACAAAATTATGTGTAAGATCCATTTTTATGGGTCTAAAAGTTTAGACAAGCGTACCTACTCTACTAGAAAAAACACCTCTTCTTAATACCTAGACTCACTCAAAGTACAAGTATTATTTACTTACAGATACTATCTCTCTATATAAAAATTATAAATTTAAATATTTATATTTTGAAAAGTATAAACTTTATAAAGTGGAGAAAGATGAATGAGATTATAGCAATTTAGTTTTATTTAAATAATAAAAAAATCATTTTAAAATTTTTGATCCTTAGTAAATTTGGACTTTTGGATGTACATTGATGTAAACACAATTCAGTCAATTACACTTCTCAACCAATAACAGTGATACTACTCAATGACAAAAACGTTTTTGTCAAACTCTCTCCTAAGCAAAAGAAGGAAAAGCTAATGATGAAGTGGATTGATTCAGATTCACTTGAAATGCAACTTGATGAGATATTTTATGTAATTTACTTTTTCGTGATTTTTGTTTTTCTCACCGTACTACCAGGTACATCTGAATGCACTGTCCAAGATCTGATATTCTGTTCAGCATTCAAATTTGAACCCTTCCTGGCCCTTCCAAAGGGTTCTAGCCCTTCCTAGAAGTGTAAATTGCCCTTCAAAAAAAAATTAAAATCTGAATTTTACCCTTCCAATAGGAATGACATAATTTATATTAACATTTCAAAAGAAGGGCAACATTTGAAATTACCCATCCATATAAATTTCAATTTCTATGTTGAAATTCCTATGCTATAAAATTCAACTCGTCATTCAAAATATTGGAAATATAATAAATTATAATCATTCACTCACTGCTTAGCTTTGCAAAGTGTTGAGTGATGAGTGATGACTACGAGGTACTAGCCACTGGGATTTGACTCTGAATCCCGGGTCACTTTGGGCTGAAATCTAAGGTGTGACAATGTGTCAATGACTATGGCTGTAACAATAGAGAACCACTACTAGGACCAAAACAAGGCCGAAACATTGTTCCTACTACCTATGTGAACCTGGCTACCGATGTCCACTCATTTTTTGTCAAAATGAAATTCAAATCGCTGCTTTGATGAGTCCTCCTCTACAAGACTACATTTCTTGCATGAATGTCACAGACTCATGACAACTCTAAACAACACTCAATGGCATGCAACTACACATAATGGCATGCAGCTAGAACCACAAACCAAGTAGTAGTTGATTTATGCATTGATATGGAGAGGTGGAACTAGGCAGACAATATGGATAAACAATGAGTTAGAAAAAACATTTGGACCAAAGTACCACAATGGTTATTAATAAAATTAAAAAAAAACAATCTTTGGCTCAGTAATTGTCTTCAATTTGATGGGTGGCATGATCATGATCATGTAATCTCCCTTCGTCCTTCCAAACATATGTGGTTTCTCACCATGTTTGTCTTCGACACTCGCAACCAAAATATGTATAAAAATTACATGTATTTATATCCTCTTCCATTTAAATCCTCATCGCATAGTCATAACCAGGGTAATTTTTAAGGGCGAAGTTTTCCCAATTGACTATTTTTCGGGCTTTTTTCAAAAAATAAATTCGTTATTTGATCATTTTTAGTCTCTAATATCGCCTATATTTACATAAAATATGATTTTTTATCATAATATTTGCCAAAATTTACACATTTCAGTAGTAAATTGTATGTTTCATATTTAATATTCGCCTACCTATCTATACATGTTTGTTTCAATCCAAAATAATCGCCTAGGATACTACACTTAAGTAAAATATTAGAATCCTTAAAAAATACCCTGGTCATAACTAAGGATTATTATGCATGCACATCCCTCACCTTATAATATTAATTGGTTCAAGGCGCAGAGACAACCATAAATTATCAAATGTGTCAAGAGGAAAAGAGTAAGAGACAACTATAAGTAAGTCTTATATTAAATTTACCATATAAGTCTTTAATTGGCACTATCATCTTAGATTTGACACATTGGATTGTTGTGATCTTCTTATCACTCCTTACCAATGTGATTGTAAGGCTTCTTTGATGGTGAAGTCGACAATTTTAAGTCTTCCTCCTCATTCTCATACTTTTTGGTAAGAGAATAAGGAGGGCAGATGCCTGCATCAGCATGGACAATGGTTTCGACATAGAGGTAGATACATTAACGCTTTCATTAAATAACTTAAATTTCATGCCAGTGACTACGAATTCACCGAATCGTGGATTGGTAAAAAACACATCAAATTTTAGAGCCTCGAGTTCTTAATTACTCATGTATCTAGAATTTTCGCAAATCGAGCCATTAACAAACTTCTTTTGTTGTTCTGGTTCAATTTAAAAGGTAGATTGTCGAGACTCAAACATGCAGCGAGTCGCAAGGATCCAATTGACTTAGGATTGATTCCATTTCCCCTCCATCCCATACCTGTATGTTGTTGTGACAAGTGTTGAACAACAAATTTGATGCCTAGGCCCCTATGATGCTAGCGTTGCTAACTTGCTTGGTATGAAGGATTTTTTTTAATGTTTTTTTGAGCTATGTATTATTTTTTCTTAGGCGCCTAATGTCAATCATTCTTACATCTCTCAACCTTGGATGGTTGCCCTCTCCCTGATTTGAATTAAGGTTATGGTTGGTTTTATATGTATATTTTGGTTGTAGCTTTATTATAGCCTGGTTTTGCTTAGTGGCTTCTTTTTGTACATAGTTAACAATAAGTAATTTTCTCATAGTTCTAGTTTTATTTTAAGACTATATCTAGTTACAACGTCTTGCACTATACATAAGATCATGCAGATGCCCCAATATGGTTATTGCATAGTCTAAGTAGTTTTTCTGTATAATGAAGTGTGGTCTAACCCAGAAAAATAATGTTACATATATGTCAAATTAATGTGTTCAAATTCGGTTTTATTGAAAATATACCATTTTATCAAGTAGATATTAAGGAATGCTCAATTGTTTAAGATTGTAAAAATTTGGATGGGCAATAATTTTTTTTACATTTTTGGGGGGAAGGGTTTAGTTAATTTATACTTGTCAATTGAAATGCAATTATTTAAATTGCCCTTCAAAGATGAAGGGTTATAAGAACAAATACCCTTCCAATAAAAATTAAGACCCACCCTTCAAATTTGATGACTGATCCCGTTCACACTTGAATTTTTTCTTTCTAATAAAAGCAAACCGAGTGTTAAAAATTAGATTCAGCTAGATAGGTGTGCATCTCATTGAAGAAGAAAGGTAGCATATATCATCTTTATTTTGCTTATTTCGCTAAAGGTTTCGATACATTTAATACATCTTTGAAAATATTGAAATGGATAATAACCATCACTATCATTATCAATTTTTATTAGAATTGGTGTTTATTTCTCTTATGGTTTTCATACATTTAACAAAATTAATGAGCAAGGCTGATTATTCCCCGCCATTAAGAATGGTTAAAAGAATTTGTTTGAAAACCATTTGAACCCCACAAGGTTGGTTAAAACAATTTGTTTGAAAACCATTTGAACCGTACAAGGTTAATAGAAACATGTTTGCTAATTGTTAATAAATTAAAACTTGTAATAATTTGAAACTTGAAATCGTGGCCTTTTTCTTTTTTTTTCACACGCGCAAAAACCAGCTTTATTATTACAAGAAAGCTCGCAATCAGCAGAAAACATAGAGTAGCTTCGGACGCAGCAGCAACGAAGAAAAGCAAAGATCATAGGCTAACATGTTAAAAGAGCCGATGACTCCAACATTACTGAAAACACTAAGATCAGGGTGTAGACTTGCACAGTCCAATATGAGCAATGTTCAAATATCGGCTATGATCATCAAATGGCCCCCAAGGGGACCACGCCTCAATTGCATAGCACCGAGGCAGCAGATAGGGTGACCATGAGATACATCAGGGCTATCAACAAGATAATAGTCAGAACAGCTTCAAAAATTAGGATGATTGAAGTGCATTTCCACTGTATTCCTCGCAGAGTAGTAATCCATCCATGATGCCCAGTGATCTACGAGAACAGCTTCAAAAATTAGGATGATTGAAGTGCATTTCCACTGTATTCCTCGCAGAGTAGTAATCCATCCATGATGCCCAGTGATCTACGAGAAAGGGAATCAGTAGTCGTGTTGAACTTCCTATATAAATGTCAAATGTTGATAGTTTCAAATGCTGAAAGGAGGCTTTCCACCCTGCGTTTCCAATGGATCAATAATATAGATGAAAGTTTAGTCTTATTGCTGGCCCACTCGACAATACATCGGGAGTCTTCGAAGATCCACATGGTGTTGATAGTGGAAATCTGTGCGAACCACAGAAGGATCCAGAGAGCAATCAGTTCAGCACGGTTATTGGTCCCCTTACCCGCAGCAGTGGAAAGATGATAAGAATGCAGGGAAGATAGATATAAGACTGCTCCAGCTCCACAAGAGCCTCTCAATGCAGCTCCATCGAAAAAGCCCTGCTGGAAAGGGTAATCAACCGCCCGAAAAGAACGAACCCTTGGAGTATGACTAGTAGGTTTCCCCACCAAAGTTCTGTATAAGACCACAGTGGATAAAACTACCCGCGTAGTAGATGGAGGAAAATCATTGAATAATGCTCGGTTCCAAGTGTTCCAGATGTGCCAAAAGGCGAGGGGGACGAACTCAGAGTGTTTCTGCTGCACAGAAGTCCATTCAATAAGATTGTCGAGGTACGAGTCCCGGGTCCAGAAGAAGTCCACATCGAAATGCTTGAAGAGTTCACACAGCACAGTCCGGGTCCATGAGAAATCACCAAATAAATGAGCTGTCGAGTCACCTGCCAGAGAACACAAAGAGCAGTGGCTAGGTCTGGAGAAACCATGCTTAAGGATGTTTTCCCAGGTCAAGACCTTATCATGAATCACAAGCCAGCAGAATAGTTAATGAAAATCAAATTCATTAGACCACGAGTTTGTAAGACCCTGATCGCATATTTTATATTGAAGAATAGTGATTGTATAAAAATAAATTGTTTATAAGATAGTAAGGGTAACTTGATTGTATAAGCAAACATGTCAGCAGGGCTTCTAACACGCGTCTTTTGAAGTTATGATCTTGTAATATCTCGGAACAAATGACCTATAATCGACCATCAATTCAAGTGGGTCAAGATCTATGGTGTCAGAGTTAAGATCTTGTGCCTGAATATCTCTCGATGCAGTCTAGATTTCTCTAGATCTTTGGCAATATTTACAGACATTTTGTGAACAATAGACATGCTAATTTTAAACATTTTTTATTTATGTTGAAATATTCCCATTCTTAATATATCATACATGCCAAAATGTTGAAATTAGGTGTAATTTTTTTGAAGATATATTGATACAACTTTTCAAGAAATATATATATATATATTTCTTTTTATTTATTCACAATTTACTCATTTAAAGAAAAGTATTCGCTCTGCTAGGAACAACAGACTGCTCTCTTTAATTTGAAGGGGTTTAAAAGGAATTAAAATGTTTAATAAACTATCTGCAAAATACACTTTAAAATTTCAAAGCCTATCATTATGAAAGCTTAGAGTGTCATGTAAAGCTAATTTTCAATCATTTTCAACATTTTGTTCATATTTCAACATTATTTTCAACATTTTACGTAGATTTCAACATTTTTGTATTGTGGATTCTGTCATGTCCCAAAAATTTGCATTAGGTCACAATGGCCTAATCCCCTTGGCCATAGTCATGATAGTTTGTCAAATTGATGCTAAGGGTCAAATAATTGCCAAGCATGATGTCCAAGTTGGTAATAATGCAAAATTAGATCCAAATGGACAAGGTGGGTCACATCAAGAGAAAATTCCCAACTATTGGTTTGTAATATTTCCTATCCAAATGAACTATCATGGAGGAAAATTGCTAGTTCCCTAGGTTGGGGGTGGAAGCATTAAAAGTTGGACTAAAGGAGCTACAGACCCAAATGAACTTAGACTTAGAAATTAACATTAAATGGGTCAATTAAATAATAAAACAAAGAAAATAAGGTGGCATTGGATCATGAGGGCACATAAGAGGTTGTGGGACCCACATGTGGCAAGATTCCTCACTACACTTGGCATGATACTCTCACAGATTCGAGTTCAAGCTGAAGGGTAACATACTTGGGGGAGTTTAAGAGGTATTATTCACGGCATGATTCATGTAAGGTTGAATTGGAGTGGAAGAATAACTCCCATGGAAGAGGAAGAGGCATCTTAGAAGAATTGTGACACTTGGAGCTAGATTCCCTAACTCATATGACAACAATGATGAAGATTATATGACACATATGACAAAGTTCAGATCTGATTACTGACATATGAAATATATGACATGTCAGGGCTACAAATTTCCTCCAAAAGGGCGCACAAGGGAGATATGGAAGCCAAGAAGCTTCCCCATTCGAATAGAGGGAAGATAGAGACTAGGAATTTTTGGACAGGTGGCACATATTGGAATCTCTTGCCAACTTGAGTTAGCATGAGGATTTTGGAAGGAATTCGACACATGGAGGACTTGAGAAGTTTATAAAAGAGAAGAACACAGAAGAAAAACATCTTTTGATCATTTTTTATTTGCATCTTTGCAATTTGGAGAGATTCTAGCTTGTCCATGTTAGTGGAGTGTTTACTCTACTTTCCTTAGTACCGATTTTGAGGGTGAAAGATTCCCATCCTAATTGGAAATTGGAGAGGCCATTTAAACCTTTCATTTGGATCTACAATGGATTTATTTGTTGCAGGCTGAATCTACAGGGAAGCTCGTGATTATTTCTTATTGAACTTGTTCCCATATCTATCTTGTTAGTTTTTCATCATTTAATTCAATATGATCTAGGATCTTAACTGAGAGAATAACATGCACAACATAACAATCATAGACACAAGAGACACAATGTTTCCTCGGGGAAAACAAAGAAGGTGAAAATCCCCACAACTTCCTTAGAGATAGAATGAGCACCAATACAAAGATCACAAAGATCAAACCCCAAAAGATAGATGTCTTTAGTAGCTACTCCTCCTCCACTTGTGCACACTTGTTACCTACCCAAATTTTGAGAATAATTATTTTATTTTGCAAAATACTTTATGTTAAATTACAATTACAACGTTTTGCAATTATGACCAAATCTGGTCAAAGATGACTGTAATGACTCATTATAATTATTTAATAAATTAAAATAGGAGACAAACACTCAAGAAAGCTGTTACAAGAGTGTTCACTTACCCACTAGGAGGAATGGAAGCTGCTAGAAGGCATGGGATAGATGGCAGCATTTGCACTCCACCACTAGCTGTTGGTTATGGGACAACTACCCCTAAAATTATGGCATTATTCTCTAGGTGGAGGAGTGAGTAGGAAGCTCATTTAATGACCAGTTAATCACTAAAAAGGCCTAGGTAGCCTATATAAGGCAATTCGAATTGAGCAGGCAGCTCTTACAATATTTTCTGCAAAAATATTCCTCACGTGCATCAAGTGATGACTAAGAGATTCGAATTAGGGAGGCTATGCGAGAGTGCAATTGTAAGTTTGCAAATTATTTATGAGAAGGAAAACCATAGGTGTTAGTGCAGGTCTCTTTGATTGCTGAGTCTATAAGACTGGATAAACTACTTGTTGCTGCAATATTGAGGACCTAAGCTTCTAAGTTTCTTCCTCCTGGTGGTTCAGTGAACAAGCTCGAGGGTCCTAGGACAGGCATATTGACTGTTTTCAGGAGCAGGTTGGGTGGAACAGGTTTCTTGGGTGTTTTCCCTCTTATCTACTGGTTCAGGTTCTATCTTTCATATCTGTCAACCTTGTTTTTACATTAAAAGATGTTGGCTTCTGCATTATAGAATTATTAAACTCAGTCATGCAAAGGAAATCATTTTACATTCTGATCTAGGTATGATTCTGAATGAAAATCTTTGTGAAGTATTTGATTGAATAACCATCTCTATATTTTTCCCCATGCCATTCTCTGCATAGTACTCTAGTATAGAGAAGCAAATTAAAATTTGATAAAATGATAGGATGCATGCCATATTGAATGACTGATGAATACTGTAATGATCATGAATAAATTCTTTCATGCATTTAAAATAGGATATACTATAGTATAGTAGAAACAATTGCATAGCAATCATCTGATTCTTAAATAAAAGAAAAACACATTTGTTTCTATTTATACTTCTCTTTTCAACCCTATACTTTTCAGATAAGTAATCGCATGTGTTTTCAATCTCATAGATTTTTTTTTATCTTTCCAAGTATTTATATTTTGAAATTATAGTAGCTATAAACAAAATGTTCGGTACCAAGTTATTTTTGAATCCATGCACATTATTATTTACAACCTATTTCAGCTAATGGCTACTTGAAATACATTCACTATTGTTGTATTAGTTCAAACCTAGATTTAAATTCTAGACATCTATCGAAACCCCAAAACATAAATCCATTTAAATAATACTGTTTTCGCACAGTCCATTAAAACTCTTCACCGAGGCGAATAAAAAGCAACCATGCTCGCTGTTCAAATCAAACGTTCATCCAACATTGTCGAATCAAAGTTTAAAACATTACACTTAAGCATTAAAACTCAATACTAAAAGTTTCCATTTAAAACTACGACCGAGGCATCACACAGAAAACCTTTTTTTGTTGTCCCATTCAAACTCGATTTCATATTGTATAGTTAAATGCAGGGACGAATCATCGCCAATAATACATTACGGTTCAATAGTTGCTTTCATCATCGAATGAGAAGTTTAAAACAGTGAACATTAAATGTTCAAATACTATAAAAATTCATTGGAAAATGATGGGGGTTCAACCCTATCGAGTTTGCCGAGACAAGGCACTGCTAATCTTAAATTTCAGGAAGATTTTACATCCTCTATGCTAATTAAAACCTTAGCTATAGGATCCATTAAGGTTTTCCAAAAGCTGCAGGCTGAGCGAAAGCCATTGCTAAGAAAACACATTTCCAAAACCCTGCCAACACTCATAAGTGTCGACCAAATCCGATTTCAGGACAACCACGAGGTAGGGTACCACCGATGCTTACTAGTGGTTAAGTTGAAGCCCCTCCAACCACGTTTCCAGTTAAACAATCCTTCGTCGAGAGCCAACCTGTCAAGCAATTGTGATTCATGGTTAAACCACATTTGAGAGATATCGTTTTCTACATGAAAACAAACTAAAAGTTCAACAAGAAGATGCATTACCTGCAAAAGTCCCCATTGCCATGAGAATGATGAAGCTATCCATCCACCCTTGAGGGAGAAAGACCCAGCTCGGAGGGAAAAATGTAACACTGCTGGCGAAACGTTCAAACACAATTCTAAAACCCTAGAAAGATACTCACTCAAAAGGATTATGCAGTGGTGTGTTAACTCCGAACCATCAAGCTACTGTAAATGCCACCAAAGGATCCACTCACCATACTTTAACTTTCTTTTGCAGGCCCATAACCCACAGGCCTCAAGTTCGAGCCTAGGGTAGGCTAAAAACACCAAACTATCAGTACCTTGTCAAGGATAGCTCTATCTTATAAATTGTTTTGGAATTTCAGTATTACAAAAAATTTCCAAAATGTTTTTCCTGAGGAGATTCGAGGATTACCTCCAAAAAGAGACCTAGATTTCACTATTGAATTAATACCGAGAGCAGTGCCAAATTCTAAAGCTCCACACAAGATGAATATACTAGAATTGAATGAGTTGAAATCTCAGTTGAAAGAACTGATTGATAAAAAGTATATAAGACCCAGCGTGTCCCCCTGGGGAGCACCGGTAATTTTTGTTAAAAAGAAATATGGCACCTTAAGACTTTGCATAGATTATCGTCAACTGAACAAAATGACGATCAAGAATAGATATACGTTGCCCCACATTGATGATCTATTTGATCAGCTATGTAGAGCGATGATATTCTCAAAGATTGATTTACGGTCAGGATATCATCAAGTTCGGGTGAAGGATGAAGACATTTTCAAAACAGCCTTTAGAACTCGATATGGACATTATGAGTTTGTGGTCATACCATTTGGATTGACTAATGCCTCGGCAATGTTTACATGCCTAATGAATAAAATTCTGCACAAATACTTGGATAAGTTCACCGTTGTGTTTATCGATGACATTTTAGTATATTCTAAGAGCAAGGAAGAGCATGATGAACATCTTCTTATCATTCTACAAGTTCTGAGAGATCACCAGTTATATGCTAAGTTCAGTAAATGTGATTTTTACAATGACAAGATTCAGTACTTGGGACACATAATCTCTAAAGAAGGAATTTCAGTTGACCCCGCTAAGATAAAAGCCATTAATGAATGGCCAATTCCTAAAGATGTGTCGGATGTACGATCATTCATGGGTATTACTAGGTATTACAGAAAATTCATTGAAGGGTTTTCAAATATTGCAAACCCCATAACGTCCGTACAAAAGAAAGGGAAGAAGTTTGTGTGTGATCAAAAGTGTGCGGACAGTTTTAAAAGGTTGGAAGAATTACTGATTACCGCACCTATCTTAAGGATTGCAGATCCTACTAAGGATTTTGTAGTGTGTACAGACGCATGTAATGATGGACTTGGAGGAGTCCTAACTCAGGAGGGACATGTTGTAGCCTATGAATCTAGAAAGCTGAAAATTCATGAGAAGAACTATTCTACTTACGATCTAGAATTGTTAGCAGTGATTCATGCCTTGAAAATGTGGCATCACCACCTTATTGGCAGAAAATTTACCTTAATGACAGATAACATGGGATTGAAATATTTATTAGATCAGACAAATTTGAATGCTAGACAAGCTAGATGGCTAACTTTTCTGAGTGAGTATGATTTTGAAATTCAACACATTAAAGGGAAGGAGAATAAGGTTGCTGATGCGTTAAGTCGTAATGCAAGGATACATTTTATTTCAGCCATCAGCACATACACAACAGATTTGGAAAAACATATTTTTGAAGTAATTAAAAATGATGATGAATACAGAAAATTACATGAAAGGGTAGCAGAAAATAGTTCTGAAAATTCTATGACATATTACAGTTTGAAGGAAAACGGTTTGATGTTGTACAAAAACAGATTGTATGTACCCAACATACCAACAGTAAAAATTCTGATTTTGGATGAGATGCACAAAAGCCACTATTCTTGTCATCCAGGTTATTAGAAAACCATCACCATGTTACGAAAATAATACTATTGGCCCAGAATGAAGGATGAAGTAGTAGAATATATAGCTAAGTGTTTTGACTGTCAAAAAGTAAAGGTGGAACATTAGCATCCTACTGGATTATTACAGCCATTACCTATACCTAGCTGGAAATGGGAAATCATAAGTATAGATTTTATCACTGGGTTACCAAAGAATAAAAAACAGAATGATTCCATCATGGTGGTAGTGGATAAACTTAGCAAAGTAGCATAGTTTATTCCTGTAAAAACTACTCACAAGGCTCCAAACATTGCATAAATTTTCATGAAGCAGATTTTTAGACTGCATGGGATACCAAAGGTAATAGTTTCGGACCGGGATTCAAAGTTTACAGGAAATTTATGGAGGTCCTTGTTGAAAGGGTTGAATACAACCTTAAATTTTAGCACAGCATTTCATCCACAAACGGATGGACATACAGAAAGGGTGAATCATATTTTGGAAGACATGCTAAGGATGTATGTTAACGATTAGCCTAGTAAGTGGGAGGACTATTTGCATCTGGAAGAATTTGCATATAACAATCACTACCATGCATCAGCCAAGCTTAGCCCGTTTGAAATTCTTTATGGAAGAAAATGCAATACACCAGTTTCTTGGGGTGATCTAGTTAACAGGGTTATATTAGGAGTTGAATTGTTGCAGGAGTTAGAACTAGTCGTGAAACAGGTACAAAGCAATCTTAAAGCTGCCCAAGATAGGCAGAAAATTCAAGCAGACCTTAGAAGGACTCATAAAGAGTTACAGGTTGTTGAGCATGTTTTTCTTAAGGTAAGACCGAAAAAGAGTTCTTTGAAATTAGGAAGCTGTGCCAAGCTGGCACCCAGGTATTGTGGTCCTTTCAAAATCTTGTCAAGAATTGGATCCGTGACATATCAACTAGCTTTTCCAGCAAATCTAAAGATACATAATGTTTTTCACATTTCACTTTTAAAGAAATATGTGCATGATGCTACTCATATTGTAAATTGGAATGATGTTCAGGTGGAACAAGACGACGATTTTTCGGTGGAACCGGACTATATCCTCGGAAGGAAGGAAACTTTACTCCGAAATTGCACCATTGGGCAGGTAAAGGTGCAATGGAAGCACCATAACCTAATGGAGGCAACCTAGGAGTTGGAGAGTAGTATGCGGGCAACATACCCAACTCTGTTTCATGAACACTCAGAGAGTGGATAAAACAACATTGAGGACGATGTTGAGACATAAGGGGGGGTGTATGTCACCTACCCAAATTTTGACAATAATTATTTTATTTTGCAAAATACTTTATGTTAAATTATAATTACAAAGTTTTGTAATTATGACCAAATCTAGTCAAAGATGACTCTAATGACTCATTATTATTATTTAATAAATTAAAATAGGAGACAAACACTCAAGAAAGTTGTTACAAGAGTGTTCACTGACCCACTAGGAGGAATGGAAGCTGCTAGAAGGCATGGGACAGATGGCGGCATTTTCACTCCACCACTAGCTGTTGGTTATGGGACAAATACCCCTAAAATTATGGCATTATTCTCCAGGTGGAGGAGTGAGCAGGAAGCTCATTTAATGACCAGTTAATCACTAAAAAGGCCTAGGCATCTTACATAAGGCAATTCGAATTGAGCAGGAAACTCTTACAATATTTTCTGCAGAAATATTCCTCATGTGCATCAAGTGATGACTGAGAGATTCGAATTAGGGAGGCTATGTGAGAGTGCAATTGTAAGTCTACAAATTATTTCTGAGAAGGAAAACCAGAGGTGCTGGTGCAGGTCCCTTTGACTGCTGAGTCTGTAAGACTGGATAAACTACTTGCTTCTGCAAGATTAAGGACCTAAGCTTCTATGTTTCTTCCTCCTGGTGGTTCAGTGAACAGGCTCAGGTGTCCTAGGACAGGCATATTGACTATTTTCAGGAGCAGGTTGGGTGGAACAGGCTTCTTGGGTGTTTTCCCTCTTATCTACTGGTTCATGTTCTATCTTTCATATCTGTCAACCTTGTTTTTACGTTAAAATATGTTGGATTCTGCATTATATAATTATTAAACTTAGTCATGCCAAGGAAATCATTTTACATTCTCATCTAGGTATGATTCTGAATGAAAAGCTTTGTGAAGTATTTGACTGAATAACCATCTCTATATTTTTCCCCATGTTGTTCTCTGCATAGTACTCTAGTATAAAGAAGCAAATTAAGATTTGATAAAATGATAGGCTGCATGCCAGATTGAATGACTGATAAATACCGTAATGATGAGGAATAAATTATGTCATGCATTTAAAATAGGATATACTACAGTATAGTAGAAATAGCTGCATAGCAATAATCCGATTCTTAAATAAAAGAAAAACACATTTGTTTCTATTTATACTTCTCTTTTCAACCCTATACTTTTCAGATAAGTAACCGCATGTGTTTTCAATCTCATAGATTTTTTATCTTTCCAACTATTTATATTTTGAGATTATAGTAGCTATAAACAAACTATGTTCGGTACCAAGTTATTTTTGAATCCATGCACATTATTATTTACAACCTATTTCAGCTGATGGCTACTTGAAATACATTTACTGTCATTGTATTAGTTCAAACCTAGATTTAAATTCTAGACAGCTATCGAAACCCTAAAACATAAATCCATTAAAATAATACTGTTTTCGCACAGTCCATTAAAAATATTCACTGAGGTGAATAAAAAGCAACCATGCTCGCTGTTCAAATCAAAAGTTCATCCAACATTGTCGAATCAAAGTTTAAAAAATTACACTTAAGCATTAAAACCCAATACTGAAAGTTTCCATTTAAAACTACGACCGAGGCATCACACAGAAAACCTTTTTTTTGTTGTCCCATTCAAACTCGATTTCATACTATACAACTACATGTATAGACGAATCATCACCAACCATACATTATGGTTCAACAGGTCCTTTCATCATCGAATGAGAATTTTAAAACAGTGAACATTAAACATTCAAATACTGTAAAAATTCCTTGGAAAACGACGGGGGTTCAACCCTATCGAGTTCGCCGAGACAAGGCACTGCTAATCTTAAAAATCAGGAAGATTTTACATCTTCTACGCTAATGAAAACCTTAGCTGTAGGGTCCATTAAGGTTTTCCAAAAGATGTAGGCTGGGAGAAAGCCATTGCCAAGAAAACACATTTCCAAAACCCTACCAACACTCACAACTGTCGACCAAATCCGATTTCAGGAGAACCACAAGGTAGGGTACCACGGATGCTTACCGGTGGTTAAGCTGAAGCCCCTCCAACCACGTTTCTAGTTAAACAATCCTTCGTCGAGAGCCAACCTGTTAATCAATTGAGATTTATGGTTAAACCACATTTGAGAGATATTATTTTCTACTTGAAAATAAACTAAAAGTTCAACAAGAAGATGCATTACCTGCGAAAGTCCCCGTTGCCATGAGAATGATGAAGCTATCCATCTACCCTTGAGGGACAAAGACCCATCTCGGAGGGAAAAATATAACACTGCTAGCGAAATGTTCAAACACAATTCTAAAACCCTAGAAAGATACTCAATCAAAAGGATTACACAGTGGTGCGTTAACTCCAGACCATCAAGCTACTGTAAATGCCACCGAAGGATCCACTCACCATACTTTAACTCTCTTTTGCAGGCCCATAACTTACAGGCCTCAGGTTCGAGCCTGGGGCAGGTTAAAAACACCAAATCCTACACTGTAACGCCTGTTGGACTCTTGCTTCGAAATGAACAAGCGAAATGAAGTCCAAAAGAAACTTCAACCATCATTTACGACGTTGAGATAGGGTTACCATCCGATGGTTAGGATCTATTGAGATCAACGATGGAGCTTTGTCAATCAACAACATTGGAAAACGAGCACCTACCGCATTAATTCTCCCTTAATATTTCACCCACGACGATGCCAGATCAACAACCCCTAAGGGCAGAACTAGTTATAGCTAGGAATTGTATTACAATTTTCAACAACACATTCTCATGCTCATAGTCACGGTGGTATACACTCATACCCTCATTAATTGCAACTACTAGGAGACTTTAATGCACCGACCTAGACTGGTGTTGTCCCAAACCTTTTCGTACCAACATTCATATCCATCATAACACCTGCCATGACAAGGTTGTCAACGTTAATATATCTCATATCAACCAACCAACCATAGGAATGACATGTATTACATTCATTTTCTTTATCATACCAAAGTCCGAAAGCATATATTTATCAATGGTTGTATGCATTGTTAAAATTTGAGCATTAATTCACAATACTCTTGGATCTTTACTGAGAGAATAACATATACAATATATCAATGCATAACAATCACAATAAGCATGACAAGCATAGCAAGAATCAAAAGCATGAGAGACAAGAGACACAGAGTTTCCGTGGGGAAAACCCTAAGGTGAAAAACCCCACAACTTCCTCAGATATAGAGAGAGAAATGGCTCAACCAAAGTATAACCAAAATACACTTGATATAGTCTCCTAGAGCAGATGATCCTCCTCCTCACTAGTGCGCCACTTTCTGAGTGAGAGAAGAGTGTCTTTCTAAATGATCCAAATAGAGATCTCCCGATCTCTATCAATACTTAACCTGTTTTCCCAGTGACCTTATGGGGCCGACTTGTCTATATAGATACATCCACAAGATAATATATATTTTAGGGCCGACCCCACACATGGTGGTATAATAACCCATCGGCAAGTACACACACTTGCGAAACTTGTCAATCCACATGACGACACTTCCTTATAGAGGAATAACACATCTCTTATAAGGGTACAATAAATATATATGAAATACTTAGATGAAATACATTCTGAAGTTACATATACATCAACACTCCCTCTTAACTAGGAAGGTATTTCTCGACACAGTTCTGCTAGACAAGTCTTCTTCTCGGGATCATCGTCATTGATGCATCGTCATCATCATTGTCACTACTACTGCTATCTCAACCAATCACTGACTCTACTCGTCATATGAAGTTCTACAGAGCCAGTCCTTTTTCATACTAGATGTAGGCCCACCACCTGCAGGTCTTCATCATCTGTGCGAACAGTCTGATAGAGGTGGCCTCTCAGGACTAATTTTATGTGCGGATGCAATACCAGAAAGAGTATCCCAGGAACATTTATGTCCCTAAGCACGACCGACAAGATCTCCCAGGACTGATTACATGCATATCCTCCACAATACCTTTAAAGAGCATCCCAGGAACATTTATGTGCCGCAGCATGACCGACAAGATCTCGAAAGAGCATCCCAGAACTTATTACGAGCATACAGCTCAACCTCTCGGATCTCCAGGACTGATTACATGTGGATAGACAAAACCTTTAAAGAGCATCCCAGGAACATCTATGTGCCGCAGCACGACCGACAAGATCTCTAAAGAGCACCCAGGACTAATTACGAGCACACAACTCAACCTCTTGGATCTCTAGGACTGATTACATGTCTCTGTAGTAATACCTCATCCCAGGACTGATTACGAGCATAGAGCTCAACCTATCGGATATCTGAGGACTGATTACATACTACATAGCAATACCGGAAAGAGTTCCCCAGGAACATTTATGTGCCACAGCACGACCGGCAAGATCTCCTAGGACTGATTACATGCTATTTGCACAACCTCCCACATATCATCTTTGACCTCCAAGTATAAACTTGATACTCATGATCCAACGGATCATCATCGCACGAGGCATGATACTGATGCCCATGATCATACTGATCATCATCACTTGTACCATCCTGGTACATATCAGCTGGAGCAACATCCTGAAGCTCATCATCATGATAATCCTGATCATACAATGCATCCACCTAATGCACACCAAGTATCTACCTGATACATATCATCATACATGATCCACCTGATCATACAATGTATCCACCTGATACAAATACAAATACATGATACATATCAACATACAAGACCTACCTGATCATACAATGTATCCACCTGATACAGATACATGGTCCAAGCATCCAACATGATGCATATACAAATACATACAAATGATCCAACCGATCATATCCATCATCCAACATGATGCGTACATACATATAAATGATCCAATTGATCATATCCAGCATCAACACGATGCGTACATACATACACATATAAATGATCCAACTGATCATATCCAGCATCAACACAATGCGTACATACATACAAATATAAATGATCCAACTGATCATATCCAACATCAACACGATGCGTACATACATACAAATATAAATGATCCAACTGATCATATCCAGCATCCAACATGATGCATATACAGAGCAGTAACTAGAGCATCGTCCTGATACTCATCATCCAACGCTTACATCCACAGCCATGTGAAGGATCCTCCTTCCAACATGCTTGGGATGGCTTCAGCAAATGTGTCCATCACTTCTTCCTCGAAGTGTCATCGATCTGAAGAACACGAAGCCTCTCCCTGAAGTACTCGAACTTCACCTTGGCTAGTGGCTTCGTCAGCACATCTGCAATATGCTCGTCCGTCGCAAGATACAGGAGATTCACGGCTCCTCTCTGCACCATATCCCTGATATAGTGATATTTGATCTCTATGTGTTTCGACCTATCATGAAACACTGGGTTCTCAGACAGCTTCACACAACTCTAGTTATCGTAGAATATACCAGTACCATCCAATGGGAGATCAAATAACTCAGACAGTTGCTTCCATAGACATACTGCCTGACAACTAGTTGAACAGGCTGCAACATACTCTGCCTTAACTATACTCAGTGCTACGTAGGACTGCTTCCTGCTAAAACAAGAGATCACACCTGATCCCATACTGAAGCAACACCTAGATGTGCTCTTCCTATCTGCAGCACTGCCAGCCCAATTTGAATCAACATAAACCTGCAGGTTAAACTTTTGATTCGCTTCATACTTGAGCCCATAATCCACTGTACCCTTTAGGTACCTCAGAACATGCTTTACATCAACCAGATGAACACTCCTCGGATCTGTCAAGAACTGGCTCAATGTGTTCACTGTAAAGCAAATATCTGGTCTCGTGTTCGTTAGGTAGATCAAGGACCCAATCATCTGACGATACACAGAGACATCAACCGGCTCAGATGAAGCAAGAAATAGAAGCTTCAGATTCGATGCCATGGGTGTTAACACCCAAAAAGTGCTCACTAGCTCATTTACCACATTATATGGCTCATTTGTCCATTTTCCTACCATTTTTCCCTTAAAATCCCAAAAAATCCCATTAAAATGCCTCCAAAAGGCCTAAAATGCCTCCAAAAGGCCACAAAACCATCAAAATAGCCTAAAAAAGGCTAAAAAACCCCCTTTTCCTCCAAAAATAGCAAAAATCCCCTAAAAAGGGAATAAAAGATATAAAATAATGAGGAAAAGGAGGAAAAAACCCTATACAGCTGCCCAAAACCATGTGTTTCCTAAAACCATGGGTCAGCACTCCACCACCAAAAAACTATAAATAGGTGATGGAGATCCCTTATTCCATATCCACAATCACAAGCACCCTTACTCTGCCAAAATCTCTCTCGAAACCCTAGTTCACCTTTGAACTATTTTCACCTTGAGAGCCACCTTTGGCCCATCCCCAACATTGGAGAAGGAGAAGGAGCATTCAGAAGCTTGGAGCATCCTCTTGGACACTGCAAAGGGATTCACCAACCTTGACACTCAAGGTAACATCAATACAAAGTCATTCTTTCATTTTGGTGTTTATGCTTCATGCTTGTCTTAGAAATAATTTAATTTTTTGTTTTTGCATAATTAGTTTAATATACTGAACTGCTACTAAGGAGTCCATTCTCCTTAGTAGGTGCTCATTGGCACAAGCTGGGGGTAAAACCCTAGCTACAGTTTTGGCAACTCCCCTAGTTTTCGAATTTCTGGTTTCCGTTTTTAAATTTTTTCTTTCGGCTGTCCCTTTCGGCCGCTGCATACCGCGTCTTTTTCCTCTGCAGTCGCGTCCCGACCGCGCCTTTCAGGCCTTTACCCGCGATCCGACCGTGGCTCTCAGACTGCTTCCGACGCTCCGCCGGCGGATTCAAGTCTGTTACCTGCTATCCGACCGTGGCTAATCAGCCTGTTTGCCGCGATCTGACTGCGCCTGTCGGCCTTTTTCCTGCGTCGCGACTGCGGCTTTCTGCCTCTTTCGCGCGTCCCGACTGCGCCTGTTAGCCCTTTTGCCGCGACCCGACTGTGTCTTTTTCCATTTTTCCTGCGTCCCGACTGCCACTGTTGGCCCGATAGCCGCGACCCGACTGTGCCTTTTCCCCTGTTTCCTGCGTCCCGACTGCCTCTGTTGGCCCGATAGCCGCGACCTGACCGCCGTTGTTTCCCTTAAACCCGCGATCGGCCTGTTCTGATCCGCCACAGACCCGCGGTCTGATTTCTGCTCTTTTCCTGTTTTGAGCTCAGCCCCTCTTGCTGCAATATTTTCTGCATTTGAACAGCCCTCTGTCCCACCTGCAGCACACTTCCTTACAGCCTTTCTGCAACATAATTTCTGTTCCTTTTACAGAATCTTTTTAAAATTTCAATATTTTTATTTCAGAAAATTTTGCAAGTTAAAAGAATCAATTTCAGCATTATTGATAGATTGGAAGTTGCCCTCCCTTGTGGCACTTCTATTTTTGGGTTCAACACCTCACGAGCACACACTCTGTCACATAAAATCAAGTGAGCCTTAAAAAGTACCTAACTAAACCAACATTCTAACCCCACTTGGGGAACACAAAAGAATCATTGTAGTTAGGTAGGATCAGGGGGATAGGCTTCCAATAACACCCCTTGGTTATTTCACTTGAGACATAGTTGTTGTCCAAATAGGGAACCAAAATCCCCTAGTACTTTTTGGCACGGTCACGACCAGTTTATCAGAGGGCCTCTCCCTTAGGAGGGTTGAAGTCGGGAGACTGGTTCCGGAGGCCTGAGTGGAATACCGCACTCCATTCAGTAACCGAAGGGCTACCTTTCGCGGTTCGCGGGATATCCCTGTATAGGGGTATTGCGGTCAACGAACTAAACGGCAGATTCACCTTTCTGGACGTGTCATGAACGGGGTATCTTAGTTGCCATTCTTCTAGGATTGTCTACCCGGTATCCCTCCCGGTAGGGGGATATCATAGCCACTTGGCTTTCCTACTCATATTGTCTGACTTGGATTTCATCACCTTGCAGAGGATATGTTTAGTTAAGTCAGAATACTTTTAGTTAGGTGTTTGCATGCTCCTTTACCTCCCTTTGGTCTAGTGAGTCCACCATTTTTCTTTTTTAGGAAACCTGCTGCTTGTTGGTATTCTGCCATCTTTGTTGTTACTCCACCTATTGTAGCACAGCTGTTGCAGTGGGTGTTTTGAGTTGGTTGTTGGCCTGAGTGCCTTGCTTTTTAGCTCTCCTTCTGCACACTCGGTTGCATTAGGATTTTTTGAGCTGTTTTCATACTCACCTCAACCCATAGAGACTTAGACACCATCTGTCACCATTGAGTCCCCGAGACATTCTCGGCGCCTCAGGGGCGAGCCCCCACAGCACGGTTCTCTCGACACCACTCGTCATAGATTCCGATCATTGTCCGTTGATACCACTCATCACAGATCTAGAGCCTTGTCACTTGACTCCACCCGTCAGCGACGTAGGTCTCCGTCACCAGATAGTGACGCACCTTACTTTACCTCTGATTCTGACGAAGAGTCTGAGAACCCTATTTATACTGCCCCTACTAGCCCCATGGCTGGTACGACTTCCACTCCATTTTTCATAGGGACCATTGGTGGCACATCCACCACTACACCAGTTACTACACCTGTTTTTGGTATGCCCTCCATGGGGCAACCATCTACCGTTCCCCTCACAGTACCTATTCCCACAGCGGGAATACCTATCCCCACTACATCAGTGGCTCACACTACCCATGGTGGTGCTGGACCATCCTCCACTACCTCAGTTCCCCCACTTGGGGGCACCACCCTAAATCTTGTCCCTCCACTTGGGGGCACTGGCCCCAACTTGGTCCACAGCACTACTGTGTCACAGCCTTCTTCCAGTTTGCCGTTCATGGCTAGCCTCAACCTACCTGACCTGGCCAGATTGACCAACGATCCTATTCGACACGACCCTATGTGGCCTCATATGCCTACCAAACTACCCTCTGACATCCCTAAATTCGAGGGTAAGGCCGGTGAGGACCCACAGAACCACATCATGTCTTTCCACCTATGGTGTTCCTCTAACTCCATTGTGGACGACTCTGTTCGCCTCCGTCTCTTACAGCGCACCTTCACTGGCTCTGCAGCCAAGTGGTATATTGAGCAGCCTCATGGGACCCACGCCACCTTTTCTTCCCTGGCCTCGACCTTCCTGCAGTTCTTCCAGTTGCCAGTCCGCTATGACGCGGGCGTTGAGATCCTTCTATCTTGTAGACAAAACACGGCTACCCATATCACGGACCACATCCATGAGTGGCGTAGACGCCGTAGCTTATGCAAGATTAAACTAGATGACCGTATCTTCCTCGATTGGTTCCTCAAGTCCCTGCTTCCTGTCATCGCTAAGGATGTAGCTTCAGAAAGACCCCAGTCTGAAGAAGAGGCCATCCTTAAGGCACAGCAGTTCGACCTCATTTACGCCCAGTCGGGTTACCTTTATACCATTATACCTGACGCCCCTCGCGGCGAGTCCTCCCATCATGATGCGCCGGGGGCATCCCACGCTGCAGATGGTATCATTGGCCATGTTTCTTCGCATCCCCAACCATTTTCTATAGCACGTCCTACCCCTGGCCCCGACCTGTCGAGGGCTACCTCCCAGTCTGGAGCAACCAACTCATATGCTCCCATGACACATCACCATTCCCATGGACCTTCATGTCCATCTCAGTGCTTCGGGTATGCGACTCCTGCTTATGCTCCTCCAGCCGCCCCTCAGCCTTACTACCATCAGCAGGCTGCCCCCGCTCCTGCGCCTCCACAAGCCCAACCCGCTTATTATCCGCCCCAGGCAGCCCCTGCGGCACATCCACAACCTGCTCCGCAGTCCTATCAGCAACCCCCTCCAGTTGCTGCACCTGCTCAGCCTCAACCTACATATCATCCTCCGCAGCCTGCTCCTGCACCTGCGCAACCTCAAAATCCACCTGCTGCCCAAGGGCAAGTTTACGCCCAACATAACCCGCAGCAAAACCAGAATAACCAACGTAATCAGGGCCAACAGAACCGCGGCAAGGGCCGTAATCGGGGAAACAACCAACCTGCAGACCAAGCTGGTCAACCGGCTAATCCCCCTGACAATAACAATGCGGCCCCCGCTAATCAAAACCCTGATCGCCCGCCCAAGCAGGCCAAAAACCCCAATCTGCGAACAAACCACCCTTGTTCTATTTGCGGAGTCTATGGACATTACACCCATGCTTGCCCACACTTGGAGCGAGCTCGGCAGCTTTGGGTTGACGAGGCCCATCGCCAAGGGCATGCGGCTCCCCAAGCACCGCCCAACCCCCCCCAACCTCAGCAACCCCCTTTGGTGCTGCAAAACCCATTACCAACCCAAGGCGTAGTGAACACTCAGCCGTTGGCTCCCCATCAAGCCAATGCGGCCCAACAACAACAGATCACCTACGCTGCTCCTGATCAACCCATGTTCGACTCAGGTACCCACCACTTACTGATGATGTCATCTGCTGACGTCAACCTACAGACCCGTCGGAACCAACATGGCTCCACCTCTGAAGCCACTCCCACGGATAAACCTACTAACGCTCATCCCACCGATCAGGCGTTACGTATACCTCCGCCTCCCATAGACGGCGCTGCGAAAGCACCTCGTTTCCCACTTCGCCGAATCAACAATAACCCTAACGCGCGCGCTGCGTCAAACTACAACATCATAGACGACCTAGCCCAATCTCCCGCAGCCATGTCTGCGTTGGAAGTCTTGAAAAACTGCCCTTCCCAGCGCAAGAATTTACTTTCCGCCATCGGGGGGATTGACCCAACTGATTCGCATTTGATGGCATTTGATTTAGACCAGTCTGAACCACGCCTACCTTCCAGCTTAGCCTTCCAAGTTACAGTCTCCGTTAGGAATCTTGTTATCCATCGGTGCATCATCGATGAGGGTGCTTCCACATGCGTTATGTCTACATTTGTATGGCAGAAGCTAGGATCCCCTCCTCTCCAGCAGTCCACCACTGCGTTACGTGCCTACGACGGTCGTTCGGCCCAGCCCCAAGGCCTTCTACCCAACGTTCCAGTCCAGTTAGGTGGTAAAACAGTTCTTATTGACATAGAGGTAATCAATGCCCAATTGGATTACAACCTTCTACTTGGCCGCAGCTACATGTATGCCATGCGGGCAGTTGCCTCTTCTGTCTTTCGCACCATGATGTTCCCCCACGAAGGACGCGTGGTTAAGATTGACCAGCTCACCTACTATGATCCCAGTGCTCCGGCGGCACCGGAAAACGTTCTCCCCATGGTTGAACAACCTGTTTCTAGTGCCACCACCTCGTTTGTTTCCTCTACGGGGCCTGGAGTCTACTCAGACGCGCCGATGATCTCCACCTTTCAATCCATTCCTCCGCCATCATCTACGCCCGAAATGTCTGACTTATGTACCTTGTCCCATGACATCCTACCACCTAACAATCAACCATCCTTGTTGCCTAAACCACCATTGGTACCTAGTCACATTGGTGTTACACCGATCCATACGATCCCCTTCCTAGTTCCTCCAGCAGGAGTAGTAAGCGCCCCGGTCATGGCTACCCTTAGCCTCCCTGGGTTAACCTTGGGATTTCCTGTATGGTACCTTTCGCCTCCCGTTCGCCCGCCGACACCTGATGTCGTCCTCCAGCCGGTGCAACCCATGGCTACTACCACTCAGCCACCTCCCGGTGTCTCTACCCCTTCGTCCTCCACGACACCTCCTCCTCCTCCTCAACCCACTGGGGGCAGAGGTCCACAACCTTACACTGCTGTCCCACCTCCCAAGACAGTCAAGAACCCTCCAGTGTTTCGTGCTCCTCCCAAATGCTCGCTGTGTGACGAGTTGGGCCATGCGACCCACCAATGCCCACAGTTACCCGCATTGCAGAAGCACATGCAAATGCTCGATGATGACCCCAACATCCCAACAGTCGAACTAAACCCTACTCCTAAGCCTAAAGATAAGTCCCTACGTACCAACCACTCCTGCGCCATCTGCGGTATTTACGGGCAATATTCACATCATTGTCCCGATCTCCCGGATTACAGAGCAGCTCTTTATGAGATGAACAATCTGGACCTTGAGACGGCACCACCTACCATTGAGGAGATCTACCCCCCGGTCTCTCCCCCTTCTGAAGAGGTTAATATCATCTACATGATCTCTTCAACCAACACTCCCACTACCCCCTCGTCAACCGATTTGACGACGCAGACTTTCCGTACTGATGAGGAGATTCTTGAGGCCCTAACTGCCCCGGATTATCCTTGGGATGATATGCACCACCGTTCCTATTTCATCCCAGAAGCGTCTTCCTCTAGCACCGCTACCCAATACGCGGTCGAATCCAAAGACTTCCTCCCCACCAAGGTTGACTGGTTCAAGGACCCTATTCCTGCTCCTGATGCCTTCGAGGAGGGCAACATGGCCAACATCTCACCTGTCATCCAAGTTGATATTGCTGCTCCCGGTCGTGCCCCTGAACTCATTACTTTAGGAACATTCTGCAGTAAACAAGAGATTGAGGACTACACGCACCTTTTCAAAGAATTCCGTAATGTCTTTGCCTGGTCCTATACCGAAATGCCCGGTCTTGACCCCGCTATCATAGAGCACCACCTTGACACCTCTGAGTCAAGGGGCATAATAAATTCCCTTGACCCTGGGATAGGGGGCATGATCAATCATTTTGAACCTTCCCCATCACATCTATCTCAGCACATCGATGAACCCATTGTTCAAACCAACACATATGTGATCCATAATCACAAACCCCATGCACATAGCATGGGGGCAAGTCATTAACCCTGCTCACCTTTTCACATGCGTGATCTCAACCATTTTTGCGATCACATGTCACTTGTAGATTTGATTTGATTTGATACCCCTAGTATTCTGCCCCCGCGGGCCATCATGATACACCTAGTATTATGACCTCCATTTTTCGCACCATTTGCACTACCGAATTCATATTTCCGTGCCCGTGATGATGCTTGAGATAATTTCTCGCTCTCACCATGACCAATATCAACATTGTGTCCAGACACCACTCGTCGCCTCGGTTTGCATGCCACTTCGGCTGCTCTCCGTTTTTCATATATTTTATATCATCGGATTCATTTTTCCGAGCTGGTGATGATGCTTGAGATCATTTCTCGCTCTCACCTTCAGTTTTTCCGGGCATTTTTTCAAAATGCCCCCGTCACCTCGGTTTGCGTGCCACATTGGCCGTCACCCGTTTTTGACATCCTTTATATCGCCGGATTCATTTTTCCGAGCTCGTGATGATGCTTGAGATCATTTCTCGCTCTCACTTGGTACAATTTCAACATTGTGTCCCAACACCTTGCTGCCTCGGTTTGCGCGCCACATCGGCCGCCATCGGATTGTTCCACATTTTTTACATGAGCCATTCACTCCTGTCATACTGCAAATGTTTCGTTATTTTGCCACCATTTCATCTACCCCGCAAGGAGGTCCATCAGTGTTCCCACCTACCCTCGTTCTTGGTCATCATTACTAAACCTTGATTGAACACTTCCTCCTTGCCTGGCCATTCCTTTTGTTCGGTATAATTTTATCCCTTTTTCGGGTCGGACAAGTCCTTTACGAAAAAGGCACTTAGGGAGTTTCCGTTAAGCTCTTTTCTGACTCCTAAAAGAATGAAAAGATCGCCGAGCAATCTTGCTTCCTTTCATGCTCGTTAAAGTACCTGAAAGGGCGTCTATCTGGTATAAGTTTAACCCTTTTCCGGACCTGGTAGACTAATTACGAAAAAGGAATACTCTAGTCACACCGGCTAGAAGAGTTCTTCATTGCATCCTTTTATGCTTCTTTGGGCCTTGGAGACTAAATCTACGAAAAAGCAACCCCCTGGAGTCTTCTTACTTGCTTTCAGACTCTCTAAAATTGAAAGCAACCACGAGCATGCACTGTCCTGGGCTCGTAAAATCCACACGACAGTACCATTCCACTACCTCAGAGTCTTCTTATCGCTTTCAGACTCCTTAAAATTGAAAGCAACCACGAGCATGAACTGTCCTGGGCTCGTAAAATCCACACGACAGTATCATTTTATCCACCCACTTCTTCTAGTTCCTTAACCCATGAAGAAGTACCCTCCCGTGCCTCCTGGCACTTTGATCTATCATCTCGGCAGCACCCCCAATCAGGTCGCCTTTGTTCAGAGTATTCTGCAGTCTCCTGCCATTTTACACCAGCTTGAGTCTCCCTCAACCAGTTATCCTCCCAGATCCATTACAGCTATGATCCCTTTCCCCTCAGACAGTTTCATATGCTGCCAGATCATTTCCATTATCATACTCTGAACAAAGGAAGTTTGAGTCCACCCACTCTACTTGCCCAGTTGTCCCACCACAGTTTGTTAGTCCTGCCATCAGCACTATCACATTTCGGTCTTGTACCTCGCGCTCCTGTCAAGGAAACATCATTGCCTTGATAGTTGCAGGTCTCCCTCTGTCGACGACAGCTCCTCTATTCCAGAGGATAGGCCCAGAGGTCCCTACGCCTTGGACTTATCACCATCTGTGGTAAGTGCCTACGGATCATTCTGAGAGGAGACATCATTGCCTCTCCGAGTGGTTGTTCCTCACATGCTCGACTTCAGCACCTTGATCGCATCGTTGAGGATCGCGTAGGATTATATTCCATCAGTTTTTTGTCGAAGACCCCGGATTTCCCCCGACTCTAGCACATTGGTGAGTCACTTCGGAACGCCCAGTTGTATGTTCCCGTGGATGTCCGGGCTGCGTTGGCGTTTGTATTCGGAAGCCATCCAGTTTCATGCTTCCTTGAGTACCCAGTTTCAGTTCCCGATCAGTTCCAGTTCAGTGTACCATGGAGAGTTTGACCCCAATCACTATGATCCAGTAGCTCATCAGTTCCTTTGGTACCACACTCAGTAGCACTGTTGATTGTTCCAGTGTATCAGTTTTTCAGCACAGACATGGTCAGCTCAGCAGTATGTCCCAGATTTTGTGTCCCCTCTGGACCCTTATGATGTACACAGTGGCTATGTATCTTTCAGGTCCCCTTTTTCGGGCCTCACAGTTCTGTTCATGTATCTTGATACGAGCATGGGTATGCCCGCCTCGTCCATATATTGAGATTATTCCTCAGTCAGTATTTGAGGTCATGTATATTTCAGGTCCCCATTTTTTGGACCTCATTGTTATTGTTATGTTATATCCTGATACGAGCATGGGTATGCCCGCCTCGTCCATATGATCAGATGATTCCTCATCCTTTATTGAGGTTATGTACTTTTAGTTCTTGCAGTTGTTCGGGATCGTTGTTCCGGGCTTCAGTTTGTTTCTTCTCTTCTCTCCATACCCAGGAAAACCATTCATGACTTATGATGTCCATCGGCCATACGATGAGCTCCTGACCTCGCACATCAGGGGGCAATCTATTAACACCCAAAAAGTGCTCACTAGCTCATTTACCACATTATATGGCTCATTTGTCCATTTTCCTACCATTTTTCCCTTAAAATCCCAAAAAATCCCATTAAAATGCCTCCAAAAGGCCTAAAATGCCTCCAAAAGGCCACAAAACCATCAAAATAGCCTAAAAAAGGCTAAAAAACCCCCTTTTCCTCCAAAAATAGCAAAAATCCCCTAAAAAGGGAATAAAAGATATAAAATAATGAGGAAAAGGAGGAAAAAACCCTATACAGCTGCCCAAAACCATGTGTTTCCTAAAACCATGGGTCAGCACTCCACCACCAAAAAACTATAAATAGGTGATGGAGATCCCTTATTCCATATCCACAATCACAAGCACCCTTACTCTGCCAAAATCTCTCTCGAAACCCTAGTTCACCTTTGAACTATTTTCACCTTGAGAGCCACCTTTGGCCCATCCCCAACATTGGAGAAGGAGAAGGAGCATTCAGAAGCTTGGAGCATCCTCTTGGACACTGCAAAGGGCTTCACCAACCTTGACACTCAAGGTAACATCAATACAAAGTCATTCTTTCATTTTGGTGTTTATGCTTCATGCTTGTCTTAGAAATAATTTAATTTTTTGTTTTTGCATAATTAGTTTAATATACTGAACTGCTACTAAGGAGTCCATTCTCCTTAGTAGGTGCTCATTGGCACAAGCTGGGGGTAAAACCCTAGCTACAATGGGTGTAGCCATGGCATTGAAATCCATCATCCCAAATCTCTTCAGAATATCTACTGTGTACTTCCCTTGACCAAGGAAGATCCTACCTGAATTCTGCCACACCTCCATACCTAGGAAATAATGCATCATTCCCAAATCTTTCATATCGAACTCAGCATCAAGCTTCCTTTTAGTATTTGCAATCAATCTGTCATCTCCTGTTACAAATAAGTCATCCACATACAGGAGTAGAATCACAGGATTCCCTTCCTCAACCTTGTAGTAGAGGTTGGAATCCGCTTTACTCTTGGTAAAGCCCAAGCTAGATAGGAAACTATCCATCCTACCATACCAAGTTCTGGGAGCTTGCTTCAAGCCATACAAGGCTTTCTGCTCCACACATACTTCCTCTTCAACTACACCATTCAAGAAAGCAGTCTTGACATACATCTGGTGTATTTTCCATTTCATTGTTGTAGCCAGGGCAAGTACTATTCTGATGGAAGTATACCTAGCTATAGGTGCAAAATTTTCTTCATAATCTATTCCCTCTTTCTGAGAGAAGCCATGAGCTATGAATCTTGCTTTGTATTTCTCTACACTGCCATCTACAGCATGCTTGATTTTGTAGATCCATTTGGAAGTCACAACAGACTTCTCTTTAGGTCTTGGGACAACATCCCAAACAACATTTTTCATTATTGATTGGTATTCCTCAACCATGGCATCCTTCCATTCTTTCTTTTCCACCGCTTCTTCATAACTGGAAGGTTATTTGTTCATAATGTCATAGAGTAAAGCAACATAGCTGGTATGTGATCTGGTTCTCTTCTTTTCTTTGTGTTCTTCTTCTGGAATGCCCAATCTTTCTGCATCTTGAATGAGCTCTCTAGCCCATGTAGGTTTCCTCTTGTGAGAGTTATCCTCATGGGGTGGATCTACAGGTTCTTACGGATCTTCAAACTCACGAACAACTTCTGGAATTGCTTCAGTGATGGTAGTGTCTTGAAATCTAGTTTCCTTACGTTCTTCATAAACTTCGATAGGTGCCTTCGTTGATTTGATGAATGCTGAGTTTTCATCAAATGTTCCATCCCTGCTGACATCAATCTTCTTGAACCCTAGAAAGTATATTCTGTAAGCCTTCGATCTTTCACTATAACCCACAAAGATACCCTTCTTTCCTGAAGGATTGAGTTTGGTTCTCTTTTCCTTTGGGACATGAGTGTATACTGTACAACCAAATATTATGAGATGGTTGACTTCAGGTTTCTTACCAGAAAAGACCTCTTCTGGTGTCTTGTTGTCCAATATCTTGTGGGGTGTTCTGTTCTGCACATATATAGCTATTCTAGCTGCTTCTTCCCATAGATGCATAGGTAGATCCTGGTCATGCAGCATTGCCCTTACTGGTTCCATGATTGTTCTGTTCTTCCTTTCTGCAACTCCATTCTGTTGCAGATTATAAGGAGCAGTCAACTCCCTCTTAATCCCTAAATCACTGCAAAGCTTCTTGAAGTCACCTGAGGTGAATTCTCCACCATTGTCGGATCTGAATGTTTTGATCTTTTTGTCAGTTTGATTCTCCATCAAGGTTTTGAATTCCTTGAACTTATCAAACACCTCATCTTTGTTTTTCAAGAAGTATACCCCAGTCTTCCTGGAGAAGTCATCAATAAATGAGACATAGTAAACATACCCACTTAGAGAATTAGATGACATAGGACCAGATACATCTGAGTGGATGATTTCCAGGATATCTTTTGCCTTGCTTTCACTGCTTGGGAATACCTTCTTAATATTCTTACCTTTTGCACATCCTTTGCAAACACCTTCATGTTTGGTCTTGATTTCAGGAAGACCCTCTACAACCTTGCTTGTAATTGGAAGTGCCCTATAGTTCATATGAGCAAGTCTTCTATGCCAAAGTTCACTTGGCTCCATGGATTCATGCACCATGGCATGTTCAAGTTGTCCTTTTAATTTATACAAACCTCCCTCTTGCTATCCAATCACAACTGCATCATCTATGGTCTTTCCCTTTGGCCACATTAGGACTTGGCCATCTACAAATGCAACCCTCATACCTTTTCTATCCAATGCAGAGATGGAGAATAAGTTCGTCTTGAGCCCAGGTACATAAAGGACTTCTTTCATCTTCAAATATTTTCCAGAATCTAGGTTGTAGGAGGCTTCACCACTTCCTTTGATGGGATATTGATAATCATCGCCAAGTTTAACTTTATGGGGTGATTCATGTTCAGACACATTTACAAAGGATTATTTAAACCCAGTCATGTGTTTGGAAGCCCCACTATCAATTAACCAATCATTACAACCATGGGAGATAGTACCTGCGAGAGCAGAGATTAGAACATACTCTTCTTCACTTGATGAGTCATCATTACTATCATCACTTTCTTCCCTAGCCTTCTTCTTTGGAGGTTCATCATATTCGACAGCATGAGCATGGTACCTTCTTTTGTTACCCTTCTTCTTCTTGCTGGATTTGTTGTTGTTGTGTTTGTCCCTTTTGTTTTTGGGACATTCTGAAGCAAAGTGACCCTTTGTTGGCTTGGTTTTGCAACCAAGCTTAGTGCTATGGGCACTTGCTAACTAGTAGCAGCAGTCTCAAAGATTAAAGCAAAAACAATTGTAAATCTAAAACTAGAACTAAAATAGCATGTGTATTTTTGAATTAAAAAACAAGAACAAGAAATAGGAAAAATAAATTTGTATTGAAAATGGGGGCAAGCAAGTGCTTGCAATAATAATACCTCCAAGTGATGAAGATAGTTGAGAAGCTCCAAGGGTGAGCAACTCCAAACTCCAAAGGGTCCCTTCTCCAAGGTTACTACAATGGCCAAAAGCTCAAGGGAGATTTTGGCAGCATGAGGATAGGAAGATGGATGGATGTGAAATGAGGAGCCCCTACCACCTTTTTATAGGTTTTGGTGGTGGGGAATACCATTATGGTTTTGTGGAAACCAATAGTATTGACCAACATGGTTTAGGTACTTTTCCCTCCTTTTTCCTTTTTTGAATAAAATTAATATTTTTATTCCCTTTTTAATATTTTTGGGAATTTTGGACCCTTTTTGAGGGTTTTTTATGCCTTTTTAGGAAAAATAATCTTTTTGAGTGGGAAAAGGGGTGTATTAAGGTATTTTGGTGACCTTTTGTTGGCTTTAGAGGCTCAGATGGTGGAAAAAGTGGACAAATGGGTCCTGTGAATAAGGAAATGAGCTAGTGAGCACTTTTTAGGTGTTAACACCCTTCTCATTACAAGTGAAACACCTTAGATCTTTCTTGTCTTTGTGAAAATTATGATAAGATTTCTTCTTGTGATGGGATGGCTCCCTCTTGAACTTGCCCTTCTTAGTGTGAGCTGTGAGAGCTTGATCTTCATTTCCCATCTTCTCTTCTCTTGCCACAATCCTTGCTTCTTCTTGAGAACATTCCTCCCATAATCTGCTAAAGGCGATTAGCTTCTTTCTGGCATAGATCCCCTAGATAAAAGAGTCCCATGACCTAGGTAGGCCATTCAAATTAGTCATAACAATTTCACCATTCTCCACCATTTCATCTACAGCTTCAAGTTGTTCATTGATCTGAGAGACCTTGGAGAAATAGGATTGAATGGTTTCTTGATCCACCATTTCGACATCTTGATCCCTTTCAATTGATTCTGTAGGGTCATCTTCCGATTTATGTTATTTCCTTCAAATAGCTTGGTTAAAGAGTCAAACATAGCCTTGGGTGTCTTTAGAGAAGACACATGGGGTATGAGATCGTCTTTAATAGAATCAACAATTATTCTCTTTTCCTTGACCAAGTTCTTCTTATGCAATACCTTAGCCTCTTCATCCTCTGGGATAGGGATGTATTCTTTTATATATGAGTCCAACTCATTCTCTTCCAGGATTAACCCAATCCTATACTTCCAAGCTCGGAAGTTATCAACCCCTTCAAGCTTCCCCTCAAGCTTGGTGTGGTGAGACATCTTAAAGAGTACTTCAAATGAAATAGAAAAGATTTAGGTCTTACCACTTGAAATGCTGAAAACTGGATCTAGTCCCGGATTAGGGTTTGTCGAAAAAACCCTAAAAATTCAAAATGTGAATTTCAACTTTCTGAAAGGATAGAAAGATGCGCCTTGATGAGTTTATCAGCTTGGTGTATTCAGAATTTGATATCAGCAAAGCTTTACCCTTCATATTTTCCTTTTTGTCCTTCCGGGTTCACTACGGAGAGCCCTGAATTAGGGTTTGAGTTTCCCGGAGATATACCAAGCCAAAAATTTTGATCCAAAGCTCTAAACTTCGATTTGTGCAAGGAGCTTCCAGCTATGGCTTCAGATTTCAGAAATTCCTATTTTTGTGGAAACCCTAATTTTTAGGGACAATTATGAAAATGCTCAGAATTGAATTATGATTGGACAGATAAATTCTCCTTGATGAGTAGAGTCAATCTACTATACTTATTTTCCAAAAACTGTGGAGAGAATTCCAATAAACAAGAAACTCAAGTTTCTGTCACTGCAAAATGTCTTCTTCTTAGGTTAGCTCTGATACCATGTTAAAATTTGAGCATTAATTCACAATAATCTTGGATCTTTGCTGAGAGAATAACATATACAGTATATCAATGCATAACAAGCACAATAAGCATGAAAATCATCACAAGAATCAAAAGCATGAGAGACAAGAGACACAGAGTTTCCATGTGGAAAACCCTAAGGTGAAAAACCCCACAACTTCCTCAGATATGGAGAGAGTAATGGCTCAACCAAAGTACAACCAAAATACACTTGAGATAGTCTCCTAGAGCAGATGATCCTCCTCCTCACTAGTGCACCACTTTCTGAGTGAGAGAAGTGTGTCTTTCGGAATGATCCAAATAGAGATCTCCCGATCTCTATTTATACTTAACCTATTTTCCTAATGACCTTATGGGGCCGGCTTGTCTATCTAGATACATCCACAATATAATATATATTTTAGGGCCGACCCCACACATGGTGGTCTAATAACCCATCGGCAAGTACACACACTTGCGACACTTGTCAATCCACATGACGACACTTCCTTATAGAGGAAAACAACATCTCTTATAGGGGTACAATAAATATATATGAAATACATTCCGAAGTTACATATACATCAACATGCATAGTATCAGTTCTATTTGTTAATTTAATAGTCATATCTTGGGTGGTACCCATATGGTATAGTTCTAACCTTGGGATAAGTGGCATTTAATACCTAGAGCATAAATAGAAGTCATCAACTCTTGTGAATAATGACACTAGTTCAAAATCCTAGCAATTTTCACTTTATAATTTTGTAGAATAAAAAGGAGTCATTCACTATAGTGTTATAGTTTTATAAAATGTACTTTAGAACTACCACGAAATGCATTGATAGAATGGTAGTAGATGTTACATGACCTATTTATACATGTTTAGGCATCAAGGGACCAACTACTAATATCCTCCTTGTTTGTATTTATTTATATTTCTTATGCATTCATCATTTCATAATTTTGACCTTATATAAGTCTATAAAATGTTGCAAGTGGTTCACAAATTAATGTTGGAAGGCCTAATAGCATTCAGAAATAGAAAGATAAGTACACCAATGAAATATACATCGTAATCGACTACACACTTAGAATTTATGACTCATGTAAAGTGTGATCTAGTCATCTCTGGTCAAAATGAAATTGAGAACCATACTTGGAGCATTGCAGAACTAGCAGTTTTAAATTTTAGTGACAATGTTTGAATACCCTTGTTTGATGCTTTTTCTCTTACTCGCGAATCTGCGCATGAAGGACAGGTACAAATGCCTTAGCTCAAAGCTAAGTAATCCTCGGGGCACCTCATGGGACCCCTTCATCATCATCCATAAATTTAAAACTATCAGTACCTTGTCAAGGATAGCTCTATCTTATAAATTGTTTTGGAATTTCAGTATTACAAACAAAGTGAAAACTACTGTCGTAATCATTAAATTGGAATTATGACGTGTCACAGACATGAAACATCTTTAGTCAAAAGGCCACATTAATTAAGTTGTTTTATGCATTAATGACTTATTGTAAATTACTGCATTTACAAGCATTTATTATTTCCGCAGTTACCATTTTTAATATTTAATGCTGATTTAAATTTTTAAAAAACTTTATGAATTTAGCAGGATGTTACAACACTCCTCTCTCTCAACTATGCAAGTTGGATGAGTGAGTGAATAAGCAAACAGAGTGGTGCAACCACTCTATTTATACTTTAACTTAACTTGTCTTTTACCCTAACTGGGCCGACTCCCGAAGAGAGTCTAGTAACCCTTCGACTTAACTCATACAGGGCCAACCCCAGTAAGGTTGTCTAATAACCAATAAAATATAAATTACAACACTTGCAAATACAAATGACGACACTTCTAATCGGAGGAATAATACATCTCCGTTGGGGATACAATAAAGTACAAATATAATACATACAATATAGAAGTGAATATATTTCAAAGTTACAAATACATCAACACTCCCTCTTAACTAGGAAGGTATTCTCTTGACATAGGTCATCAATACATATAGGAACAAGTCTTCAATACCGGAGCTGGATCATCATCACTAGATCACTGGTGTTATTACTCAATTCTTCTCGTCATAGGAAGTTCTACATAGCCATCCCTTTTTCATGCTGGATGTAGGCCTAGCCTCCATGTAGGTCATCATCATCTCTGTGAGTGGCCATCCGGTGGAATCTCAGGACTGATTATGTGCATCTTGCAAAACCTCAAAAGAGCATCCCAGGACTGATTACGTGCTAAGCACAACTTGCAAGATCTCCCAGGGAGCTATTATATGCAAGTAGGAAAAACCTTGAAAGAGAATCCCTGGACTGATTACATGCTATACACAACCTGCAAGATCTCCTAGGGAACTATTATATGCCACGGAAAAAACCTTGAAAGAGCATCACAGGACTGATTGTGTGCTAAGCACAACCTGCAAGATCTCCCAGGGAGCTGTTATATGTCACCTCCAAGCAAAACCTCGAAAGAGCATCTGCCAGATCTCTGAGGGAGCTATTATATGCCATAAGAAAAACCTCGAAAGAGCATCTGCAAGATCTCCCAGGGAACTATTGCATGCTACTGCATAACCTGACAAGACATCCACGGCCACGGCCACGGCCTCAGAGCATCACCCGAATGCTCATCATCATACGGATGTTCATGATCATACGGATCATCATCACATGGATCATCACACCGATGCTCGTCACACAACACTTACATCCATAGCCATGGGAAGGACCCACCCATCACCATGCTTGGAAGGGATCCTGCATCTGTGTCCCATCACTTCCTCTTGGAAGTATCTTCGATCTGAAGAACACCAAGCCTTTCTATGAAGTACTCGAACTTCACTCTGGCTAGTGGCTTGGTCAACACATCTGCAATCTGCTCGTCCGTCACAACATACAGGAGCTTCACTGCTCCTCTCTGCACCATATCCATGATATAGTGAGACTTGATCTCAATATGCTTCGACTTGTCATGGAACACAGGGTTCTCAGACAACTTCACACAACTTTGCTTGTCACAGAAGATACAAGTAGCATCCAACTGGAGATCAAATAAATGAGACAGTAGCTTCCTAATCCATACTGCCTCACAACTGGTCGAACAAGATGCGACATACTCTACTTCGGCTGTACTCAGTGCTACGTAGGATTACTTTCTTGCTAAACCAAGAGATCACCCCAGATCCCATACTAAATAAACACCCCCAAGTGCTCTTCCTATCTGCAGCACTACCTGCCCAATCTGAATCAACATAACCCTCTAGGTTAACCTTTTGATTCACATCATACTTGATCCCATAATCAATCGTACCCTTCAGGTACCTCAGAATATTCTTTACAACAATCAAGTGGACATTTCTAGGATCCGTCAGGAATTGGCTCAAAGTGTTCACAACAAAGCAAATATTTGGTCTTGTGTTCGTCAGGTACATAAGGGACCCAATCATCTGACGATACATCATGGCATCAACCGATTATGATGAAGAATCACTCAATAGCTTTAGGTTCGATGCCATAGGTGTGGCCATGGCCTTGCAGTCCATCATCCTGAACTGCTTCAGGATCTCTACTGCACACTTCCATTATCCAAGGAATATTCCATCTGCACTCTGCCACACCTCCATACCTAGAATGTAATGCATCATACCCAAGTCCTTCATATCGAAGTCGGCAGCAAGCTTCCTTTTCGTATCAGCAATCAACCCAATCTCACATGTTACAAATAGGTCATCTACATACTGTAGGAGTATCACTAGATTTCCTTCCTCAACCTTGTAGTAAAGGTTGGAATCCGCTTTACTCTTGGTAAATCCAAAACTAGTCAGGAAGCTGTCAATCCTGCCATACCATGTCCTGGGTGCTTGTTTCAAACCGTACAAGGCTTTCTTCAATTTGCACAGATGTGACTCCCTGTCATGTGTCTCAAATCCGAGTGGCTACTCCACATACACTTACTCTTCGACTACACCATTCAAGAAAGCTGTCTTGACATCCAGATGGTGTATCCTCCATTCCATCATTGTAGCCAGAGAAAGTATTGTTCTAATCGAAGTGTATCTATCTACAGGTGCAAGAGTTTCTTAATAATCTATCCCTTCTTTCTGGGAGAAGCCACGAGCCACAAACCTTGCCTTGTATTTTTCTATGCTACCATTTGCAACATGCTTGATCTTGTAGATCCACTTGGAAGTCACAACAGACTTCCCTTCTAGTCTTGGGACCACATACCAAACATCATTATTCATGATTGACTGGTATTCTTCGATCATGTCATCCTTCCATTACTGTATCCATGATCTTGGAAACTTCAGATTCTTCAATATCTTCAATTAGTAGTTTTTCTTGAATTTTGTCACTGGAACAAATGTTGTTGTACTTCTTTTGTAAGTGATTGTACACGATATTTCCTACAAGTCAAATTCAATTGCATGATTAGAACTTTCTCATAGTTTTCAGAACAAAATATTACACATAAGGACATATGTCATACAGTCATGCAATTATCTTAGTCAATGCTTCAATACAACATTCATCCATATCCCGTATTCATACGGTAACTTTCTAGATGCCTTCCATCTCTACCAGAACATTGTTAAGATTGTGAACTACTCCAACATGTCAGCAAAGAGGTTTCATTCTAGATAAGTAGCAATGTAATGTTGTACAGTACCATAGGCCACTTACCCATTACTTTCATATTAGTAGTATCTTGTTCATGAATGCAACTTTTCTAAAATGCATAATATATATCCTAAATCTAGGAACATAAGTATGTACATGACTGAACAATATCATTTAGGTAATCATATGTACAGGAAATAACAATTCAAATACTTATCTTTGTTTGGTTGTTAGGTGGATACCCTTTCAATCTTTGCTTCCTTGCAGGAACTACTGGATTCTCTAATAGTGTGCACCTTTACCAATGCTGAAAATGGATGAGAGGTTCTTCCATAGAATATTTGTTTTCCGGAGTCAAACTCTGTAGTAGCTTCTTCTACTCCTTTCATGTAAAACTTCATTATAATACATATTCTTCATCACTTGAAGAATATTCACTATCTTCCCTGGTTCTCTTCCTTGGAGGTTCACCATCCTCTACAGTGTGAGCATGATGTCTTCTCTTGTTCTTCTTCTTGTGGGAGCTGCTTTTGTTCCTAGTACAATCTATGGAATAGTGTCCCTTCTCATCACAAGTATAACATCGAATGTGAGAAAGAGCTCTCATGGATCCTCCAAAGTTCCCCCTTCGATTCTGGTGGTTGTATTTCCCCTTCTTGTGATGAGGTTGCTCCCTCTTGTAGTTATTCTTCCTAGTGTGTGTTGTGAGAGCCTGGTCTTCATTATCCATCTTTTCTTCTCGAGCTACAAGTCTAGCTTCTTATTGTGAGCATTCCTCCCACAGTCTACTAAAAGAAATCAATTTCGTTTTTGCACAAATTCCTTGGATGAAGGAGTCCCATGACCTAGGGAGGCCATTCAAAGTGGTCATCACAATTTCTCCATCCTCCACCACTTCATCCAAAACTTCAAGTTGTTCTTTGATTTGAGAGATCTTAGTAAAGTAGGATTGGATGGTCTCTCCATTCTAGATATTCACACTCTTCAATTGGTTCTACAATGTCATATTCCGATTTATATTCATTCCTTCAAAGAGCTTGGTCAAGGAATCAAACATCTCCTTGGGTGTCTTTAGAGAAGACACATGTTGTATGAGATTGCCTTTGATATAATCTGCAATAATCCTCTTGGCCTTGACCAAGTTCTTCTTATGTAAAGGCTTATCCTCATATCCCTCCGAAACTGGAACCTCTTCACTTATGTAGGTGCCCAATTGATTCTCTTCTAGGATTAACCTAATCCTATACTTCCATACTCGGAATTTATCAGCACCTTGAATATTATCCTCAAGCTTGGTGTGGTGAGACATCTTAATGAGAAACTCAAATGGAAATAAAATATTTAGGTCTTATGATCCAGGTGGATATTGGTGGCCACCCACCTTTCCAATTGGCTCAAAACAGTTTTATGGCAATTTTGGTATTGTACTATTTTTAGCAGTTTTTCGGGTCCTGAACTTCCGAGGCCATTTTGAGGCCCTAAACGACCTTTTTTGGAAATTTGAGGGGCCAAATGGTTGCCTCCAGCATGCATTTGGCACCATTCGAAAGTTATAAATCTCAAATAGACCTTTCCAACGGGCTACCGAGCGCCCCAAACGGAGATCGTATGCAAAAGTTACGACCCCGGGAAGATGATGTACTAACTTACCCAAACGGGGCCCACATGACTTTTGGCGCTTCATCTCCTAGGGTTAGGTTTTTGGATGTCTAGGGTTTTTGACATTGCTGTTTATTGTAAAAGGCCTTGAGAGCCTCATTGTAACCATCTTCTTACGAAATGAGAGCAGCCGTCACATCTCTTCTCAGAGATAAGCCGCCACCATTCTAGCAAGCTTGTTTTCCGCTGCATTTTACAGTTCTAGCTTATTTCCTTATTGAATAGAAAACCAGTTTTACTGTATCTCTGTTATTTTGTGTTAAGCATCCGATAATAATTTGTATTCATTTCGTTCTGCTCATAAAATCCGGATCATCTTACCACTTGAATTGCTGAAACTGGAGCTGGAGTTGACTAGGGTTTGCCAGAGAAACCAAAAAATCCAAACTTGGAATTTCAAAATTCTGTTTGGAAAGGGAAATGCAATTGACTGAGGAAAGCAAGTTGGTGTGATCAGATTTTGAAAAATCCAAAAATTGACCCTCCAAAAATGACCTACCAATTTCGGATCTGCAACTTCTGTCAAAATCTGGTTTTATGGTTTTTCTGGTTCAAAACCTGAACTAGGGTTTGATAGATCCTGGGGTTTTACCCAACCAAAAACTTTGATCTTGGTGTCTAAATTTCGATTTTTCTGAGGAGATAAATCCTATGCTAAGAGCAATCCAAAATTTCACTTCTATCAAAAGCCCTAATTTCTCGCAGCAGTGGCAAACCAAAAATGAAAATGCTCAAAATTCAATTCTGTTTTGACAGAAATATATGCCATATTGTTTTTGGTGCATCTCTGAAATTTCAGATCGTTAGGGTTTGAAACTTCGGCCTGTGGTAGACTGACCTGTCATATTTCCAACCCCACATATCTAAGATTCAATGGATTCTCTATGAGATAGATATTCTAAGTGTTGCAACATGACCTATTTATCAGATGAAATAGCACAACGAACTTGTACGGAGTGCCACGTGTCACTTTTTCAACTTCGGCCTTTGAAACTCGGACCTGTGACACTAAAGTTCGTGCCCTAACTGTCACTTTTTATGGAATTCCATTTGGAGCTTCCTATCCCTAGATATGACCTTTGTTCCTAGGCCACATGTTTAGGGCTGCATTATGGAAGAGGTAGAAACACTAACTAGTACGAATCATATCTGAGAAAGTACAACGAATCTGAGGGTGAAATTTTTACATAGGGTACATTCGTGTCTGATATTCCGCCTGTAAAAAATTCAGATCCTAAACCTTCTCCAAAACGTATTTATAGAGAAAGTGCCACGATGACTAGTTTTTACTATGCATTAGGTTCATCCATTGAAGAAGAAATTTCATCCATGTCTTACTATTAGTATGACTCCTATGAGTACAATTCCATGAATGAACTACAAAGATTGAGAGCAACATCTAAAACCTTGCCCCAACAATATCAGGCATATCTTCATCTGTGTAAGGGAGGTACACAAAAGGTCATTCCTTTTGAATAATTTTATTATTGGGTGTTTTAAAATAGGCCTAATATAGAAGATGTGGAGTTAGTGAAGAAAGGTCTATTCCCTTCTTGCAAAAGACCTTGGAGAGAAAATCATATGTTTGTGAGTGAAAAGAGCAATGAAATATATGAAGCTTCAGGGAATGCATGTGTTTCCTACTTGAAGGGATTTTTTGGGTTTTCTTCGAAGATATTTTCCAAATCTGTTAATCCTACAGAAACCAAGGGGCAAAATGCATCGAATTTCTTGAATGATCGAAAGGAGGAGACCCATGAGCCACATAGTTCTGAAATAGGTGAAGTAGAAGAGGCAGTACATAAAGAGGATCGAAATTCATTCCCAAGTGACTCTGAAAAATATGAAGACACATCACATGTGCATGATCCTACCCTTATGGAGCCTACAAATGATGATAATTTTGCATATACTAATCAATTGGTTGAGTTGGTTGATTCTCCTACATCTTACACTTCCATATTTTGTAGGATTCATCCTAATGAAGTATGGGTGAAAAGTTTCTTTTTGATGGTACCACATGAAGAGTATGAAAATCCGATTAATACATGATTAGAGCACCTTCTTATTTACATTTGCAGCAGAACCCTTTTTTACCTTTTGATGATACATATCTTCATGGATGCACCTATGGTGATCACTTGAGTCACTTGAAGACTCATGATTTTTCTTGCTCGTTGCTTAGTTCAATTGATGTTGGAAGAAATTCATCCAATACTTGGGTGAAGAGATATATGATTGGAGCACATTCTTATTGGAATCAACATAATTTGTTATTTCTTGATAATACACATATTCCGGGATGCACGAATGGTACTTCTGTGAGCCCCTTGAAGGATCATTATTTTCTTTGTCCCCTACTTGGTTCAGATTTAATGGAGATTATTCATTCACTTCTTGGATGAAAGAACACGTGATTAACTATATTGATGCATCTGACATCATTTTGGAGCAGCATTATAGGACATTGGATCCTCACCTATGTCGTTGGAGTAGATTTGATTGGTCACTTGAAGCTTGTATGCACTTGGAAAATGGTGGTCTACTTACTTGGAGGTATAAGTACTTTCATGATTCTTTGATGATACACCTCCTTGATGTACATTTTTACTATGTTGTTATGTACTTTGATGATATAGCTTTGGTACTCATGATGTTTGTAAGAATGCATACAAAAAAATGGGATCCAAGAATTCTCTTTCCTGATGGTATGGGTTGGAGAGAACTCCTGATGGTTGGAGTGCAATACAAGCAATGGGACCCTAGGATAAATTTTTGTCTCATTGGTTTCAATTTTTTGGGGACACAATTAGTATGGGAGATTGAGCCCCACTTAATATAGTGATTTTAATCAGAGTAGTGCAACGGCAAGCATGGTGGTTCCTCTCTAAAATTTTCATAGAATCTTCAAGACTCAAAGTTGGGCAACTCAGTGGCAACTTCAAGGAATTATACAGAAAGGGGTTTCCAAAATATGAAAGAGGTAAAAGAGTAGTTGTCCAAACTTTGTTTTGATGGATTTAATTAATATTTTTGTGTGTAGAGTAGGCAGTTGAGCGACATTTCTTATCGGAGCCTACTCACGTCACATTATCAGATCATTATTCTTGATTCTATGGACATGCTTATTAGGAAGTGTGGAAATGAGAGGAGTCAGGACTCCCTTCTTCCTTATCCATGTTCTACTTTCTAAGGATCTACTACAACGATCTGAACAAGCCCTGAATTACCTCCGATGTATTAGGATGGAGGATTGGTCTCGGTCATTTATCATGTTCTGGAGCGATATCTAGATTCCATGTGGAGGGCTATGTGCACCTAGACTGTATTCACCTGGACTACAACTACTCTATCAAATAAGAAAATAATTTGTAGGGTGTTAGACCTAGCAGGTGGAGGTCAGCATCCTTGGTGTTAGAGCTAGAGAAAAATGAAAAGCAATCAACACAATAAGAGGATGGGGTAGTTAAACATTAGACAATTGCTTAATTTAGTTGAAAAATCATAAGATTAAAAACCGTGCATTAGGTTGCACACTGTTCAAAACCCGATCGATTACTATATGCCCTACTTGGGCAGGGAATAATAAGAAAAAAATATTGGGTTAATTTCTAGAAGAATTAGAATACAAAAAAGAAATTGCATTTTATTATTGTTGATTTACTCACATCATGTTGTGTTTTTAACAAGAACAAAGATAATCTAAAAAGCATTAATAAATAAAATTCAATTTGAACAAATCAAAGGTTATGGAAATTGGTGCTTTGTAAGAGGATATAGCCATAGGAATAATAGTGAAAAATTGGAGGTAGTTTTATTTTACGAATACATGGACCTTAAATTTTATATTGGTTATAATGGGAAGCCTTTAGGGAAGAAACATGTACTAGGAAGCATGCAAACTCTCTAATCTATGTCCAACAAATTTTGAAACAAAATGAGATGTGGCAATTGGTTGAGGAAGATCATCTTCAAAACATTGGTATATAAATAAGTTGCTTACACTTGTGGGGTCCTTTCCAAATAATCTAGAAGAAAGTTGAAATAGTTCACAAACAAGGGTGCATGCACAAAGATGGTACCCACTTTCATTGAAACAGGAGTGATCTAGTGCTAAATTTTAATGTAATCATCCCAAATTCCTTCTTGGTATTTTGGGGAAATGGGGTATAAAAATTTTCTTCAAATATTTCTTGAAGAAATAGATCGATTTAGTTTCATTAATGAAATATGTCTCCCAATTTAAGAACATGTTTTTTTTTTCCATAACATCAATTCTAACTACTTAATTAACTTACCGTATGAGTTCTTCCTAATATTCAATTATAAAATATGAAGCATAGTACATAAATATGATATAAGGTCATGGCAATTCCATTCTAGCTACTTGTGCTCAAGAGTAGAAAATGCTATATTCTAGATGGATACCATAACAATTAGATTCACGTTAAAGTGAAAGTGTGTCAACCTTTTATATTGCAATACTATCATCCCCTTTGTCAAAACACTCTTAGTATTTTGCACTTAAAGACTAATTTTTATTTAGTATTAAATAATAAATTCATCTACACTTAATTGTCTTTCTACACAACTCTTTCTTAGCTAACTTTGTGCTTGTTGTATCTAAACAAGTGCTTACTCAAACACATTCCATATAATCATAACACTTATGATAGTAGCACTACTAAAAATAGCATGTCGTTAATCATATGGAATCTACTAGAAGATTATGCACACATAACCATACAATAGTAATTAAGAATGTAGTTATTACCCTTAAAGTGACTAAAGCAAATTTTCTCTAATCAAGTATACTCACTTTCTTTTTTAAAATAAATAAAGTGTCCCAATTTGATAACTCCCATAGATTAAAAGTGTAATAGCCCTTTGTTACAAAATAGATGGCATACAATCCATAATAATGACTACTTAATACACCTACGCAAATCAAGATTTAATTATCAAACTTAATATGCATTTTAAGCATTATTCTTGACCCATATCGAATTCATCATAATAATGCAAAAGTGGATTGACATTGTGACCTTAATAAACAACTTTATACATCTTTAATGAAATTCCAATACTATAACACTAAGATCCCAATTAAACATAATGACAATTGAAAGACCATCCCAAACATACATTCACATATCCAATCATTTAAGTCAACAACATTCTCTATAATCCTTACTGGTAAAGACAACAGAAAAAGTACTTATCTGGTTCTTGGTAGATTGACATGACTGAAGGTTTGACTGCAACTTTTTTTTTAAACCACGGGAACAACAACCTCCCAAGGGTATATCCAACAGCCCGCAAGCTAGATATACCCGAAACTTGTGACTTAGCAGGGGCTGAGACGTCCCGAGACCCTTTATCCTAGGGGTCGCCTACCCTTCGAGCCTTGTCACAATGGGCCAATGAGCAACATGTTTGACTGCAACTTTCCTCCCAACCTTTGAATCTCTATCGAGCGTGTATTCCTTTGACCGAGAGGTCACCTTCGCGCTGGGCATGGCATCCACTAGGGTTAAGGAGAACATTAGAAGTCTCTCTCTAAGATCCTCACTAGTACATGAACTAAGTTTTATGTCCTTGAGAGTAATTCAAGGGATAAGAAAATCTTCTTACGGAACAGATTCAAAAATGAGCTCGAATCTAAATATCCAAGCCAAAGAGTGTACCCTTAAGTACTAGAATTTTATTTTAAGTATTTACAACATCCAGTGTCGACTATATATTCCAACAAGTTTCGACTATAATTAATAGATTTCAACTTGAATAACTAATGCAACATACTCTAATCTGCAACTCATATAAAGGTAGAGTCGGTCCTTAACCTAAAGGGCGCCCTCCCTTAATCGATGCAACGTGTCAACAAAGTACAAATTGGTAGTTATTCTTTATAAAAGGTATCGTGTCCCCTCACAGACTTCGCTCCTCTTGGTCAACAAGGATCACTAATGTCAACTAGGTGTATAGAAGGAAGAAGAAAAGGGGATAGTTTAACCTCTGCATATAAACTCAAAAGATCGATTACTTTCAATTCAAATAAGAGAAAGTCAGGGGACTACTCACCGAAAGCCATATTCCGGTTCTATAAACAAAAAACTATATAAATATATTTTTCCTGGATCAAATCGATGGAGGAATTAATAAATATAGTGATGGAAATGATTGCAATCCCAAAATGACAACTGCTATAGGTCTGATACTCTCCTCATTACAACACAATAAGCTCGTACATTCACATCTAAGCATGCAAGAAATATTTGACAATTGGAAATTCATTGCCAACAATCGCATATCCAATACAATACTTGGACAAACGGAAAAATACACTCCAATAGGATCCCAAAAGGAAAGACTCTTTGCCACCCAACGTTTTCTCTTCTAATATTGATATGAGGTGTACCTTTTCACATTTTTTTTTTTCTTTCGAAGGGTAAGGGCCTCGAACTAAGGCACCCTTCATCTTTTAATAATGGCCTCAATTATTTCAAAATATATATATATATAACTTGACCTTTTTGGCTCCATGCTAATCCCTTTTCGATTAATATGCGTTATGAATTTTTTTTATATATATACTACTAACACCTATATTTGTATAGTATATTTGAAAAAAATTCTTTCTTCCTCTTTATAATTTAGTCCTTTCAAATGAGAAATTCCTAACTTACTTCTGTTAGAGGTATTAATCATATTTTTGTTGCACTCTTCGCCGAATTTTAAGATTTAATAATATCTAGAATCATCATTTGATTTTTACTTAAAAATAGTTAATAGTAACTAGTTTCGTGCTAGCAGATATGCCATAAGATCCTATTTAATGCCCATAGGACACAGCCCTTGTTCTCAACTTAAGATAACACCTAAAACCTTTATGTGATCAAGTGGAAACTAACCATTCATTTTTATTTAAGTTCCAATAGCATGACCACCCATCCATTCAACCTCTCCCCCTAGTGTATTCCATTTCCCTGTCATTTTGTTGCGTCATAACCTTCAGTCTCCTAATTCTAAAACTTCAAAATTACAACTTATGACATAACTAATAATACTTACAAAGTTTATTGGAAGGGCATTGGCCTTGAGCTCCTCACCAAAAAATAGTACATAGTTACTTTTTCAATTACAAAATATTAGTGGTAAAAGAGGGATGTTACCTTTAAAAATGCATCCGCTATTAAAAATGCGCATGTGTTCTTAGTTCAGCAATTTCCAAAGTTTTGTGCTATTAAAAATGCGCATGTGTTCTTAGTTCAGCAATTTCCAAAGTTTCATGCAAGCAAGAACGTGGATAAAGGAACGTGTGTGCGTTGTCAAAGCATGAATGCATTAATAACATGCACATGTTCCTCTATGTATAAAAACAAATGGCTCACAAACCATTTATTTACCATTTGTATCCATTTTACATGGATTCCACGATGATGCTTCACAATTAATGTGTGCCTCCACCACCAAACAAGCATCCAAGTCATCCCTCTAGGTTTTTCTTTTGATTTTCTCATTTTTATTTGGTTGTTTTGTGATTTAATAAAAAAAATCAATTTTAAAAGAATCATAATATAAGAATATTTACCACTTTTACATGGATATTGTCTATCCTTCATCACAATGGAAGAAAAGCTTGAACCAAATCCACAAACAAACATTAACCCTAAAGAGAAACCAAGCACAAAAAAACCTAAACCAAATCCATAAGTAAAAATTAACCATGAGGAGAACCCAACCACAAAAACATAGATTAACCCACATTGAAAACAATTGAGAGTATACGTTCAACAACTTAAAACCACTTGGTAACCATCAAGACTATCCTTAGCAACATCCCTTAATAGCATCATTTCCTACATTGACATTATTACCATGGTTTTTTTAAACCAAGGGTATATCCAACAACCTGCAAGCCAGATATACCAGAAACTTGTGACTCAGATTGCGAAATTGGTCATATGTGTTTACGGAATTTATTTCAAGTAATCTATCAACATTCCTTTACATTAACCCTTAGGTACGATGAACATCAATCTAACTCTAAGAACAACATTCTTCAATGGTTTTAATCTATTTAAAATCATTAATAGAGAATGATAGGGCAAGTGACCTATTTAGGGGTTTTAGACAAATGGCACTTTAGGTTGAGTCCATTGGTTGTTTGATTAATTAATATCAAAGCAAGACAGTTAAAAGAAAATGTGCATCAACTATAGAGATTTGAATAGCCAGGAACATTTACACATGGCTATACGAAAATATTATTGTATTGTAACTAAGATTCATGGGTTTATGTGCCTAGGTTGAAAATTTCTAGTTCCAACAAGGGCACATAAAGCTTTCCACACACATGTGGTGCAAGGTGGAATTATGGGGTGTAATGATAAATACAAGTGACTTTTTAGAGCCTAACTTGTTGACATCATGTTACATCTAATAACATAATATCATACTATGAAAACATGCAATATTGCATTACATTGTTGCATGATTTGGCACCTAAACCTCAACAACAAGTGTGTTGATATGAGAATACCAAGGGGAAAATAAGATTGTAGTGATTAATTATGGTCACTTACACCATACAATAATATTAAAGACATTACTATTTATTTATTGGCTTCTAGTTTAGTTTCAAGGAAAAGTGGAATTTTTAGCCATGTTTTCATGATAAGAGCATTTGGCACCCAAAGACCAATTTTCCTAAAAAGTACTAGTTTACTCAAGCACAATAATATTACTAGCATCCACAATTTTTTTATTCAATTTCAATGAAGAAAATATCCAAATGAAATCCACAGTTTATTCTCCAAGGGCCTTTCATGCATATTTCATATGTCCATCCAAATGAGTTTAACCTCCAAACCAAGTGATTTGATCACAATCTCATGAACCCAAAGATTTTTTTGTTTGCTAGTCTTGAATAATATTTTCTTCAGCATAAATCATAGTCTACCTTAGAATGAAATCATTTTTCCATATTATTCCTTCTTCTTCATTGAATTTAGACTCTTCATTGCATTCATAGATCCTCTTTATATTGTGGATGTTCCTCTCTCATTATCCATTGATTTGTAGGTTCAAATCTGTCTAGAGTCATCCCTATGAGTAAGAGAGCTTTTCCTTCCACTCTAGAGAGATGTGCAGTTCCTCATAGAATAATGGAATTCATGTCCATTTAAAAAATTGGATTGAAAACATATGTAGTGTGATTGGGTTCTTGATGAAGCATTCGTAGGTTTTGATATATTCTTGTTGATTTGTAGTTTCACACAAGATTGATTCACCCATTGGTGAAGTATTCACATCCATAGTGTCACGATGTTGAGTCCCTTTCATTCCATAATGTTTCCATCATCCACGAAATCGATATGTCATTGTTTCATTTGGAAAAAAGGTACTAATAAGAAGTTAGATTGGTGTGAAAAATATTAAAAATACACGAGAGTCTTCATCATTAGTGGGAGGAAGAGATAGAAATATTTTTAATGATTCGCTTAATTACAAGCTTGATTGTGCCATGTTACTTTTCATTGAAAGAGTAAATTATGTGTTGTTTCTTGAATAGTTAGGTTGTTTGAATGATATCCCTTCATTGAAATCATAGAAATCTTGGGTTAAATGAGTAAATGAGTATTCTTGATGCCAACTATTTTACCAAGTTGTATTTCAATCAAGTTAATAGCAAGGCCCCATAGACCCTATTTTTAATAGTGTCACTCTTCCTTATGGGCCTTTCAACATTTTCAAATACTTGGGTTACAATGCATTTGAGTTGGACATAGTACCTTTTATGTATTTGCATCCAATTTTCAATGTGGATTTTCTAAACTCATACAACACCCCTTTGTCAGAAAAATATAGTTAGCACTTAGAACAACCAACAAACATTGATATATATTTCAATGTCCTAGAAGAGAGTTATAATATCTATGATCACAACCAATTTTTCATGCTTATAAGAGATTCCACGCTTTATAGTTGTCAAGGTTAGACAATACCTCACACTATCCAAATTTTTTATCTTATATTAACTTCAATCAATCGTTTCACATGGGTATGCTTAATCATACCATACATAAGGATGACAGATAATGGGAACTATTATTGACCAAGGCGGGCATATCGACTTAAGTTGTATCCAAAGTCTATGACGAGATGCAATGCTTAATGTTTTCTTAGGCATGAGTTTCCAAAAGCAAGTGTTTTATTAGCACTAATGCCAAGGAAATTTTGTCTTAAGTATGAAAATGCATTTTGGTGCCAATCAACATCAACAATAGTGCCAATGACAAGCTTTAAATTCGATGATGCACCAAGTAAGTGAACCAACTCTAGGGAGTGTTTAATAAATGCCGATGCCAATGAAAAAATACGTATAACACATACTTGACATATATCGCTTAATGGGTGAAGCGAATATTTATTCGTTCACACAATTAATATTACCAGAACACTTGGAATATTAGATAAGCCATTAATAGGCAAATATATATTGATATTTTAATAAATAAGAGATGATAGGATATTACAACATAGCTCGCCTTTAATATGGCTTGAGCATTCATAATGAAGGGTTATGTACCTTCACATTAATAGCTAACTACTTTAATGATTAACAATTATTATTTATTTAATATGCCCTTTATATTCGTAGCATTGCCACTCTCTTAGAAAGGCTTTGTCCTCAAAGACTTATAATTTTGTCGCATTGTTCTTTGCGATGTCATGGCTGATGAAACATGTCGATACGAACTGCTAAGTGTAGAGCATAACTTCCGATATGTGGATGGGTCAATCCATCCCAAATTGATTTGTTGCTAGCTGTTGGGATTCCCTACTGATCTGTCATTAGGAGTTTTGATCACATTAGTACCATTATATTTCGACATTTCCCACTTTTCAGAATATCATATTTTATGGTTGGGGTGTCGATAGGGAATTTTCACAATGTCATTTTCTTTTACGAGTGTCGTCTTTTGAGCATTGATCTAAGTTGGAAGTTGTATTTTTGTCCCTTGAGGTTTTAAGGATTAATTCTATATCTTTTTTAACTTGTTTTCCAACTGCATGTTATCATTTTGAAAATTCTTAATCACTTCTACTTACGCTTGATCTAGGTATGATTATGAATGAAAAGCTTTGTGAAGTATTTGACTGAATAACCATATCTATATTTTTCCCCATGCCGTTCTCTACATAGTACTCTAGTATAGAGAAGCAAATTAAGATTTGATAAAATGATAGGCTGCATGCCAAATTGAATGATTGATGAATACCGTAATGATCAAGAATAAATTATGTCATGCGTTTAAAATAGGATATACTACAGTATAGTAGAAATAGTTGCATAGCAATCATCTTATTCTTAAATAAAAGAAAAACACATGTGTTTCTATTTATACTTCTCTTTTCAACCCTATACTTTTCAGATAAGTAACCGCATGTGTTTTCAATCTCATAGATTTTTTATCTTTCCAAGTATTTATATTTTGAGATTATAGTAGCTGTAAACAAACTATGTTCGGTACCAAGTTATTTTTGAATCCATGCACATTGTTATTTACAACCTATTTCAGCTGATAGCTACTTGAAATACATTCATTGTCGTTGTATTAGTTCAAACCTAGATTTAAATTCTAGACAGTTGTCAAAACCCTAAAACATAAATCCATTAAAATAATACTGTTTTCGCACAGTCCATTAAAACTCTTCAGTAAGGTGAATAAAAAGCAACCATGCTTGCTGTTCAAATCAAATGTTCATCTAACATTGTCGAATCAAAGTTTAAAACATTACACTTAAGCATCAAAACTCAATACTGAAAGTTTCCATTTAAAACTACGACCGAGGCATCACACATTAAACCTTTTTTTTGTTGTCCCATTCAAACTCGATTTCATACTGTACAGCTAAATGCAAAGAAGAATAATCGCCAACCATACATTACGGTTCAACAGTTGCTTTCATCATCGAATGAGAAGTTTAAAACAGTGAACATTAAACGTTCAAATACTGTAAAAATTCATTGGAAAACGACGGGGATTCAACCCTATCGAGTTCGTTGAGACAAGGCATTGCTAATCTTAAATTTGAGGAATATTTTACATCTTCTACGCTAATTAAAACCTTAGCTGTAGGGTCCATTAAGGTTTTCCAAAAGCTGCAGGTTGGGTGAAAGCCATTGCTAAGAAAACACATTTCCAAAACCCTTCCAACACTCACAACTGTCGACCAAATCTGATTTCAGGAGAACCACGAGATAGGGTACCACCGATGCTTACTGGTGGTTAAGATGAAGCCCCTCCAACCACGTTTCCAGTTAAAGAATCCTTCATCGAGAGCCAACCTATCAAGAATATGTGATTCATGGTCAAACCACATTTGAGAGATATAATTTTCTACTTGAAAACAAACTAAAAGTTCAACAAGAAGATGCATTACCTGCGAAAGTCCCCGTTTCCATGAGAATGATGAAGCTATCCATCCACCCTTGAGGGAGAAAGACCCATCTCGGAGGGAAAAATGTGACACTGCTGGAAAAACGTTCAAACACAATTCTAAAACCCTAGAAAGATACTCACTCAAAAGGATTACGCAGTGGTGCGTTAACTCCAGACTGTCAAGCTACTGTAAATACCACCGAAGGATCCACTAGCCATACTTTAACTTTCTTTTGCAGGCCCATAACCCACAGGCCTCAGGTTCGAGCCCAAGGCAGGCTAAAAACACCAAAACCTACACTGTAATACCTGTCGACCTCTTGCTTTGAAACGAATAGGCGAAATGAAGTCCAAAAGACACTTCAACCATCATTTACAACGTTGAGCTAGGGTTACCATCTGACGGTTAGGATCTATGGATATCAACGACGAAGCTTTGTCAATTAGCAACGTTGGAAAACGACAACCTACTGCATTAATTCTCCCTTAATATTTCACTCACAACGATGCCAGATCAACAACCCCTAAGGGAAGAACTAGCTACAGCTAGGAATCATATTACAATTTTCAAAAACACCTTCTCGTGCTCATAGCCACGGTGGTATACACTCATACCCTCACTAATTGCGACTGCTAGGAGACTTCAATGGGCTGACCTGGACTGGTGTTGTGCAGAACCTTTTCATACCAACATTCATATCCATCGTAACACCTGCCATGACAAGGTTGTCAACGTTAATATATCTCATATCAACTAGCCAACCATAGGAACGACGCATATTACATTCATTTTCTTTATCATACCAAAGTCCGAAAGCATATATTTATCAATGGTTGTATGCATAGTATCGATTCTATTTGTTAAGTTAATAGTCATATCTTGGGTCGTACCCATATGGTATAGTTCTAACCTCGAGATAAGTCGCATTTAATACCTAGAGCATAAATAGAAGTCATCAACTCTTGTGAATAATGACATTAGTTCAAAATCCTAGAAATTTTCACTTTATAATTTTGTAGATTAAAAAGGAGTCATTCACTATAGTGCTATAGTTTTATAAAATGTAATTTAGAACTATCATGAAATGCATTGATAGAATGGTAGTAGATGTTACATGACCTGTTTATACACGTTTAGGCATCAAAGACCCAACTACTGATATCCTCCTTGTTTGTATTTATTTATATTTCTTATGCATTCATCATTTCATAATTTTGACATTATATAAGTCTATAAAAAGTTGCAAGTGGTTCACAAATTAATTCTGGAAGGACTAATAGCCTTCAGAAATAGAAAGGTAAGTACACCAATGCAATATAGGTCACAATCGACTACACACTTAGAATTTACGACTCATGTAAAGTGTGATCTAGTCATCTCTAGTCGAAATGAAATTGAGAACCATACTGGAGCATTGCATAACTAGCAATTTTAAAATTTAGTGATGATGTTTGAATACCCTTGTTCGATGCTTTTTCTCTTACCTGCGAATATGCGCATGAAGGAGGGGTACAAATGCTTTAGCTCAAAGCTAAGTAAGCCTCGGGGCACCTTGTGGGACCCCTTCATCACCATCCAGAAATTTAAAACTGTCAATACCTTGTCAAGGATAGCTCTATCTTATAAATTGTTTTGGAATTTCAGTATTACAAACAAAGTGAGAACTAATGTCGTAATCATTAAATTGGAATTATGACATGTCACAGACATGAAACATCTTTAGACAAAAGGCCACAGTAATTAAGTTGTTTTCTGCATTAATGACTTATTGTAAAATACCGCCTTTACAAGCATTTATTATTTCCGCAGTTACCATTTTTAACATTTAATGCTGATTTAAATTTTTATTTTTTTTTATGAATTTAGCGGGATGTTATAGCACTCCTCTCTCTCAACTATGCGAGTTGGATGAGTGAGTGAATGAGCAAATAAAGTGGTGCAACCACTCTATTTATACTTTAACTTAACCTGTCTTTTACCCTAATTGGGCCGACTCTGTAAGGGAGTCTAGTAACCCTTCCACTTAACCCATACAAGGCCAACCCCACTAAGGTGGTCTAATAACCAATCAAATATAAATTACGACACTGGCGAATACAAATGACGACACTTCCAATCGGAGGAATAATACTTCTTCGTTGGGGATACAATAAAGTAAAAATAAAATACATACAATATACAAGTGAATATATTTCGAAGTTACAAATACATCAACACTCCCTCTTAACTAGGAAGGTATTCTCTTGACATAGGTCATCAATACATATAGGCACAAGTCTTCAATACTGGAGCTAGATCATCACCACTAGATCACTGGTGTTATCACTCAATTCTTCTCGTCATAGGAAGTTCTACAGAGCTAGCCCTTTTTCATGCTTGATGTAGGCCTAGCCTCCATGTAGGTCTTCATCATCTTTGCAAGTGGCCATCCGGTGGAATCTCAGGACTGATTACGTGCTAAACGCAACTTGCAAGATCTCCCAGGGAGCTATTATATGCAAGCAGGGAAAACCTTGAAAGAGAATCCCTGGACTGATTACGTGCTAAACACAACCTAGAAGATCTCCCAGGGTGCTATTATATGCCACAGACAAAACCTCGAAAGAGAATCCTAGGACTGATTGCGTGCTAAGCATAACCTGCAAGATCCCACAGGGAGCTATTATATGTCACCTCCAAGCAAAACCTCGAAAGAGAATCTACCAGATCTCCCAGGGAGTTATTATATGCCATAGGAAAAGCCTCGAAAGAGCATCTGCAAGATCTCCCAGGGAACTATTACATGCGACTGCACAACCTGACAAGATATCCACAGCCTCGGAGCATCACCCGAATTCTCATCATCATACGAAACATCATACGGATTTTCATGATCATACGGATCATCATCACATGGATCATCATACGGATGCTCGTCACAAAACACTTACATCCATAGCCATGGGAAGGACCTTCCCACCACCATGCTTGGAATGGATCTTGCATCTGTGTCCCATCACTTCCTTTGGAAGTATCTTTGATCTGAAGAACACCAATCCTTTCTCTGAAGTACTCGAACTTCACTCTGGCTAGTGGCTTGGTCAACGCATCTGCAATCTGCTCGTCCGTCACAACATACAGGAGCTTCACTGCTCCTCTTTGCACCATATCCCTGATATAGTGATACTTGATCTCAATATGCTTTGACTTGTCATGGAACACTGGGTTCTCGGACAACTTCACACAACTTTGGTTGTCACAGAAGATACAAGTAGCATCCAACTGGAGATCAAATAAATGAGACAGTAGCTTCCTAATCCATACTACCTCAGAACTGGTCGAACAAGCTGCGACATACTCTACTTTGGCTGTACTCAGTGCTACGCAGGATTACTTTCTTGCTAAACCAAGAGATCACCCCAAATCCCATACTAAAGCAACACCCCCAACTACTCTTCCTATCTGCAACACTGCCTACCCAATCTGAATCAACATAACCCTCCAAGTTAAACTTTTGATTCGCATCATACTTGACCCCATAATCAATCGTACCCTTCAGGTACCTTAGACTATGCTTTACAACAATCAAGTAAACATTTCTAGGATCCATCAGGAACTGGCTCAAAGTGTTCACAACAAAGCAAATATTTGGTCTCGTGTTCGTCAGGTACAACAAGGACTCAATCATCTGACGATACATCGGGGCATCAACCGATTATGATGAAGCATCACTCAATAGATTCAGGTTCGATGCCATAGGTGTGGCCATGGCCTTGCATTCCATCATCCCAATTTGCTTCAGGATCTCTACTGCATACTTCCCTTGTCTAAGGAATATTCCATCTGCACTCTGCCACACCTCCATACCTAGAAAGTAATGCATCATACCCAAGTCCTTCATATCGAACTCTGCAGCAAGCTTCCTCTTCATATAAACAATCAACCCAATCTCACATGTTACAAATAGGTCATCTACATATAGTAGGAGTATCACTAGATTGCCTTCCTCAACCTTGTAGTAAAGGTTGGAATCCGCTTTACTCTTGGTAAATCCCAAACTAGTCAGGAAGCTGTCAATCCTAACATACCATGTCCTGGGTTCTTGTTTCAAACCATACAAGGATTTCTTCAATTTGCACACATGTGACTCCCTGTCATGTGTCTCAAATCCGAGTGGCTGCTCCACATACACTTACTCTTCAACTACACCATTCAAGAAAGCTGTCTTGACATCCATCTAGTGTATCCTCCATTCAATCACTGCAACTAGAGCAAGTACTGTTCTAATGGAAGTGTATCTATCTACAGGTGCAAGAGTTTCTTAATAATCTATCCCTTCTTTCTGAGAGAAGCCACGAGCCACAAACCTTTCCTTGCATTTTTCTATGCTACCATCTGCAGCATGCTTGATCTTGTAGATCCACTTGGAAGTCACAATAGACTTCCCTTCTAGTCTTGGGACCACATACCAAACATCATTATTCATGATCGACTGGTATTCTTCGATCATGGAATCCTTCCATTACTGTAACCATGATCCTGGGAACTTCAGATTCTTCAATATCTTCAATAGGTAGTTTTTCTTGAATTTCGTCGCTGGAACAAATGTTGTTGTCCTTCTTTTGTAGGTGATTGTACATGATCTTTCCTACAAGTCAAATTCAATTGCATGATTAGAACTTCCTCATAGTTTTCAGAACAAAATCTTACACATAAGGACATATGTCATACAGTCATGCAATTATCTTAGCCAATGCTTCAATACAACATTCATCCATATCCCGTATTCATACGGTAACTTTCTAGATGCCTTTCATCTCTACCAAAACATTGTTAAGAGTGTGCACTACTCCAACATGTCAGCAAAGAGGTTTCATTCTAGATAAGTAGCAATGGAATGTTGTACAGTACCATAGGCCACTTACCCATTACTTTCATATTAGTAGTATCTTGTTCATTAATGCAACTTTTCTAAAATGCATAATATATATCCGAAATCTAGGAACATAAGTATGTACATGACTGAACAATATCATTTAGGTAATCATATATACAAGAAATAACAATTCAAATACTTATCTTTGTTTGGTTGTTGGGTGGACACCCTCTCAATATTTGCTTCCTTGCAGGAACTACTAGATTTTCTAACAGTGTGCACCTTTACCAATGCTGAAAATGGATGAGAGGTTCTTCCATAGAATATTTGTTTTCCGGAGTCCAACTCTGCAGTAGCTTCTTCTACTCCTTTCATCTAAAACTTCATTATAATACATATTCTTCATCACTTGAAAAATATTCACTATCTTCCCTGGTTCTCTTCATTGGAGGTTCACCATCCTCTACAGTGTGAGCATGATGTCTTCTCTTATTCTTCTATTTGTGGGAGCTGCTTTTGTTCCTAGGACAATCTCTGGAATACTGTCCCTTCTCATCAGAAGTATAACATCAAATGTGAGAAAGATCTCTCATGGATCCTCCAAAGTTTCCCCTCCGATTTTGGTGGTGATATTTACCCTTCTTGTGATGAGGATGCTCCCTCTTGTAGTTATTCTTCCTAGTGTGTGTTGTGAGAGCATGTTCTTCATTATCCATCTTTTCTTCTCGAGATACAAGTCTAGCTTCTTCTTGTGAGCATTCCTCCCACGGTCTATTGAAAGAAATCAATTTCTTTTTTGCACAAATTCCTTGGATGAAGGAGTCCCATGACCTAGGTAGGCCATTCAAAGTGGTCATCACAATTTCTCCATTCTCCACCACTTCATCCACAGCTTCAAGTTGTTCTTTGATTTGAGAGACCTTATTAAAGTAGGACTGGATGGTTTCTCCATTCTTGATCTTCACACTCTTCAATTGGTTCCGCAATGTCATCTTCCGATTTATATTCATTCCTTCAAACAGCTTGGTCAAGGAATCAAACGTCTTCTTGGGTGTCTTAGAGAAGACACATGTTGTATGAGATGGTCTTTGATAGAATCTGGAATAATCCTCTTGGCCTTGACCAAGTTTTTCTTATGTAAAGGCTTATCCTCATCTCCCTCTAAAACTGGAACATCTTCACTTATGTAGGTGTCCAATTCATTCTCTTCTAGGATTAACCCAATCCTATACTTCCATGCTCAGAATTTATCAGCCCCTTGAAGCTTATCCTCAAGCTTGGTGTGGTGAGACATCTTAATGAGAAACTCAAATGGAAATAAAATATTTAGGTCTTACAACTTGAATTGTTGAAACTGGATCTAGAGTTGGCTAGGGTTTGTCAGAAAAACCCAAAAATCCAAACTTGGAATTTCAAACATCTGTCTGGAAAGGGAGATGCAATTGACTCGGGCGGGCAAGCTGGTGTGCTTAGATTTTGAAAACTCCAAAAATTGACCCTCCAAAAATGACCTACCAATTTCGGATCTGCAACTTCTGTCAAAATCTGGTTTTATGGTTTTCTGGTTTTTCTGGTTCAAAACCCGAACTAGGGTTTGATAGATCCCGGGGTTTTACCCTACCAAAAACTTTGATATTGGTCTTTAAATTTCGATTTTTCCGAGGAGAGAAATCCTATGTTGAGAGCAATCCAAAATTCTACTTTTTTCAAAAGCCTTAATTTCCCGCAGCAATGACAAGCCAAAAATGAAAATGCTCAAAATTCAATTCTGTTTTGACAGAAATATATGCCATATTGTTTCTTGTGTATCTCTGAGATTTTAGATCGTTAGGGTCTGAAACTTTGGCTTGTGGTAGATTGACCTGTCATATTTCCAACCCCACAGATCAAAGATTCAATGGATTCTCTATGAGAGAGATATTCTAAGTGTTGCAACATGACTTGTTTATGGGATGAAAGAACACAACGAACTTGTACGAAGTGCCACATGTCAATTTTTCAACTTCGGCCTTTGAAACTCGGACTTTTGACACTAAAGTCCGTGCCCTAACTGTCACTTTTTATGGAATTCCATTTGGAGCTTCCTAGCCCTAGATATGACCTTTGTTCCTAGGACACCTATTTAGGGCTGCATTATGGAAGAGGCAGAAACCCTAACTAGTACGATTAATATCTCAGAAAGTACAACGAATCTGAGGGTGAAATTTTTACACAGGGTACATCCGTGTCTGATATTTCGCTTGTAAAAAATTTCGGATCCTGAACCTTCTCCAAAACATATTTATAGAGAAAGTGCCATGATGACTAGTTTTTACTATGCATTAGGTTCATCCATTGAAGAAGAAATTTCATCCATGTCTTACTATTAGTATGACTCCTATTAGTACAATTCCATGAATGAACTACAAAGATTGAGGGCAACATGTAAAACCTTGCCCCAACAATATCAGGCATATCTTCATCTGTATAAGGGAGGTACACAAAAGGTCATTCCTTTTGAATAATTTTATTATTAGGTGTTTTAAAATAGGCCTAATATAGAAGATGTGGAGTTAGTGAAGAAAGGTCTATTCCCTTCTTGCAAAAGACCTTGGAGAGAAAATCATATGTTTGTGAGTGAAAAGAGAAGTGAAATATCTAAAGCTGCAAGGAATGCATGTGTTTCCTACTTGAAGAGAGTTTTTGGGTTTTCTTCGAAGATATTTTCCAAATCTATTGATCCTAAGGAAACCAAGGGGCGAAATGCATCGACTTTCTTGAGTGATCGAAAGGAGGAGACCCATGAGCCACCTGTTAAGATTTAATATGCTAAGACAGAAAATAGCAGCATTGCATTCCATTTCACAATAATAGCATATACAGGATCACTGAAGAAACAACAAGCACAGCATAAACACAAGAGACACAAATTTATCCTGGGAAACCCTCATGGGGTAGAAAACCCAGTAAAGCTTCCTCAATATAGATGACCAGCAATATACAAAGATGTAACCCTGAGCATAAGCTTCTCCTTCTCCATAGTAGACCTCTCCTCCACAAGTGCACCACTCTCAAGTGAGTGAGTGTGTAAAATGAGGAATACACCTCCTCTATTTATACACTACTCCGACTTATCTTTTACACAAAACATGTAGGCTCGTATTTAACCAATGGGTTAAATACCCCACTAGAACTAAGTGGGCCGACCACTCTAGGGTGGTCTAATAACCCTTTGACCCACATAACACACATAGGGCCAACCCCCACTAGGGAAGTCTAATAACCCAAGTTACCACATTCCGACGGAGGAATAAACATCTCCGGATATACAATAAGATCTTCACGAAGGAATGAAACATCTTTGGAATAATAAAGTACAAATATAATATTCTTTGAAGTTACAATATCTCAACACCACCTAGTTCTGAAATAGGTGAAATAGAAGAAGCAGTACATGAAGAGTATAGAAATTCATTCCCAAGTGACTCTGGAAAATATGAAGACACATCACATCTGCATGATCCTACCCTTATGGAGCCTACAAATGATGACAATTTTGCATATTCTGATTATTTGGGTGAGTTGGTTGATTCTCCTACATCTTACCCTTCCATATTTTGCAGCATTCATCATAATGAAGTATGGGTGAAAAGTTTCTTTTTGATGGTACCACATGAAGAGTATGAAAATCCTATCTCTCCTTTAGATTATGACATGATTAGAGCACCTTCTTATTTACATTTGCAGCAGAACCCTTTTTTACCTTTTGATGATACATATCTTCATGGATGCACCTATGGTGATCACTTGAGTCACTTGAAGATTCATGATTTTTCTTGCTCATTGCTTAGTTCAATTGATGTTGGAAGAAATTCATCCAATACTTGGGTGAAGAGATATATGATTGGAGCACATTCTTATTGGAATCAACATAATTTGTTATTTCTTGATGATACACATATTCAGGGATGCACGAATGGTACTTCTGTGAGCCCCTTAAAGGCTCATTATTTTCTTTGTCCCCTACTTGGTTCAGATTTAATGGAAATTATTCATTCACTTCTTGGATGAAAGAACACGTGACTAACTATATTGATGCATCTTACATCATTTTGGAGCAACATTATAGGACATTGGATCCTCACCTATGTCATTGGAGCAGATTTGATTGGTCACTTGAAGCTTGTATGCACTTGAAAAATGGTGGTCTACTTACTTGGAGGTATAAGTACTTTCATGATTCTTTGATGATGCATCTCCTTGATGTACATTTTTATTATGTTGTTATGTACTTTGATGATATATCTTTGGTACTCATGATGTTTGTAAGAATGCATACGAGAATTTGGGATCCAGGAATTCTCTTGCCTGATGGTATGGGTTGGAGAGAACTCCTGATTGTTGGAGCTCAATACAAGCAATGGGACCCTAGGATAAATTTTTGTCTCATTGGTTTCAATTTTTGGGGGACACAAGTAGTATGGGAGATTGATACCCACTTAATAGAGTGATTTTAATCAGAGTAGTGTAGAAGCAAGCATGGTGGTTCCTCTCTAAAATTTTCATAGAATCTTGAAGACTCAAAGTTGGGCAACTCAGTGGCAACTTCAAAGAATTTTACAGAAAGGGGTTTACAAAATATGAAAGAGGTAAAAGGGTAGTTGTGCAAACTTTGTTTTGATGTATTTAATTAATATTTTTGTGTTTAGTGGTGATGTCACAGGGGATATCAATATGAAAAAGAAAATCCACATCTCCTTGCTTTTGGAAACACACAAATGTACTGCATGAGTGCCATTACTCAAAGTTTTAGAAGCAAAGTTTTGGGAATGAAAGCACGTTCTTCAACATCCATGTTTGAAATATCTTGAGGACAAGCTATATTGGGAAGGGAGGATTTGTCATGTTCCAAAAATTTGCATTAGGTCATAATGGCCTAAGCCCCGTGGCCATAGTCATGATTGTTTGTCAAATTGATGCTAAGGGTCAAATAATTTCCAAGCATGATGTCCAAGTTGGTAATAATGAAAAATTAGATCCAAATGGACAAAGTGGGTCACATCAAGAGAAAAATACCAAGTATTGGTTTGTAATATTTCCCATCCAAATGAACTATCATGGAGGAAAATTACAAGTTCCCTAGGTTGGGAGTGGAAGCATTAAAAGTTGGAGTAAAGGAGCTACAAGACCCAAATGACCTTAGACTTACAAATTCACATTAAATGGGCCAGTTAAATAATAATACAAAGAAAATAAGGTGGCATTGGATCATGAGGGAACATAAGAGGTTGTGGGACCCACATGTGGCAAGATTCCTCACTACACTTGGCATGATACTCTTACCAATTCGAGTTCAAGATGAAGGGTAACATTTTTGGGGGAGTTTAAGAGGTATTATTCATGGCATGAGTCATGTAATTTCGAATTGGAGAGGAAGAATAATTCCTATGGAAGAGGAAGAGACATCTTAGAAGAATTGTGACACTTGGAGCTAGATTCCCTAAGTCCTATGACAACAATGATGAAGATTCTATGACACCTATGAAAAATTTCAGACTTGATTACTGACATATGACATATATGACATGTCAGGGCTAAACAAAGCCTCCAATAGGGCACACAAGGGAGTTATGGAAGCCAAGAAGCTTCCCCATTTGAATTGAGGGAAGATGGAGACTAGGAATTGTTGGACAAGTGGCACACATTGGAATCTCTTCCCAACTTGAGTTGGCATGAGGTTTTTGGAAGCAATTCGACCCATGGATGACTTGAGAAGTTTATAAAAGAGAAGAACAAAGAAGGAAAATAGCGTTTGATCATTTTTTATTTGCATCTTTGCAATTTGGAGCTAGTGGAGTGTTTACTCTACTTGCCTTAGTACCAATTTCGACGGTGAAAGATTCCCATCCTAATTGGAAATTGGAGAGGCCATTCAGACCTTTCATTTGGAGCTACAATGGAGTTATTTTTTGCAAGTTGAACCTACATGGAAGCTTGTGATTCTTTCTTCTTCAACTTGTTCGCATCTCTATCTCACATTTCTCTACAAATTTTGGCTCTTGGAGGAAGGGCACCTTTGGTGAGATACTGCTCTCTTTGTGAGAGTCCAAGATACACCATTTATTTGTATTCTGATATATATACTATGTATTTACTGCTCATAAGAATCTTAGGTCGAAATACCAAGTGAAACTATGTAAAAATACAAAACAATGCATAAATGATGCCATTTTCCCTATATCTTGTTATGAGAGCTTGAAGTTGCTATATTTCAATTTTTATTAGTTAATATCTGTGATTTTTATGATGTATGGAGATTCATTAATTTCCTAAAGCAATTTCATATACCCACATAATCCTTTTGAACACAAATCCCAAATTTCATAGCAAGTGGTGAAGTTTCCTATCATTTCCCCCTATGGGAAGACATGTCCACAAACCTCCGATTTGTGAGAGTTGCAACAACCTTTAGAAACTGATTAATAATGCATTTGGGTTCCCATTGAAGTGATTTATATAATCCATGTCTCTTTTCTAAATTTTGGGAGGGTCTTACTGCATTTGGGAAGCCATTAGTGACCTCTACCCTCGGGGGTTTGAACCTCGAATTTATTAGTAAATTTCCCTATTTTCTCCCCAAGTTAAATGAATGTTACAGAAGTATTTTGAGTATTTACAAGGACCCATAAGATTCATTTTTATGTCTCAATACCTTTCCAACACTCTCAGTCCCAATTCGAAATTCTTAGTCCAGTCTGTTGGAGCCATCTACCCTTGGGGGTTTCAACATCGATTTTCCTAGTAATTCTGTCTTTCATTCTCTAATTGTAAATTCAAGTTGATGAAGTATTTGGAAACTGTACAAGCATATAATAGTTGATTTAATGTGTCCAAATAAATCTCAATCCACTCCATAAACCATTCAAAAATATTTGGGATCATTTTGGATAGTTTGGGGCTTTACTAGTCCAAGTTTCGAAAATTGACTAAATAGGGAAAAATTCCAAATTGGGGACATTACAGATTGATATTACGCACTTGAAAATTTGTATCACTTTATTTGCCATAATAAAAGTAGAAGAAGGTTTATTACTTGGTTCTCAATGAAATCCTTGTTCGCCATTATTTAATTATGCCACATAGATTGTTGAAAGCACACTTTCCGTCCATCTACCAGAAATCTATTGCCAAAACATGAAATGGAATGATATTGCTCGATTGAATGCCACCTCCAGATATTTTTTTGGAAAAACCAACTATCTGCACTAAATAATTAGATCAAACAGTTAACTGCTATGTCTTCACGAATTCACAGCAAGAGAATATGGGTTCACTGCCAAAAGGGACATCGACATGAAATGGAAATTAATGTAATTGTTCTACCTCACATATCGACTTTGATTCACTTTTATAAAGCTACCAGATTTTGGCATCTACACAAGTCACAACTTCAGAATTTTAATGCAGTCATTGGGGAGTCAACTCCGCTATCAGTTATGAAGAAGTTGCCACATGTTGCTTAAGAGCCTCAAACCCTAAAATATTGCCACCTCATTGGTCCATTAAGGAGACTCATCATAAATTTGTAACACATCAATCCCATACACCAAAAAAAGAAAAGGACGTCATTGTAGAAGAGGATTTTATTATTATTATTATTTACAAGTTGCAGTTTTATAAATGTTTGATCCAAAATCAGAAATTCTAAAGATATGCCATGATGCTTTCCATCGAGCTATTAATCCTCCAAGTCACAAGTACACCATGTCCTTGCATCCCTATGAATTGGCATGAGATAGTTGGAGGCACCTTTTATTTCAGCATCAAACCAATCAATAGAGGGCACACAAGTGTTGGCTCAGTGGAAAGGAAATGAATTCCATAGATGACATTACCTCCATGTTACCTCATATCATAAAAGAGAAGAAACCAAAAGAATGTAGAATTCCAGGTCACGTTTTTTTTCAAGGAGTTAATGTCGATTTACAATTATTGGTGCACTCCATAATCACGCCAACACATCATGAAGAATCCAACCCATAGAGAAAGAGACGATTGCACCTTAGCATCATAGGATTTTTTTTAATATCCCATATCAAACCCTTTTTTACATAACTACAATTTTTTATCTCATAGTAACCTCGAATTCTTTTATGAATTTACAATGACATAATTTTCTTCCATTTGTACAGGATGTGAAGGATTAGATGATTTTTTCAACCTACAAGATGGAGATACAATTTAACTCTTTTCCATCATATCATCGAAGTTCTTCCATCTCAAAATAAATATGCCGTTGGGCTCTCAAATTTCTCTACCTTGTGCTAAAATCGTTCCATTCGCCAATGAGAAATTCATAGAGGTTACAATAGAATTCAAGATAGGGAGGAATATTTATTTTTGAGTTCACCTTAATATGCCATGAGTTAGCAGTTTCCTCACTACGTGCAATGGAATATCTGCATCAGTTCTAAGGAGAATATCCTACGGATTTTGTTGAAAACACTGTATTGCATTTGTCTGCCTTAAGTGGTATTCCATCTGGGCATCTAAACATTTAGATGAGGTAGGAAAAGAAACATTGGGAATAGTATTGTCAATTTTTCATACAAAAGTAATAGGATTTCAATTACTAAAATCACAAAGAAATTAATAGAGAATCACACAATGGCGATGCCAATACTAGATGTGATCATATGAGAAAGGAGGAGGAAGTTGCAGTTTCATGCCATTATTAATTTCGTAAGATGATCTCTTGCTGGAAATGGATAAATGACATTAGAGCAATATTATACCTTAGTACCTTAATCATTAATTAATTAATGGTTATTAGGTTCTAACTGGTTAATAATTACATCCCTAGGGTTGAACAAGGTTAATATGAGCTGGCTAGAACTTGTATGGGAAAGTATGAACTAGATAACAATGTATGGGTCAAGGGTGGTCAAAATAGTTGTTGGGTGCTCTCCCACATGCATTTATTGCCACCAGCATGCCTAAGGCGTCCTCCTTCCTTGTTTTAAGGATCTTCTTTGACCATAGGTGCACATGCATTGAACCTATCCATTTCAACTCTTTTGGCTATTTTTGGCATACCCTAGCCTACCCAACTCCAAACAACCACATCCTCCACATGTGTGAACCCCCATTTTGGTCTCCCATGCTCACCCAATGTTCACATACACATTTTGAACCTTTTTGGGATATTTTGGAACTATTTGGTCAACCTAGGGGGGATTGAGGCGAAATCTAAGCTATCTAAGTGTGGAAACTCCAAGTGCATCCTATTTATTCCTTTTTATATATAAGGATGACCCAAACTCATTGTAACATTGGATAGTTAATAAACTTTGATATTTGATCATTTGTGTTTCCTGGTTTTTGATCATTTGTGCTGATATTTTATCATTTATGCTTGGTTTGTGATCATTTGTTTTCCAGGAATGTATGTGAACTTGTTTCTTGCATAATAAGTTAAATATTTCAATTGTGAGGTATCTATAGTAGCTAGATCATACTGTGATAGATATTTTACATGGTATCAGAGCTCTTGGAGCTATTATTTGAACCATTAGACTGTTTTAGTGGTGTGGCAGAAGCAGTGGAGAAACCACATAAGTCCCTAGAACCATTCCATTGAAGCCATTGGAGAAATCCATTGGATTCTATCCAGGCTGTGATGCTATCCCGAATGCACCTACTATCAAGCAGGCTACGAATCTTTTAATGTAGATCCCTCCTAAGTGTTGAGAGTTTTTATTGCAGGTTTTCAAGAGAACCATTGTCACTTATTGCAAATATTATCATAATGAAAAATATTTTCTCAGAAAGAATATAGACATATTGACCAAGCTACTTGAAGAGCATAACATTGATGTTCCATATTTTGCAAGAAAAGAAGAAGCCAAGCTCTCCTTGGAACAAGAACATTGTCTCCATGCTACCTGCAAAAGTAATACGTTGTATGATTTGGGTGCTAGAGTAAAATATATTTCTGATGTCTCTATTTTTTATTCACATTCTGATATATCATATTCAGAAATCTATATCCATTCCTTGAAAGAATCTCCATCCAGTTCACCAAAGTTTCCTCCCAATACTAGTCATTTTTCACTAGTTTTTGACATGTCTTTTGAAAGCTCTTTCCAACTTCATACAAATCCTTCCCATTCTGATATGGAAGGTGATATATAGGTTATGACATCCATCAAACCATTTTTCCAACCATTGGATTCCCAATAGACCATACAACCCCCATGTTCTCCAGTTGGAAAATCTCACAATTTCATTGTTTCCAATACTGTGTCACTTATATATGTTGTCTTTATGTCTTGAATATGATTCCTTGGCTGGAAAACCATGCCATTGGCTATCATGGGACTACTGTTCCACATGTATGGACTTGATCTCACCACCTATGGTTCAAAAATCAAGTCTCCAGACCCTTCAAGTTTGCTCAACTGTTAGTGTGATCTAGTTGCACACTCCCTTCTTACTCTAAAGCCCTTTGCTCATGGAGACACTATACCTCTATTGTTTGCTACTCCATATGAATCCTATTATGATATTTCAAAGCCTAATGAGATCTATTGTAGACTTGGGAAGGTGCTACATTAGTTTGGAAGAAAGATACATGGTTTGATTTGCCATATGGCAGCTGCTCAAGAAGATGATTTTGTTGAGTCTTTTGATGTTCTTTGGGAAGGATTTTGTAGAGATATCTTTTCCATTATTGATTATGTATTCATATCAAAGTATGTATGAAACAAGAAGCATTCTTATGATGCTCCTCCATCATCAAATGATGAGTTTCAAGGAGCCTCCCAACATGTTTTTTGTCTACACAACATTGATGCATTGATGCATGATCATGACATCCACTATATCTTCACCAAGTCTTTCACCAAGAAGTTGTTCATTCAACTCATTCAAGTGAAGAACAAGACCTCCTGAAGACATTTTTCTCATCTCTGTGTCATGTCCATTCTTGATGGAGGATTTTCCCCATGTGGTTTTGCCTCTTTCCTTGTTTTACATGGACACAAAAAATTTCTGTTGTAAAAGGTGACTTGAGCCTTAGTTTCCAAGGCCTTATTTTTTATATTCCACTAACTCTAGCTTACGGGGGGTGTTAGAGAAATATTATACCTTAGTACCTTAATCGTTAATTAACTAATGGTTATTAGGTGATAACTAGTTAATAATTACATCCCTAGTTGTGAACAAGGTTATTATGAGCTGGCTAAAACTTGTATGGGTATGGGCCAAAGTATATGCCAAGGGTGGCGAAACTAGGTGTTGGGAGCTCTCCCACATGCATGTATTGCCACCAACATGCCTAATGAGCCCATACTTCCTTGTTTTAAGGATCTGCTTTGATCATAGGCACACATGCATTGAACCTAGCCATTTCCCCCTCTTTTGGCTATTTTTTGCCTACCCTACCCTATCTAACTCCAACCAACCACCTCCTCCCCATGTGTGAACCCCGATTTGGTCTTCCATGCTCACCCAATGTTCACATACACATTTTGAACCTATTTGGAATATTTTGGAACTATTTGGTAAACCTTGGGGGGATTGAGGCTAAATCTAAGCTAGTAAGTGTGGACACTCCAAGTGCATCATATTTCTTCCTATTTCTATATAAGGATGATCCATTGGATAGTTAATAAACTATGATATTTGATCATTTGTATTTCCTGGTTTTTTATCATTTGTGCTGATATTTGATCATTTATGCCTAGTTTTTTATCATTTGTTTTCCAAAAATGTAAATGCACTTGTTTCTTGCATAATAAGTTAAATATTTCAATTGTGAGTTATCTATAGTAGCTATATAGTAGCTATATCCTAATGTGATATATATATGTGATATATATTTTACAAATGATTTGACCATTCATGCCCTCGATTGTGTGACGTCGAGGGCTTTACTTTGAACATACTGGCCATTTCTTGTTTAGTTTGATGTGTGGACCGAAGGGAGAGGGACGATATTCAGACTGAAATACCAACTTCAAAAACCCAAGAATGCAGAGAACTTCTTAGAATCAACTGTTGCAACTAATCCTGCAAGTGAGTTAAAAACAAAGGGCGTCGTACAAATCCATCATACAATGAAGAGCACAAATGTATATAAGTCGTGATCTTGAATATATGAATATGGGATAACCATACATATATTTCTATCTACGCTCTGGATAGTAGTTACTAAATTTGACTTCCAATTTCACTTGACCATCATACTGAAATAGTTCATGTATAAAATTTACCATAGTGGTAAAAATCCACTGAAATATCTGCACACTAATCAAGGTATTAACAAATTGTTATCAGTTTAGGCTTCCACTCAAAGAAATTTCAATAGAAAAACATGATCTCCAACAGTGAGGTGAGACTCTGAGAATGCATGTCGATACATCTTCAATATCTATTGTCATTCTGAGCTTTAGATTCGAAAAAGACATTACGGCTAGCATCTCGTCGGTATCCTTGTCAATACGAAGGTAAGTAATGCCAAATTCAAAAGTATATCGTTTTAACAAGTGTAGCTAGTGGTTTCATAATCTTCTAAACTAATTCTTCAACACTAGAATTTCTAGTGTGGATTATTTTTGCAAATTAAATACATAAGAAATAATTTGTGATGAAACCTTAGCCTGAGAATATCCACGTGATGAAGAGAGTGAAGTTTGCGTGAGAATAAATCTGGCGATTCGCATTGCAAAAAGAGACTTGGTTTGCTTAGAGAATCTGCATGAAGAGGTCCAATTGGTGAGAGGAATGAGAACTGATCCCCACGTAGATGAAGACAGGCCTGGTCATGAAATATGTGATCTATTGAAATAATTATCGGTTATTGAAGATCATCGACTTGGCCTCTTGTGACCTTGTCTCTAGGAAACAAAAACGGCTGTGTGCTCGACGTGCTCTGGTGAAGGTAACATAAATTTACAGCACACAGTATTCAATAGAAGCAAGAATTTGAAGCACTGTTACAAGAATGACAACAAAAATTGTCTGATATTTTACAAGTATGACAACAAATTATGTAGAGACGTCTGATATTACATGATCGCCGAAAAACACCTAGAGTAGGCAGTTGAGCGACATTTCTTATCGGAGTCTACTCACGTCACATTATCAGATCTTTATTCTTGATTCTCTGGACATGCTTATAAGGAAGTGGGGGCAATGAGGGGGATTATGACTCCCTTCTTCCTTATCCATGTTCTACTTTCTGAGGATCTACTACAACGATCTGAACAAGCCCTGAATTACCTCCGATGCATTAGAATGGAGGATTGGTTTCAGTCATTTATCATGTTTTGGAGCGATATCTAGTTGTGTGCACCTAGACTGCATTCACCTGGACTATAGCTACTCTCTCAAATAAGAAAATTATTTTTAGCGTGTTAGACCTAGCAGGTGGAGGTCAGCATCCTTGTCATAGTGTTAGAGCTAGAGAAAAATGAAAAGCAATCAACACAATAAGAGGATGGGGTACTTAAACATTAGACAATCGCTTAATTTAGTCGAAAAATCATAGGATTAAAAACTGTGCATTAGGTTGCACACTGTTCAAAAGATCGATTACTATATGCCCTACTTGGGTAGGGAATAATAAGCAAAAATTATTGGGTTAATTTCTAGAAGAATTAAAATACAAATAAGAAATTGCATTTTATTATTGTTGATTTACTCACGAACAAAGATAATCTGAAAAGCATTTTAAATAAATAAAATTCAATTTGAACAAGTCAAAGGTTATGGAAATTGGTGCTTTATAAGAAGATATAGCCATAGGAATAATAGTGAAAAAATGGAGGTAGTTTTCTTTTACGAATACATGGACCTTAAATGAAGCATTTAGGGAAGAAACATGTACTAGGAGGCATGCAAATTCTCTAATCTATGTCCAACAAAATTTGAAACAAAATGAGATGTGGAAATTGGTTGAGGAAGATTATTTTCAAAACGTTGGTATATAAATAAGTTGTTTACACTTGTAGGGTCCTTTTCAAATAATCTAGAATAAAGTTGAAATAGTTCATAATTAAGGGTGCCTGCACAAAGATGGTACCCACTTTCATTGAAATGGGAGTGCTAAATTTTAATGTAATCATCCCAAATTCTTCCTTGGTATTTTGGGGAAATGGGGTATAAATTTTTTCTTCAAATATTTCTTAAACAAATAGATCGATTTAGTTTCACCAATGAAATATTTTTCCCAATTCAAGAACATGTTTTTTTTCCATAACATCAATTTTAACTACTTAATTAACTTACCGTATGAGTTCTTCCTAATCTTCAATTATAACATATGAAGCATAGTACATAAATATGATATAAGGTCATGCCAATTCCATTCTAGCTACTTGTGCTCAAGAGTAGAAATGCTATATTCTAGATGGATACCATAACAATTAGATTCACCTTAAAGTGAAAGTGTGTCAACCTTTTATATTGCAATACTATCATCCCCTTTGTCGAAACACTCTTATTTAGTATTTTGCACTTAAGGACTAATTTTTATTTAGGATTAAAGAATAAATTCATTTACACTTAATTGTCTTTCTACACAACTTTTTCTTAGCTAACTTTGTACTTGTTGTGTCTAAACAAGTGCTTAACCAAACACATCCCATATAATTATAACACTTATGATGGTAGCACTACTCAAAATAGCATGTCATTAATCATATGGAATCTACTAGAAGTTTATGTACACATAACAACCATACAATAATAATTAAGAATGTAGTTATTTCCCTTGAAGTGACTAAAACTAATTTTCTCTAATCAAGTACATACTCACTTTCTTTTTTAAAATAAGTAAAGTGTCCCGACTTGTTAAAACCCATAGATTATAAGTGTAATAATCCTTTGTTACAACATAGACTGCATACAATCCATAATAAAAACACTTAATACACCTACGCAAATCAAGATTTAATTATCAAACTTAATATACATTTTAAGCATTATTCTTGAGTCATATCGAATTCATCATAATAATGCAAAAGTGGATTGACATTGTGACCTTAATAAACAACTTTATACATCTTTAATGAAATCCCAATACTATAACACTAAGATCCCAATGAAACATAATGACAATTGAAAGATCATCCCAAACATACATTCACATATCCAATCATTTAAATCAATATCATATAAATATATTGCTATAATTCTTACCAGTAAAGACAATAAAAAAACTACTTATCTCATTCCTAGTATATTGATGTGATTGAAGGTTTGACTGCAACTTTCCTCCCAACCTTTGAATCTTTATCAGACGTGTATTCATTCCACCGAGAGGTCACCTTCGAGCTAGGCATAGTATCCACTAGGATTAAAGAGAACATTAGAGGTCTCTAACTAAGATCCTCACCTCACTAGTACATGAACTAAGTTTTATGACTGTGAGAGTAATTCAAGGGATAAGAATATATTCTTACGGAAGAGATTATAAAATGAGCTCGACTCTCAATATCGAAGCTAAAGAGTCTACCCTTAAGTACTAGAATTTGATTTTAAGTATTTACAACATCCGGTCTCGACTTTATATTCCAACAAGTTTCGACTATAATTAATATATTTCAACTTGAATAACTAATGCAACAAAATATAATCTGCAAGCAGTAGAGCATCAATTTTGAGCATATTTTTCGTGAGCATAATTCTCTGGCTGAAAAGCTCTCCAAGCATGCTCTAGATGGTATTGAAGGACAGTTGATCTGGGAGGAATGGTACGATAGCAGCCTCCTGGATAGTGGCTCCATTTATTTTTTTGACTGAGTTGGTGCTCGACAAGTTTCTGTCTTTTTTGATATCTGTTTTTTTTTAGTTTTGTATATGTATTGTGCTTTATGCACCGACAGAGCTTTGATGATAGTTGTACTGTTTCTTTGATATTTCATGCAGCTCAGAACTTTTTAGTTTGATTAGCAAATGATTCATCTAGATGAATCAAGATCTTTCATTGTACTATTTGATTCGTTTGAATATCAATAGTAGTTTTTTTCTTTGGAAAAAAAAGGTAGAGTGAGTCCTTACCCTAAAGGATGCCCTCCCTTAATCGATGCAACGTGTCAACAAAGTACAAATTGGTACTTATTCTTTATTATCGAGTCCCCTACCTGGTACTTATTCTTTATTATCGAGTCCCCTCACTGACTTCGCTCCTCTTGGTCAACAAGGATCACTAACGTCAACTTGGTGTATAAAAGGAAGAACAAAAGGGGATAGTTTAACCTCTGCATATAAACTAAAAATATAGATTACTTTCAATTCAAACAAGTGCCACTGTAGGAGGCGAAGTCCGTGCCGTATGGATCCGTATGGCATTGATCAAGTATGTACGTTCAGGCCATCGGAGGGTAGAGAAGCGGAGTCAACGGTTGACTCCGCTTCTCTGCCCTCCGATAGCCTGAACGTACATACTTTTTAAGCTCAGGCTTTTCTTTGGTAGTAGTAGATTTTGAATTAGCTTTGATACGTTGCTTGTGGTCATCTTCGATTTCTATTTGTTCGTTGATATTGTTTGTTGCAAAGTTAATAAATATTATATTAGATAGTTGTTATCCTAGGTACTTTATCTAATAAAAACTATACTTGAGCTTGAAGCCTTAAAATTGTCGAGCAATTCATTAAGACTATGATTAAATTTAACAATTTCTTATATAAATAGAATTAAAAGGGCATTGAGCATTTGAGCCTTTAAGCTTAGAGATTGGAGTTGTATCATTGGATAGTATTAAGATTGCAACCAGTAAAAGTTAGGATATTAAAAAAAAATTACTATTCTACAATGAACAAAAAGGCTTTCCTATTGAGTTTGATTTACTTGATGCACTAACCTTTAGTGCTCTGCATCAAGTAATACTTTGCAGCTCAATGCTTAGTTTTCTCCCTTAATACTCTGCATCAAGCTTTCGCCCTAGCCCTTAGTAGTAGAGTTAAGACTTGAGGCGCTAGTACGCCTGCGCAGTATGATTTAAGGCTTGACTTGGCTTTTTTAGATTCTCCGAAACTTGACATGACTTTTTGATATTCTACATATTAATAAATGGTTTGTTTTAATGATTTTTAACGTTTAATAATATTCCTATCATTAAATTGTTAGTTTTTTCGGCTTTTTGATATTCTCCATATTGACAAAAGATTTTTAATGTTTAATAATCTCCCTATCATTAAATTGTTAGTTTTAAAGATTTTTAATGTATGCGTTTTACATTATTAAGATTAAAGCTCTAAACTTTACGATTTATAAAAAAAAATATATAGAAAGAACAACCCGGTGGGTTGTTTACTGCGGAGGGAACCCGAGCCCATTTTAGAGGATATGTTCTATCGAGATGTATCCTTGTACGCGAGCTAGTCCTATCAACTTTTCTTTAACATGTAGTGAGCCAGCCCTGAACCTACCTTTTAATCATTTCGAATTTTTTGAAATAAAATATTGTAACCCTTATAGTTTAACTCTTTGTCCAGATTATTGTATGATGTCAAAAGTGTTTCTAGCTCCTGATTCAATTTATTTACAACTTCAGGGGTTGTTGTAGCTTTCGTTGGCTTAACTTTGTCACAAAGTTGGATGGCCTCAACTGCCTTCACTTGAATGTATGCAAAAACATAATATTTTTGTATCTGCATGTTATGAAACTGTGCTAATTTTATTTAAAATTATTGGTTCTCTGAGCACGCAGAAGCAATCTACTTGGTAAGAGCAGATACCATAGTCGTTACATCATATGCATATACAGATTCAAATATACCAAGGTTTGAGACTCACAGGCTTTCCTCTTTTACAAAGGCCATGAGCCGAACCTTTCTTCGTTCCGTTTAGGTGAACTTAATAAAGAACTTGTTTAGTACTACGAGTTTATTATTTGAGATAGATCAAACAACTACAGAATTTGCTTGGATAGGCAGAACAACATGGGCTATTTGCTTTATAAACTACAATATTAATGGAAGTGGGTTGCATAGGAAGGCAATAACCAGTTGATTTTACGTTGTTTACTTTAATTTTTCGCAGGGACCGTAAGAAGACAGTGGTATAAGCGCCCCTGCAGTTTGGAAACGTGTAATGCATGCAATAATTTGAGATGACCAAGATGAGCATGCTATCGTCAAAAACATTGATAAATGCAAAGACACTGAATTTGACAACCCTATATCAAACAACATGTGGCCGCATGCACTACAAACCTCCGACGTGTTGATCAGGCGGTTGCCTCATTCAATGATCCCTGTCAAGATGCGCTTGTGTTTACCGGAGCAATTTCTAGAGCGATGGATAGGGAGGCATGCTAACAGAGTCTTCAGGGCCAAGGAGGTTCTCAAGTGTCGTTTGAATGCTCTTCAATGTTTAACTGAATTGCTCTCAAGTCATTGTAACACTACCACAAGGAAGATACTGACAACGCATAACACAAAAAAATGGGGGTGAGAATGAAGCAGACATAGTAGGTAACGTGAACACCCGTCTTTCCCCCGCATAGACAACTGGTGCAAGTCCTCAAAACCCTAACTGAAAAGAACCACGGGGAGGAGAGCCAATTCGGTGAACATTCAACATATGAAAACATGACGGCGAGCAATGGGATTAATCGGTGGGAAACCAGGCGCGAGTACGTCTTCAACATCCACAAATTCAAGAGCATGTAAATATCATCCACACCCTTGGCTCTGGAATGGTAGAGAAGAGCTTCATTTGCTCGCAACGCCTAAGCCACTACCGTTAGCTGCTCAAGCCACTACGGTTCAGCTACTCAGTTGATACAGAACAAATGTCCACTAGCAGATAAGCATATTTAGTCCCAAGATTTTGTGTTATTTTTATCTTATAATCCATAACAGACATCTAATTTAACTTTTTGAAATGTGTTTGTTAATGCCTGAGCAGGTTCTTAGTTAGCTTGGATAAGTTCAGCTCCATGAGCTTTCGTAACACCATAAAAGTGAGAAAATTGTAAGTTTTGGAGCATAATGTTCATGGAGACCTGGAGCAGTTATTCCAAAGATTTAATAGAGTAAGTACATCTACCATTATAGAAAAGATATTAATTCTGCAGATGAATTCATTTATTTATCTCATCATAGTTTACACTGTAAAATTAAGGGATATCTTGAATGAGGTTGAGCCATGTTCCCAACAGATAAGAGGAGATGTTTACCATCAATGGCCGAGAGGAAGCGTAACCTTAGCTCTTACCTCGATGGAACGGATGGAGGATGCGTTACATATGTTTATTCTACATTTTTATTTTCATACTAATTTAGAGCCTATAAGTAACAATCATTGCCAGTCATTTGCTGCTTATTGTCCGTAGTCGTTGAATGAAGGTCATTGTCGATAGCAAGGAGTACTTGCCGGTCTCCATGCGGTTAAAAACTTGGACTAAGGAACTAGGGACTACAGAGCATAGGGTCTTAGTCCCCATTAGTACTGTCTATGCTCTATGGTTTTTATGACCTGACACCAATGATTTAATTTAGTAGAACTAGAGTTTGAACTACAGCAGCCATAACAACAACGGCAAGTGAGAAAGAGAATCAGGAAGCAGAGGATTTCGCTTGATATGCACATAAGAAATTTAGCTCTTTATTTAGCTTTATATATTAACTGCTGGGAATAAAGGGGTTAATGGACTGGTATAAATGTAGAGCAACAGGATAGAAATTGGATTTATGTATAGAAGGTGCTATTTTATAGACGCTGGAATAATAAAAATAGGAAAGTAGCAGTTCCAAGAACATTTGCATCATCAGTTGAAAGAGCACTGTTTACACCGTAAGGAACCAGCGGGATCTATCCGGTGCATAGAAGGCGGCTAGATAAATTCATCATCGGTGCCATCGCCAAGGGCCCTGGATCTGCTGCATAAGAACAACAAAGACAATAGCTCCCTAATTTCAATATCTCTTGCAAATATTTCAATTGCAAATTACTGATAGCTTGTCATCTATTGCAGATTGAGCAATGGAGCCAAAGATACCTGGAGTATGCAATTAAGTGGTGAATCACCTGCATCTCCTGCATAAGGTAGATAGCCTGAAGGAGCCAAAGATACCAGGAGAATGCGAGCAAGTGGTGAATCGCTGCTCCTGCATAAGATAGAGAAAAGATAATAGCAAGGCAGTGAACGAAGTGAAATAAATGAACAGGGCCAAGCCTTTGCTCTATGCCTATTCAGTTTCACTGGATAAATACCTGCTCTCCATCCATCAAAATTAGTTGTTACTTCCTTCCAGTTGTCAATCCAATAAAGGAGATGATTTGCTCCCCTCGCTGGTCCAGTGGGGACACTCGCTGCTGGGATATGTATGAACCGAGGGCTAGTCAATTAACAAAGTAGGCATGGATGGTTGACCCCGAGGTTGGCCCAACCCGTGAATGCTAGAATCTGTTGTGGCTAAATGGATGGCTTCGGAAAAACCCTCATAGGAAAAAAATCCTCCACGAATTTATTCCGTGGTTTTTGTCCCTCGCCCCATACTGCGAGGAAATGAGGCCATAGACAGTCCAAGTAACTGGGCATATCTAGTAGTACCAGATCCACCAATTGGGGATATTCTGCATATCCATTTAAAAACCCGTCAAGAAAAGCTGATTACTTAAATTAACCAATCATAACTAAGTTATCGTGTGGCATCTATACCTGGAAAGAAGATATCTACAAATGGAGGTTGAGGTTAGGCTATGCCAATGCTATTTATATTACCTTAGTGTATGCCTAACAGATGTGTGCAGTACTGTGTGGACAAACCTCACTTAAGTTGCTCCAGAACACTCAGAAGATGCAAGATGTTGATGCTCGAAGAAGACGTTGCTCCGCTGCTGCTCCGAAGATGAAGAAATCATAAATCTGAACTGCGATATTTGCATAAAGAAAAGGCCGCCTTCCTAGAAGGCGGTGCCAGAAGAGGCGACGGTGCCAGAAGAGGCGGTTAAGGCAGTGAAGGAAGCACCGGAAGGCGGTGCAAGAAGAAGGCGGTTAAGGCAGTGAAGGAAGTGGGCGGTGTTGGAAGCGAAGCGGTAGGTTCAAGGATGATGATCGAATGTATTTAATGCAATCAGGCAGGTTCAAGGCTGATGATTGAATGTAATCTAATGCAAGCAGATGGCAATGGGTTCAAAGGTGACAGCATGACGAAATGTATTTAATGCCAACGATATTACCAACAATATCGCATCTACCCTGACAATAACACTTCCAAGTTGATAGCCAATGATATGCTTAAAAATTAAGAATTTTGGTTTATTATAATAAATACTATTTGCAATGTTCTACGTGTAACATTTGAAAATAAAAAAAAATTGAAGTCAAAGGTGAACTAATAAAGAGTCCGCGGATCGAATACAATAGTTACCCTGGCCTTCCGCAGGGACTAATAAGAGAAAGTCAAACTCGCCGAAATCCATATTCCGGTTCTATAAACAAAAAAGTATAATCATATTTTTCCTCGATGGAGGAATTAAATAAATATAGTGATCGAAATGATTGCATTCCCAAAATGACAACTGCTATAGCTCTGATACTCTCATCATTAAAACACAATAAGCTCCTACATTTCACATCTAAGCATGCAAGAAATATTTCACAATTGGAAATTCATTGCCAACAATCGCATATCCAATACAATATTTGGACAAATGGAAAATAGACTCCAATGGGATCCCAAAAGGAACGACTCTTTGCCACCCAACGTTTTCTCTTGAAAAAAAATCTTTCTTCCTCCTTATAATTTAGTCCTTTAAAATGAGAAAGTCCTAAATTCTTTCTCTTAGAGTTATTAATGATATTTTTTTTGCACTTTTTGCCGAATTTTAAGATATTAATAATATCTAGAATCATTGCTTGATTTTTACTTAAAAACATTAATAGTAACTAGCTTCATGCTAGCAGATAGGTCATAAGATCCTATTTAACGCCCGTAGGACATAGTGCTTGTCCTCAACTTAATATAACGCGTAAAACCTTTAGGTGATCAAGTGGAAACTAACCATTCACTGTTATTTAAGTGCCAATAGCATGGCCACCCAACCATTTAACCTCTTTCCCTCCTGTCCTTTTTTTTTTTCATAACCTTCAGTTTCCTAAATCTAAAATTTCAAAATTACAACTTAAGACATAACTAACCATACTTACAAAGTTTAGTGGCAAGGTCTTGGTCTTAAGCTCCTCACCAGAAAAAAGTACATAGTTACTTTTTGAATTACAAAATATTAGTAGTGAAAGAAGGATATTACCTTTAAAAACGTGCGTGCTATTAAAAATGAGCATGTGTTCTTAGTTAAGCAATTTCCAAAATTTTGTGCTATTAAAAATGCGCATGCGCATGTATTCTTAGTTTAACAATTTCCAAACTTCCATGCAAGCAAGAATGTAAACGTGTGTGCGTTCTTAAAGCGTGAATGCATTAATAACATGCACATGTTCCTCTATGTATAAAAAAATGGCCCACAAACCATTTATTTACCATTTGTATACATTTTACATGGATTCCACGGTGATATTTCACAATTAACATGTGCCTCCACCACCAAACAAGCATCCAAGTCATCCCTCTCGGTTTTTTTTTTTTAATTTTCTCTTTTTTCTTTGGGTTTTTTTGTGATTTAATAAAAAAACTCAATTTTAAAAGAATCATAATTTAAAAATATTTATTATTTTTACATGGAGATTAGGCTATCCTTCATCACAATGGCGGAAAAGATAGAACCAAATCCACAAACAAACATTAACCCTAAGGATAACCCAAGCACAAAAAAACATGAACCAAATCCATAAGTAAAAATTAACCATGAAGAGAACCCAAGCACAAGAACATAAATTAACCAACATTCAAAACAATTGAGAATATCGGTTGAAGAGATTAGAACCACTTGGTAACCATCAAGACTATCCTTAGCAACATCCCTTAATAGCATCATTTCCTATGTTGACAATTACCATGGTTAATCATTGAGCATTTTTTAATATAGGGACATAATGAGACAGTTATATTCCAGTGGTCCCAATAAATAACAAATCAAAGATTTGAAAATTTCAAAATAAAATATTGTTAGATTTTTCATTGACCCCAAAACTAACCAACCCCCAATCCGCACAAGAGGTGCATTTGCATGGATTCGTGCACATAAAATCCATGGAAATAAAATTGGATGAGCCATTGGTTCATGGGTTTTCACAAACCTTGCAACAATATGGAGGTTCCACTATATTTTCTTCGGAAACTATATGATGAGTTCATGTTGGGTCTCCATATCAACTATTTTGACATTGGTGAGTTTCATGGGGCGGGTCTTTCATCTTCCCAGTATTAACCAACAGCTAAATATAAAACCATGACAGGGCCACCTGCTCATATGCATACAATAGATCCCCCACCCCACATACACCTCAGTTACTAGATTGGATTAGAGTTGATAGTTGAATTTCCTTATCACATCTTACACAATGTATTGTACCACAGTGCATTTGTTGCATCATCCATCCATGGCCCAATGGATCAATATGGATCACCCTGAGGTGCAAGTCCTTTTGGCCCCACAGATCTTGGACCTTCAATGACAGCTAGTCAGGAAAATGATTCTTCCCAAATATGAGCATTAACCCATCGATTCACTCACTGCGGGTATACTTTCCATTGTTCAATGGATGGTCCTACACAAGATAGTTATTTATGTGAGGTTAGAATGATTTGTAAATGGTGTTAAATCATTGATTATATATTTAATTGGACAATTGGCAATTATTAGATAAACATTTTTTCATGTATTTATATGTAATTGATGTTTTTTGGAATTTTGAGTTGTTCCGAGAGGACACAAATTCATCAAGATGGGACAACATTAATTCTCCTGTCTTTGATTCTACTATGGAAATAGTAGAGGATATTGCAACAACTCGTGTATAGGTATTTAAATGAGTATATGATTGTAGGAATTAAAAATTGATTTAGTTCCAACTTTCAAAGTTATTTATCAAAAATAAATCTTAAGGTTGTTTTGTTTAAACATTTTCTTGTTGAAGAGATAGAGCATAGTTCTCCACCTGGGGTAAGCATATCACCCCTCATACAAGTAACATGTGTTAAATCAATATATATTTGATGTCAAATTGGTTTTCTTTGTATGGTTAATTTACATGTTTTTCTACTAATCAAACATATTACACATGGTTATTTAGGTTCCATATTCAACCATTCCATCCCCATACCCACCCATCCCTCCCATCTTCCACCTAGTCAACTATTTCAACAGTTCATGATGAGTCGTGTGATTGTGAATCCGGCAGCCATGATTGGCATACCCACTCCCTCCCATAGGGTGATTCCATCCCTTGTACATCCAATGGATATATATTTTCACCCACACCCATCCCCTCTTGTGGGTCCACCACCTATCCAACATTCACAAATCTACCATCACATCCCTCCCTCGAATTCACCCATCCCTGCAACCCAATCAACTACATCCACATTGGCTCCATCCATTGCACTTCCCTTTCCCATGTACCTACATCAGCCCTTGCACATGTACTTACATCATCCCCAGCCCATATACCTACATCATCCCCCTGGGCCCCCACCATTACCTCAGACCAAGTTGTCGAAAGTAGTGCTCCACTTCCTAGACAGGAAGGGAAACCCTCCTCAAATCCTTAGATATTCATGACGATATTTATAAGATCAGTAAAATATTATAAAGCATGAACGGAATTCATAAAATAACACATTTTTATTTTTATGTACTAGTTTATTTTTGTAAATGTTGTAGGGAGGCATTGCTAAGAGGCTTGGATTAAGGATATAGGGAACCCCATTATGATATACTATCTAATCTCAGGTGAGTGTTTAAGATTTGAATTCTAATTGTATTAACTAATATAATTGTGAGATAAAATTGATATGTTGGTGTTTCCCTTTCAGATCCCAGAGAGATAGTCTACACTCAAACACAAGAAGGCTCAATCTTCCTCTAGCTCAAATAGGAGGAATATTTATTTTAGAGATAAGCCTAGGGTCCTGAAGGTGGCCTGGTTGATTGAAATACCCATTATGTATATTAGCCATGATGTGGCATTTTGGGCACGAGATGTCTATTTGTGTCTAGGCCATGGGCTTCTCTTATTCCATTTTTGGGCATGAACATGCCTTATATGTATTGGGAATGACGTTCCATTTTGTATAAAAATGTATTATTGGACCTATTTCCCATACAAATACATGACTTTCATCATATGTATATGATAGTGTCTTTATCCATTTTTACATTCATGATGTAAATTTGATGTTATAACTATGAATGTTACATGTTCATGGTGAATTTAATGAGTTATACATAGTTTGATTAAATTAATTTATACACTAATGTATACTAATGCAAATGAATGAATAGGAGGATTATAAAATGTATAAAGACAACTAAACAAACATGTTTTCTTGAGAAATTGGTCATATGTGTTTAAGGAATTTATTTCAAGTAATCTATCAACATTCCTTTACATTAACCCTTAGGTATGATGGGCATCGATCTAACTCTAAGAACAAAATTCTTCAATGGTTTTAAGCTATTTCAAATCATTAATAGACAATGATAGAGCAAGTGACCTGTTTAGGGGCTTTTAGACAAATGACACTTTAGGTTGAGTCCATTGGTCATTTTATTGTTCTAATATCAAATCAAGATAGTGAAAATGTGCATCAACTATAGATATTTGAATAGCTGCATGAACATTTATACATGGCTATAGGAAAACATTCTTGTATAGTAACTAAGATTCATGGGTTTATGTTCCTAGGTTGACAAATTCTAGTTCCAACAAGGGCACATAAACCTTTCCACACACATGTGGTGCAAGGTGGAATTATGGGGTGTAATGGTAAATAAAAGTGAATTTTTAGAGCCTAACTTGTTGACATCGTGCTACATCTAATAGCATAATATCATACTATGGAAACATGCAATATTGCATTACATTGTTGCATGATTTGGCACCTAAGCCTCAACAATAAGTGTGGTGATATGAGAATACCAAGGGAAAAATAAGATTATGACTAGTACATGTGGAAAATTTTCCCACGGAAAATCATTGCTATTGCAAAACTGTTGCATTGCTATAGCAACGAACAGGACTCCTTGTTTTCGTGGGAAAACTTTCATCGCTATAGCAACACTCGCCAAAGTTTGTTGCTATAGAAACAACAATGACATGGACCGTGCTATCTTCAAAAAACCAAATTTTGTCGCTATAGCAACAAACTTCGTTGCTAGAGCAACATCGTCTCATATTAAAAAAAAATAAGTCAAGCGATCTTCGTCACTCTAGCAACGAAAGTATCATGTTTAAAAAAATCAAACATACTCTGTTGCCATAGCGATGGAGTTCCGTCGCTATAGTGATGAAACTACCTAGCAAGTTCCGACGAACCTGCTATACTAGCGATGAAAATGTCTGTCGCTAGTATAGCAAGTTCGTCGGAACTTGCTAGGTCGTTTCATCACTATAGAGACAGACTTGTCTATTTTAAAAAATAAATAAATAAATAAATGAAAAAAATACTGCCTCTTGAGATCCACCAGTGCCTCATGAAAATATACCTGGAACGTAAGCAGGGAAGCAAACATAAACTCATCAGGACAACATAAAAAGAATGGATATATTGTAACCCAAATGTTCATCCTTAACGCAAATGAACTTAAATATACTAGAAGACTTGAAAAAATCATATCCCAAGCTATGATTGTCAAAATTGCACTTCAATTAAAATGTCTTTAAATAGAGGGATGCTTTGAATTCCTCTTTCAATTTTTCACAAAACAATTCTAGTAACTTTCCCAGACTAGGAACAGAAAAATAATGATCGCATTAAACATTCAGTATACAATGAAACGATACCAACATGTAGTACTCTATGATCCTTCAAATTAATCAACATACAAACCTTTCTTGTGGTCAACAACCATTTAATAGTATAAACTAGTTTTGGTTGTGCTCTCACACAATAAACGTAGGGTATTTATCAATTTGTTAAAAGGAGGAAACTACAAAGAAAAAAAGTAGGAGATACCTTGCATTATCATGATAATGCAAAAGGAAACTATGACCAACAGGGCCCAACAACCTATTTTCACTGAAGAAGGATTCACAAATTTGTGTTTTCGCAAGGATCTCGTTCTTCGCAATTTTTCTCTTCTAAGAAAATTTGTATAAAAAATACCCTTATTATCCCTTTCTCTTAAGGAATTCACCATTTCTTTGCTAGGAGGCCTTGGCAGTTTTTTCCAACTTGGTTTCAAGGTAGTCTTTCGATTACCATGTCTAATCTTATTTGTATCTACTTCATTTTCTAAACCAATACCCTGAGACTACTCTGCAACGATAAGAACAACTGAATCCTTCATTACATTGTGATGAAATGGAAATCCCATCTCAAACTATTTCCCTTCAACATACCCACAATGAATGACATCATTCCCTAAATGTGCACCTACTGAACTCTTAACACTCTGAATTATGCGTAACCCACTATACCCAACTCTTCCAAACAATTTTTTGACAAAATGAACCTCTGGTTCATTGACTTGAATACCACTTTCCAAATCATATCCATTGTCTACTCCATAATTTCTCCTTTCTACTTTGTAAAGAGGCACATCTACATCTGAATAAACAATTGATGTGTTTTGTTGTGCAGATGCATTAGAATCCATAGACATATTTTTTTCTAATTACTTCTATGGCTTGAAGTTCTCCAACTCATCCATTTGCATTATAGCAATGAACCTAAAGGACATATTACATTTATGAAACTAAAGAAAAAGTTCCATTCCTACAAATCCATAGGAATGGAGTCTCATTAAGTCCAAGTTCATTAAATGAGCATGTAGCTTACCTTTGGATGATAGTCCAGAATGAGCCTTACAGCCCCTCAAACAAAATGCAGTACATTTCATGTGCACCGAGGATGATGCAACAAGACTCTTGGCTATGTTCCTACATCATTAAAATTATGTTACTCAACATTTCTCTCAGATCGAAATATTTTAAAATAATAGAATAAAGAGGGGCAATACAATACCTGCACGCTTTTTTTTCCACATATAATCCTACAATGCCAATATGCCTAAATGCTACAGAAAAAAATAAATGCTACAGGAAAAAAATAGTGTTCTAAAAGTAAGAACATTTAGCTTGTAGCAAATAAACATAATGGAAAAGAAAAACAAAGTAGCATGCACTATTAAGTATTTGCTGAAAAAATCTTATGGATATAGGTATGTTAAATATGCAACAAAAATATATTCTTCACTGTCAAATAGCTCTCAAAAATCATTACACATCCTTTTAATTTGTAATACAATGCCATCGGTAAGCTCAAAAACATGTTGCACTTGATGGTGGATTGGTTCAAGATTATAATTCTCTCATTGCAGCTGCCCATAGCCAAGGTTCTGCTAAGATACATGTATAAATAGACCACAATATTTTATACACCTCTCATAATGTCTGGACCATGAGTCCAACATACCCATAACAATAACCTCCAAATTTTGGGAAACATATCCACAAAAGAAAAAGTTGTAACCCTTTCCTTCCCATTAGATATTGTTGTTTAACTTTAGCTCTATTTTTCCACTGATAAATGATCCAAAACTTGATGCTATGAGGTATCAACCTCAGAGGGGAGAAGACTAAACCAAGAAAATTCCTAATCAATGATGCCAACAACAAGAGAAAATATATGCCCCACTAGATACCATTGCTAACAAATAGCCATTACTTGATTTGATAACAGGGATTTTTGACATGTCACTAACCATTGCACAAAAGAATCATCCAGGAAGTGACAGAAATACACTAAATGTTCTGTGCCTATGAAATAATCACCCTTTCAATAATAATGAATATTTCCTTTAGGAACCCAGTATTTACAAATACCACACCACCTATATATTACCTTTTGATGATGCAAAAAGAAAGAGTTTAGACCCTTTATTATAGGTAAAGCATGCAAAATAATACTCCATGGTCAAAAGATCAAGGAGAATCTTGGATCTGGATTAACCAACAAATCAAATTTTAAGTGACCCTCCATCCATCAAGGTGTTGGCTGCTGATGAGGATATGTGAAATCATTGAACTGGATAACCAAGACAAGAGTGAGTGCCCATAGAAAGCATGTAAATATTTTCATCGAGCTTATTTTGGTTTCCTAACTTATCTTCTTTCTTCCATTACACATGCAATCAGAATGGTCACTAAATTTGTACCCTATATCCATAGTTACACCTCCTTAAACTCCTCTCAATTGGCAATGCCTTACACCTGCTACTAAGAAGATAGAGTTCCCATTCCATGCCCCTATAAAGAACCATTCATAGGGCCTACAGGGCCACCCACAGTTCCATCCTACAATTTTTCATAACCGTATGATATAAGCATCAAATAAAAGAGAAAAAATATATTTCAAAAAATAGATTCTAACATAATACTACCAATTGTGCCAACATACCAATGTTGTTTGTATTAACAGCTCTTTGCATTTTTCAAAATGTACTGCCACTACATAAATGCATGCCGCTCACCACTTATCAAGAAACATTTCTTTTCAATTTATGTGCAAGTATCAAGTTGTTATTCATATGAATAAAAAATTGATTCATCTATTGAAACATAATGGGCACACAAATGGCTAAGATCAAGTCATAACCTCTGAACATATCACACCAAACAACACAAGATAGAGATCCCACTAGCATTCTGATACAACTTTGGCATAACATTCATCCTTGAAGCACATCATAAAAACTTCTCTACATAACTGAATTCTCAGAATATTCCATAGACTAAATGAGTATATATAAGAAATATTTTAGAATAGGAGTTTAGTTTTAAGTCTAAATTTTAGTGCAATGTGAGAGATAAACATTTAACATGCCAAATATCTTGTTGGTTTTCAAACAAGAAAGTCAACGTAGATGTGGAAATTAAAAGCATAGAATGCTGGTATTGAGAAAAAAAACCTACAAAGGATAATAATTTTGCAAGATAGAAAAGATGTCCAATACAATACAAGAATGGGCGCTACAACACCCACTCTATACATTTTAGGATACTCTTAATTCCTTGTTCTAAGAGATTTTAATCTTTTTTATACCATTTACTTCGATTCCTTCTTGTTTCATGGTTTGGTTTCAATGCCATTTATGCCCAGTCCTTGTTATTTTGTGGCCCGGTTTCATTTCATTTGGGGAATTTTCTTTACTCCATAGTTGTCTCTTGTTTAAAACCCTTGATACCCTAAAGTGCATGGTTATCATTTTTAAATTGCTATATGTTTTCTTGTCATACATTGTTCAAGTGAGGCATATAGTACATGATTCTCAAACAGAGAAAAGGTAGCAAGCAAAAATGATGACTTACTTGCAAAACATAATGAAGATCTGCTCTGCCATCATTTATAACTTCTGCATGGGTAGGGAGATTTAGAGATCCATCCATAGTTACCACATTCTAAATATTATCCTCACCATATCCAAATTCTATGTTCATCTCTTCAGCAATTTTAGTGCATATGTATGATCAAAGTACTACTCCGAGAGTAGAGATACTAGACCAGTTCCCATACTGCCACGGCATATTTTTTAGGTCCCATAAACAACCTAACATTGCAAACATACTACTAGAATGAGAATAAGAATGAATAATGTTTTATTTAGTACATTCCAGAGAGTAACTAGCAAATAATTTTAGAACTTTAAAACTTGTTTTCTTTAACACTATCACAAGTAAAAGGTAACTTGAGACTTCTGAAGGGGTTCTTGAGGATAAACAAATATTGAATTCCCATTTCTTTGTGAGATCTAGTATGGACCAACAATAACTTATGATATTAACTAGGATATTGTTGTTCCTCCTTTTACCTCAAAATATTGTTTCTTTTGAAGTTCAATAGGCTTAACGATGGTCTCCCTGTGAATGTAGATATGGTCAAAATTGAATAGTGAAACATGAATACATATAACCTAGATTCTTTATGGAACAAGGCCAAGTCAACAACAAAGATCGAAGCCAATACAACAATATATTCATTATGAGCTCAACATATCACTTACGAGAATAAAACCTCAGTGGGGAGGATAACACTCTATTGACTCGATCTAGACCCAATTGACTGAACTTTCAATGGATCTTAAAACTCAAATGAACAATTTTGTTTCCACGTTCTCAAAGCCATTGTTCAACCTTGCACTCATGCATGGATGATATAAGGGAAGCATTCTACAATCACATGGATCAGATGGTAGTCATCTTCGAGAGCTTTGGTGTTGAGCTTCATAAGTAGTGGAACAATGAACACAGTGGGAAGTATCTTGGAATTCATCCATGCTATCTATTGGATCACTATTTAGTTGATAATGTTGATAAATTTTCATACTAATCTATAGATTTTGACAATTACAACTAGGAAAAAGAGTAACTTTTAGATGAGCCTAATCTTATCTGCTCTTTTATTTGAAGATGGATATCATAAATATGATAAGGACTTGATACTTTGACTCAATCAAGCATTTATTTGAATTTTTTTGTGCTAACAAGTAATATCTTTGGTACTTGACTAGAAGCTATATTTGTTGTTACTCAAGTAATTCCTTCATAAATTCTAGATCTCTGGACTCTACCTCTAGGAGGGATTGGTATCGCTACTAGGCACTTTTTTCTTCTGATGACATCACCTCAGTCGATCCCCTAGGTCGGGTTCAATGTTGGTTCTTAGAGGCTTCTGATCTTCTGTTTTCCATTGTCATCTTCATAGACCCCCCCTTGCTTTGGCTACTTACCTCATTCCATCTAAGCAACACATTAAATACTTAATTAAATAAGACATCTACAAACACCACATTCGGGATCATTTCATTTTCCATTGTGCCACCTACTATGAGATTTGTGAGAGGTTTCATTGCATATTCCAAGACTTAGGTGGATCCCTTCCCACTTTCTTCTACTAATCAGAGCAATGGTGCCTTGCTTTCTGCACTAGATATGTACTTGTATAGTGTTACCCCCATATTTGCATGGGTGTCCATGTGTGATTTTGATCACACTCTTGGAAGAGGGTGACACTATTGATGCCTTATTAATGTCCAAAAAATGACCATAAAAATGTCTTTGTGATTGCTAAGTACATATTTCTTGATATAAAGTGGGAGTGCAAGAGCTACTCCTATGAATGTCATGCATGAGAAAACTAATTTTGTCGAAAGGAAAACTTAGGTCAAAATTGGTGTTTTTCTCATGTTTAGAGATAGCAACATAACATAAAAGCATATAGACAAAGACCTTTTTGCTACATTTCATTATGTAAATTCATAGACAATAGAATATTATCCTCCTTGCAATCTACATAAGTTACCAAATAAGAAAAGCATATCCATAACAAGGATCAAGCATTATGTCACTTTATGAGAGTTGCTTGAATGATTTGAACAATCAACTTTGGATGATAAGATTAGATAAGATAAGTTAATTTTATTAAAGTCCAACAAGTGCCCATAAATAGGTTGAAGGGATTGCTAGGTACATCAAAAACAATACATATTGGGAGTGAGGGAAAATCCTATAAAAACATATCTAACCTCTGAGCTTAGAGACCTAGAATATAAAATTTGTCAAGATACAAAGCTAGGAGTCCTAGAGAAAAAATTATCTCTGTCAAGAACTAAAGAAATTGTCCAAATGTACAAAGCTTCCCCAATTGTCCAAATGTATAATATATAAGTAATTCTACATAAGTGTTTCCCATAGGAAAGAAGATTCCCATACCTTTGATTAGGTTGGCACACTATCCATGAAACTTTTACTCTAATTTTGCAGCTAGATTTTACCATAAGGAAACATTTTACCTTCCTAGGTGATAGTACACATTCTCCATGTTAACACCAAAAGCATGGTACAACTTTTAACTTTGAGGATTTGGGGTTTCATTGAGATGGAGGATGGATTCACGAAAAAAATTTGTTAATTGGGACACCTCATGGTAGCTGATAGGGTTATACTATACTTGTCAAGTCTAAAGGGTCAACAATTTCAGGTTTGTCTAAAGGTGTGCTTATTTATCCTAGCAGTGTCAAAAGAACTGGGTAACTAACCTCAAATATTTAGAAAAGGGAGGCCATTTATGGGATTGGATTGACTGTCACCTACAACAATGCTGACTCAACTTTGGGGAACCTTTAACACAATAGTGTAAGGGAAATCCTTCATACACTAAACTAGTGGTCTCGAGGTATATTTGACCAACAATAAAGGGCATTGCCCTGTGACCTTATAGAATCATTCTTAGATAATTATGGAAGGATTCTTGGTGGCTTATGAAGGGAAATTGTAACCAACAAACTTTGTATTCCAATGGAAGCCATTTGAGGATTTCATAATAGTATTGGAATATATTTTTATGCATAATGTCTACCAAGTATCTTTCTTTGATGAAGCCATTCCTTGCACCTTGGTTGCCTCTGAGTATATTGAATGATTTAATACATATCATAGCAATTTTAAGGGAAGATTATTGGACATATATACAATCTCCTTAACCAACAATATTGACCCTTGATGACGGCCTGAGATAACGCATTTTATAGGTTTTTTGTAGCAAACAACCACTTCGTTATGAGTCTACAAACACAGTAAATCAACAAACAACCTTATAGCACGACCTTGGTATGAATGGAAAGTTTGAACCAGACAGTGCCTATGAGAGACTAGCATTTTAATCAAGCACTTCACAGAGGATGGGATGCTTCATAAACCACCTAGAGTTGGTGCTCTTATTAGAGGACCTGAAAAAAATGATAACTTTGTTGATGGAATAGAAAACTATCAATAGACTAAACCTATAACCTACAATAATAGCCCAATGGTGGGAGTTTTAGCTAGACTTCATGGTGGAAATGCTAGATACAACCAACTTCTCCCAGGTATAATTTTCTTCCCAGATGCAATTAGTTTGGTTTGTGTGTTTAATTAATGTTGATGGTGGTGTTTTAATGGTTGTTATTCTAGCTTGTTGTATCTGCTCTTGGATCAGGTCGAGGATCATCTTCTCCAACTACTGTTCCAAATCCAAATCCAGAGCCAATACCAAGGCCCTTTGCTGCTCCTAGACATAGCTCTTCTTCTCCAACTTTCCCATAGAGTAAGCTTTCTAATCCTAAGTTTTGGCTGCCAAAATCCACCTTTAGCAGGGATGAGCAAAGGAGAAAGACAATGCTGGTAAAAGTTCAAATTTAATGTCACATTAAAAGAAACAAAATCATCTTGGCCAAATAGGGAGTTCAATATAAATAATTTCAATGGTAGTTCTGACTTTATAGATAAATATTTCTTGAACTTAAAATATTGGTTCATCTCATTTTTATTATATCATAATGTCCTCTGTGTCTTCATTTCAATTGTTGGTATTTTATAAAAAGAAAATTGATGTTGATAAATATACTGTCAAAAGAGTTAAATAATGAGTCTAGTACATAAACATTGTGACTTCCATACACTAATGCCCAGTGAAGATATGAAAATACTACTATGGTGGTACCTTGGTGATTATTTAACTAAAAAACAGTGTTGATTATGGTTTATTGTTCACAATCTGCAGAGGATAATAGGTTGACCGTCTCTTAGAAGCTGATAAGTTCCTGGTATCATAGAGGAAATAATTATCATAGATATACTGTGTCAGTCTCTAATAAATATCCACAACAGACACTAACAACTGTCAAGCTCTCTATTCGGGGACTCTATGGTCCTGTATGGGGTTTCTCCAAACCGGATGCCAACAACTTGTATTCATTTCCTAAATGGATGAAGTCACTGCCTCTTGGACAAAGTATGGATTTAATTTACATCCATGCTGCTCCTCCAACAATCATTTCCCTTGAAAACTACGATATGAATTGATATTGATAGTGGACTATTATTAGAATGATGGATGATGGGTTGGTTGTAGCTTATATATATAAAAAACGGACACCAATTCATACCTCATGTGCTCATGGAGGAGGAGAGTGGATAACAATTCTATAATGTAGGGATTGAAATATGAGTCACAATTTAAAGAGCCATGAATCAATGAAGCTGGAAGGACCATTCTTTAATAATAACTATGGTGTGTTTTGTTACAATTGGAGCTTGGAGAATAAGAAAGAGATAAGTATCATTGTAGCCCCTAACAACACCTAATCTCCATTCTGGGAACGTAAACAACAGTAAATGGCAGCTTTATCCAAATCTGGGTGCATTTTGATCAATCTAGGGTGACTTCCTGTGTAGTAGCAGCCCTAAAACAATCTACTTGTGAGGTGGAGGGTTCCAAACATGTTGGAGTAACTACCAAGGCCAGTTTCAACATAGTTGACCTCAAAATCAGAGGTATTTTCATTATACGAGATACTTATGAGTTCCTTTTTTATAATAAGGTTTTTATGATCATGAGGAATAATTAAATGTGAGTTTTCAGGTTCATGTAACCACCAGCTAGATGTTTTCATTCTCACCCAAGTATTATGGAGAATTTACCCACCTCCATGTCTGCTACAACGAAATTACTAGTCCAAATTTATGGATTTAAGCACATGACCAAGGTAACGTCTTTGATTTATCCTATGGTGGGTTGTAACTTTTTGTTGAAGATAAGCACATTCTTGACTTCTCTTGTACAAGTAAGATCAATTTGTTCCGTAATCACCTTAAACATGATGTTTGGATACGATCTTCTATCAATTAGGAAAGAATGTGCAATATTTGCTATTATCCACATATACAAATAGAAGGGAGGATTCTCGTATTCGAGGCTAGTTTCGATTGTAACATTAAATTTCTCTCCAAATTTAGCAACATTAGCGACAATAGATGTTGTTGCTATAGAATTTCCAACTAGTAAGATAGGGATAGCAAGGGATTTATTAAGATTCTACTAATACTCAAGCACTTCAGAGGAGATCTAAGAAGTTCATATTGGCCGAGATGCCAATTCATAGGCTACATTATATAGTGACTAGTTGGTTGGCCTGGTTGCAATCTTTTATGTTAAAACAAGAATTATGATGAATAGTAGGTAAGGATTGTTGTTCTAGGGATAAAAATAGGGCATACCTATTATTCTCACTTCCTTTGTGGTTTCTAGAATTACCAGAAGGATAATTTTGGACGGGCTTGGGTTTAAATTGATTATAAGCTATCTAGATATGATTCATGACAGTATATACTTCATTTTATGATTCTTCTTCCTTAATAACAACCATGTTAGGAAATTATTTCTTTTCTGTAGCTCACTCTTTAGCCACCAAAAATTGCTCACAAGTAGCTGGGTCATGGGATTCCTCATAGAAATTACACCAATGATGGACAAATGCATCTTCAAATTGAGACAGGTTAAGCCTTGTTATTAGGAAAAGAGAAGAATTTGAAATAGGTTTAGGATTAGTAGTCAACCAATGTACAAAAGATGTCATGCATCATTTGCAAGATAACAGTCATGTCATGGGATTGAGATGTTGCCTCCTTGAAATTGTCAAAAAGTCATCTCCTAGATTTACCCTCCAACAATGGTTTGAATCCAAGGGATATGCCTTGGATTCTTTAGGATCTTTGAGGTGAAATGGACATGCACCAAAGAAATGGAAAAGTAAATATGTTCATCCCTATTATGGTCACCAGAAATGTTCATTGTTCTCTCTTTTAATGTATTGTAAGTGATGGGAAATTGAAAAACATCGAATTTATTTTCCTGCTAACATTCTTGTACGAGAACCCTTTTAAAACTCATAAAAAAAATAAACGAAGGGTTTCAAATTCAAGAAAATGGGTCAAATAAAAAACCACTTAGTTGTGTAAAAAAATGTAGCAATGCATGTAACAACGAGAAACAAAGACATATCTTCTAGTGGATATTTACTACCTCATCTACTTGCATTTGAAGGCTTGAATCCTTTGTAGATTTTTCAATTTTCATTTGTGGTAGCTCAAACAACTTCTTAAACAATGAGCACTTGAGATGAAAATTTTAACTTAAAAGAGGCCCCTCAAACTGATGCAACCTATGCATAAATTAAGAAGGGAAAGGCCACTTTCAAGCAAAGGTTGTAGCTCTTCCTTCAACAAATTATCAACATACCATACACGTAGTTCTTTTCTTCCACTGGAGGCAAAGAAACACTAAGTTTGGGCCACTCTAGATGCCACGATTTGATAATAAAATTAACATGAAGAAAAACACCATTGGTTGGGGTTTCCAAGGTGATTATGTAATGTGGTTTAGGATAAAAATTTACTAAAAAAAAACACATACGGGATACCCTTGGATGGTTGAGATTACTGCAATTCATTCACCAATAAGAATATCACTGCACAAACTATGGACAAATTACGTTCAAGCAATACCAAGCCATCCAAGCTTCAAGCTTGATTCCTCCAATGATTCAACCACCAATTTCAAGGCCTCTCCTTTACAATTCAATTCATTACAAAGCAGTTATTACATGAATAAGGAAAAAATTTGAGCCTACTTACAAATGCTTCTCCTTATACATTATCCAATCCAATCTAAATGATACACAATGTAGTAACAAAAATAGTGTTTAAGGGTTACCAATAAATGTTGTATCTACTCCCATGATGCAGTCGGTGAGGGGGGTGCAGGTAAAATGTTGATATAATTGGCATGTTCTAAAGGAATTTACAAAGCTTAGGCCTCGTGGTTTGTTCCCAGTTTTCATCTCTCTTCCATTTGAGGGAATTCTCTATTTTCGATTCCCATCACTCATTTATAGATAAGACAATTGAACATGGAATTCCATATAGGACAATTAACCTAAACTATGAAGTAATAGAATGTATTTCCTTCACATTACTTTAAGGGAATGAGACTATTGCTATCTGTAAATTAAGTGGACATGTCAATTGTCGGCTTAAACTCAATATACCATTGTAAAACCAAGTGAAAAGAGATGTGACCTATCCTAGGTTGTCTATAGCCCATCCAAGGGTGCATACAACCAAAGTGGAAGGGGTTAAAGAAGCTAGGCTAAATCATTTTGAAGGTTCAGTTATGTACAATAGTTCTAGGCTGTAATCTATGGCTGAATGTAACAATTAGGTTGATCGGATGTTTCCTAAAGTGCCAGTCTGCAAGTAACTCTCACAATTCTCGTATATGGCCTAACTAAATGCCAATGGCCTCAATAGACAAGTGATTGTCAATAACCAGGGATAAAATTAGAAGTTTGTCCAAACAATTGCAATAGCTAAATTTTGAGAGCCATTGATCTCAATGCTCATAGTGGAATAAACAATGGATTTTCTATAGTTATTGTCATTCACAAGATCCAAGAAGAAATTGATTTCTGAACTATAACTATAAGCAATGCAGGTTGTAACTTCATCATGTGAATCTATTAAAATACAAATGGGAACAACAATAACCTCACACAAAATTTACACAACAATCACAGGGAAATCACAAAGCGATTCCTGACACAATGTACACCATGTTTACCTTAGAAACCTAAATAGGAAAACCAATATTCAATTGGCTTCCGTTGGTGTTTTATTTCTCGACAAATGTTCACGTTACAATTCCATTTGACTCAAAGGTTCATTCATGGTCTTCAGACATGAATTTGGACAATAATTCCTCAATCTCATCCAAATAATCGATACAAACTTGTGGTGCATGAATTTATTGAAGAATGGATCTATTGGGGGGCCGCTGAAACGATAGGAATCCCCAACCCATGAGATTCCATGAAGTCTAGCATTGGCCTTCTTAGCTTGTCTTTTTCTATCAGCATTTAGTGTATGGTTCTCATGTTTTCATTTCTCTCCTTTTTTTTCTTCTCTTTTTTTTTTGCTTAATTTTTTTTCATGCTTGCTTTGACATTATAATATTATTTGGAGGTATGGACATCGATAAATTTGAAATTCCCCCTTCATTCCATCAACATTGTCTCATATCTCGTCATTATTGACAAACTCTGCTTATATCCCTGAACCTCTTGATTCGTTGAGCCTTGCATTAACCTGAATCGATAGGGAACTGATTTACTTTTTGGATCTAATTCAGATCAATAGGACCATTTTATATTAGTTGCTATAGATATACAAACTCTTAATTGATGTTCCATAAGCACATGGAAAATCATACTTTGACAATTGGTAAGAGGGTTTTATATGTAAAAACATTTAGTCCAATAGCTAAAACTACCTACCCTCTTCTATTGATTTGTGAACCTTTATAAAATATAATGCTACAACCTTTGGTGAATTGAAAATGCAAACACACAAAATCAATCAAGAATTTAGGGATTTCCCATACCCCGTAGGGCATCAGAGTATGCCCAACGAAAGCTGCGTTGCTAGTGCCTTACCAAACGCATTCTACACACCGAATGGAGAATATAACCTTTGGCCATCGATTGGGTACATTATCCACACTAGACCTCATTGGAAAAGACAAGCATACAGAAATCAAATGTTCCAAGATGTTGCGCTGATTGAGCGAGAAGGGCATTTTCTATTGGTGAGATTTATGGTATTTTTGTTTGCATCCTTGGAAGGAGTGAAGGCCTCTTGCTTTTGAGTATGGGCTTCTTACCACTGATCGTCTCTTGATCATGGATTTGCATGCCCTTATTTCAGAGTCCGAGTTGTTTAAGCTTAACATTGGTATGGCAGGGCCCTTTTAGAGGAACTAAAGGTGAAGTTTTGGTTGGCCATTGATGCAATATGACTCCTTTCGTTTGTAAGTAGCTCTTCATTGGAGACGTCCTTTTCTCTGGTTCTTAACACTCATTGGGTATCTAAGGACCCAGAAGAGCGTTGTGCGGCATCTACACAATGTTTGGACTTACGAAATTCTTAAAAGCCGAGGGAATCTGCTTGGCTTGTCATTTGCTAGGGGATTCCATCTAAGGTTAGGTTGGCCAAGATAGGTCTATTGGATGGCCTTTGCCTTGTTTTTCATTTCTTAGATAGCATTAAGCATATTTTTTTGGGAATGACAGTTTTCCAAGCGATGTTGGAGTTGGGTTGGGGATCATGACTTGATGCTTCTTTAGGGTAGAGTGCATTGGCAATCTGCATTATTTGGGAATGGATATGCTTTTTTCCAAGATGATTTTTCTAGCCTTTTCGACATTGCTTGTGGATAGTGATGTTATTTGTTTTATGGAAGCTCAGTTGTAAAATTGTTTCTTTGGGAGGAGGCTAGAACTTTGTTTGCTTTCATTTTAATGTGGAAGGATGAGGCTCGTCACCAAATTTTGGAGAAAGAAAATTGGTTGATCAAAGATGCCTAATCTTTGAATCCCACTAAGTACTCTGCTTTTATTTATTCTTTATTAGCAATCAGAAAGAGGTTATGAGTTCCATTATATATACCCTTCTACTTTTTGCATTTTTTATTATGAATATTTTTCTGAAAATATAAGACATATTCTTAAAAAGAAAGGACAAGTATACACCTAATTTTCCCTATAGGGAACAAGGTAATACCTCTAAGGAAGTTACATAATAGTTCATTCCTCATAAATTAAATTATAATACTGGCCATGAAGTGCAGTTTTAACTTGATTTGAATTAACTCTTTATTATTTATTTGCAGCTTCATGTTGGTTCTATTAAGAGTAAGTTACCACCACTTCATTGTCAGGATAATTTAATTTAAGATTAGCAGAATTGCACTAGTTCTGATAAGGGTAAATCCAACTTAGTAACATAATTTAGATAGTTTCAGTTCAACTAATAGGTGATTCATTAATTTTCTAGCTATGCATTGGATTCTGCTAACTGAATGACTATTCCAAATATGCTAAGACATATTTAACTATGTCTACTTGCACTATCAACTTTTCAGTGTGCCAACATTCTCAACTTTTTAGCACTATCTTACACCCTTTCCAAAAACATTACTTTAATGCCAAGAATTAGAACTTATAATGTGCAACATGAAAAAGCATACCCGTGGGCGAAGAATGTGATCCACATCCAGTATAATGTCTTGTATTTGGAAACCTTTACCATCACCTCTGTAGTGTGAGAATAGTCAGAATGCATGAAGCAAGTTATATGTACGTGGATACGTTGAAAATGGCTTACACCTGTAGTGCAATCTAAAGCATTAGTCTTCATTTTGTTTCCCATAATATAAGGTCGATGCATAAATTCATAAAAACCTAAAATGATCATTGGAATATTAATTGGAACATGAAATCAAAGCTACTAACCAATCATGAAAAGTTCCAATCAAGCCTTTGTCATAGAGTGCAGGTAAAGTATTCCTCAAGCTCGGAGGAATTATATTCATCACCCAAACTGGTTTTATGCTTAAAGCAGCGGAAAATACACCATAGAAAGAGTTCATATCCATTACATTTCAAATATAATATTTACTCACATTCATAAGCTTCCAATATTCACTGACTTGCTTCTGCCAAAATGTTGTGCCTGCACTTAAATTTTCAGCAGTGACTCCTATACAAAACTCCACAAGCTTATCACTTGAAAAATGTCTATATTCCAGATACTATTAATTGCAAGCATATCCAAAATATCATTCTGAAGAGGATTATATAAAAACTTCTTAATAAGGCAAGATGAACCAACAACTTGTCCACAACATTTCAATTCAATCTACTTGTCAATGCAAAGACAAGTCATATAAAACCATTGCTCTTCCCTGGTGCATTGATTCATTACTCTCCTGAACTGATTTGGCCATCAAGAGCCAGCCAAGAACAAACAAAAACACTCGAAATTCCATATTCATTAAGAGTAAAATCTACCCCAACATGTTTCGAGGAAAATGACATTCTTCGAAGAAGGCAAATCGATTTTTTGTTGTGGAATTCTGCCAAACACATGGATCCCATTCTTAATTAAAGTGAAAATAAGCGAGTTTAACTAATGAGAATGTTAGTTTTACTTGAGTGATATGGATGGTTCCTTGAGCATGCCAAAGGCTGCTACACCATTAATGATTCATGCCAATGAGAGGTTATAAATCCCCACCCACTAAATGGAGGGAAATTTCATGCTTAAGAAGCTACCTTCTTAGAATTATAAATTGATTTTACACATAAGCTTGGACTCTATATCCATTATAGCATTTATTCAGATTTTATAGAGCAATTTATTCCAAATCCTAGGTTCATAATGATCCTATTAATTGTTAGCAACATACTAGTATTACAGAGCATTTATAACTATGGGAAACAATACTCTGGTTTATCCATACAAAAATCAATTCAAGCTACATGGGAACCTATAGGAAAAAGGGTTCCATAATTCTAATTTTCAAGAACTTAAAAACTACAGCCATATCTGCCAATTCATACAAGACTAGAATGGTCTAAAGGAAATGCCCCAATACACCAACTACGATTATCATTTCTCAAAAATACATCGCTTCAAGTATGTGCTCATGAGACAAAGGCTCAATTTTGGCTAGGAAAAATGATCATTAAGTCACACGGTTTCCCAAGATGACTACCTCTTTCAGTTAACAAAACTATTATCATTCTAAGCCAACATAATCCAACGAAATTGATAAGTGTTCTCCTATGGCACACTACCAAATAAATTACAACATTTTGTAAATAAAGTAAACCATTGTGGGATAGAGCATAGCAAGAACATTTGCCTCACCATTGCATAAACAAGTTATTTTAATGAAAGAACAGTCTAATTTCCTGGAAATCATATTACTGCACCCATACTTCCTAGAATTTGTTTTCATGGCATGATACTGGGGTCATCCTTAGCATATTTTTGTTATTATCAATTGTGAACAAATAAACTTGAAAATCAATATTTCTCTTTCTCAGGAATCAGGTTGAGGAACTTGAGAAGGAAATTCGAAACCCTAGTTCGCGCAAAGAAGTTTCAAACCCCCAAACACTCAGAAAAAAAAGATCATTGTGCTCTACAGAGATCAAAGATCAAATATCATCCTCTTGGTTGATGTTTGAACTTACCGGATACATCTCGGTCTGCTTTCCGGTGGTCTCGATCTCCTCTAGATGCAAAACTGGGCGCAGAACAGAGACAAGGTCTCGATCTCCTTCAGTTGTATGTGGGTTCTTACTCTTGGCGCAGAACTGGGCGTATAAGTTTGTGGGTCTCCTCTAGGTGAACAAGCACAAGGTCTTGATCTCCTTAAGTCGTATGTGGGTTCCTCTTGTTCTGGCGTGTGGTCTCTTCTGGTGCGTGATCTCGAACTCCTTCTCCTTTGGTTCAGACAACCCTTGAACTAAAACGTGGTTTATCCCTTGAAATGTGTCATGGTTTATCCCATTGCCGGTGAAACCTCACCTCTCGAGGCGCTTTAAGTTGGCCTTTGGACCATCTACATGCAACAACAATACATTGTGAGGGTGCGAGGGTGTTTGGTGGCTTGTGGGCATAGTGCACGACCTATTTTATCAACCTATTGTAAATGAAATGTTCCAAAAGCATGTAGTTAATGTCAATTATAGTCCAAGGACAAGTCGAAATGTGTTTTTTGATTCCAAGGATGGTTAGAAACATGCTCTAAAAATTTCATTTTATAATTCCAATCTAAAATTTAAATGAGTTGTATGTGTTGAATCCCATCATTTAAAAATATACACACCATGAGCTCATAAGTTATGGACGATTATTCCTTTCATTTAAAAACTCCATGAACCATTTTAAGGTTGCGATTGGAAAAATGGTTGTGATCATGGTCATAGTTGACTTGGTAATGGACATTGTGATCAATAGAGCTCTAGTTTACTCTTAGAGGGAAATGATAAGTAATCTCCTATAAAATGATGGTTGCCAATTCTCAAAATTATATTGCAAGATCACAAGGTTTTAAATATGCGAGGTAAAATTGTAAATGTAGGGAACTAGCCTTTCTTCACTGTTCAACATTACATGTCACAACACAACCCAATTACCACCAGTATGAAGTCATAAGGCCTTTCTTTCCCCAAAATACTCTTTTAAATTTGATCTAGGAAACCTGACATTGAAGCTGCAAGGGAGTTCATACTCAGAAGAAGATGATATAAATCCTTCTTGTCAAAACAAATGGGTGAGATTGGGTTTCCCTAGTAGCACTTGCACTTCCCAATGATCTTACTAATGGTATGGACAATGAACACAAGTTCCATAAGTTGTGCTTGTGATAATCTGCAGGGATCTAGCAATTGTAACAAACTCACAATCTAACTCTCAATATTATTTGCGAAGAAGAAAAAGCATGCATTCAATAATCACTCATAAATACAGAATAATGGACAATGTCAATATCATACAATGAATAATGAATGTAGAGATTGTGTTACAATAATGAATGATGAGGCATCATATATGATTTGAATTAGCCAAGTAGGGAATTCGAATTCCGAGCTCAAAGTATAGCATGAATAACTATGGAGATATCATCCAATCGGTAGTATCAGTCATAACTGGTAAGAGTCAGTCAAGTGTGACCAACTGATTCTAACAGAACCATCTAGCCATAAATCAAGGAATGGAGACTCCAAAGTGGGTGCATGAGGCTGTCTAAATCAAATTCTAGCTTGGATAACAATTGAGACATCATCCAATCAATAGTATCAGTCATAAATGGTAATAGTCAGTCAAGTGTGTCTAACTGAGTCTAACAGAACCATCTAGGCATAAATCAAGGAATGGAGACTCCAAGGAGGGCGCATGAGGTTGTCAAACAGTCAGGTGGAACTCCAGAACTAGCTAACTAGAAGCTACAAGCAGTTAGTATGAGAAATCAGTGGAAGAACTACTCAATCAATGCACTAACTGAATCGTAACTCTTGGTAGGTGAGATAAGGTGGCCTAACTGAGTGATAACTGGTGGTAGGTGAGCAAAGGCGCCCAAACTGGCTATGGTAGGTGGGAAAGGCGCACTTTCCATGCAGATAAGTTAAGGAGGGCGCATTAGGTAGCTAGGAGGCCAATTAGGGGCCGTAGACAGGCTTTGGAGAGGTAGAAGCAAGCTCTAGGTGCTGGGAGACCACCATTATGATGACTGGATGCATACAGTGGCATGCAAAGCATGCAGGAAAAGAAAGGAACTGAAGACCTAGAAGCAATCTCAAGGTGCTGGGGAGACCACCATGATGATGACTGGATGCATGCAATGGCATGCAAAGCATGCATATTTGCATGCAGACATGCAAAATATAAAATGATGCTGTGAATATTCCAACACCGTTCGCACGCTATACTATGAGGTAATAACTAAAATCTAAAAAATCGGGCCCTGGTGACTGAGACCAAAGGTCACCCCTTACAATCAATCTAAAATAAACTAAGTGAGGAAAGAGGGAAAACCCAGTGGGAAGAAATCCCTCCCTCAAAATAGACTGAAGGATGCTAATGAAGCATATCATCTCTCGCCCCTGAAGGAGGTAAATGTCCTTCTTTTCCGAAGAAGGCTCAATCGATTTGAAATGGATAAGCAATGTGAGAAGGATGAAACCTTCCATTCTGAAAATCTGATCTGGTTCTTCTATGATCATGTGGATCACCAACCAAATCACTGGCAGATCAGAGTGCAGTGGCTTCCCATCGAGGAAGAGGAGGAATATCAGGTGAGAGATCTTCAAGTTCTTGTGGATCTGGATCTAGCATTCTATCATCATCTCCATCTTCAGATTCTGAATCATGTGAAGATGTATCTACAACTAGCTCATCATCACATCCAAACTCTGAATCTGAAATCTCATGAGGAGAAGCAAGTAGAACTGGCTCATCATCACACACAAACTCTGAATCTGAAATCTCATGTGAAGAAACATGTGAAGCTGATGTCTCATACTCCAAATCTGAACTATCATGTTATGGGGATTCTCTCTCTTGAAACTCATCATCACTCTCAAACTCTGAATCTGAAATCTCATGTGAAGAAGCAAGTGAAACTGGCTCGTCATCACTTCTAAACTCTAAATCTAATGAAGTGGGAACACCATGAAACTGCTTCTGAAGCTGCATGTAGATCTCTGATATCTCCCTTGAGCCATCATAGGTGAGATTTTTACCAAAAGAACTAGAATCTGATGGTGGATCTTCAACAAGATCACTAGTGGATGTAGTAGTGATGGCCCTTTTGGCCATAAGAGTTGAACCAATAGGTGCTAGATCTTCAGGTTCTTGTGGATCTGGATCTAGCATTCACACTTCTTCAAGAGTCCTCTTTTTCTCAATCTTCTTAAATCGATCCTTGCCTTTCAAGCAACCTTTGCAGGTGCCATGAGCAATCTTGTGTCTTAGAAGACCATCAACCACATTTTGAGATAGCTTGTAGTTGAGATGAGATAGTCTACTCTCTTCATGTGCATGAGATCGAAGAGCAAACTCCTTTGAGATAGGTAAGAAGTGTGAAAACTCATAGAGTTTTGTGTCATGATTTGCAAGTCCTTTTGCAATGATTTCCCCTGAAACCATGTGTTGTACCTCAAACTCATTTGGAGAAAAGATCACTCTTTTTGGATCTCTAGTATGAGTCATTTGATACACTAAAAGAACATTAACTGCAAGAGAAGGAACATAAAGCACATCAGAAAAATAGCCATGGTCAAGATAGATTTTTCCAATCCCCTGAGAGGAGACTTCTGAATCATTGCCCAATCTGATGGAAGGGATAACTGAGCTTTCAAAACTGGAGAAGAGATCTTGGAGGAATACATGTGTCTTGATGCTCCTGAATCCATGATAAAGGAAGAATCTGTTGATGCCCTTTCCATGCCGGCATGGCATTTTTCTTTTTCTTCGGATCTAGAAGGTTCAATATCAAGATCTTTCTTCCTTGTACATGTAGGTACAGGAATATTGTTCTTCTCAAGTAACTGAGCCATCAAATCTATAGTCTTCTTCATGCAAGTACTCTCAGGATGGAATCCTCTATGACAATATGTGCACTTGGATCTTTCCTTCTGAGAATGCTTGGTCTTCCTTGATTTCAAAGCCCTATCTGACTCATATGGACTATCTTTAGGCTTTGTATCATTCAATCTCTTATTAGAAATATTTTTCTTGTCTTTACCATTCGCCCTTTTGGCCTCAGTAGCTGTAAGGTCCGAATCCAACTTGGTTTTGATCATTCCCATAGAGATTAAATTCTCTTCCCCTTGAGTAAGAGATTGGATGAAGTCATCAAGTGAGGGAAACTTCCATTTTGGAATGAACATATTAGCTGATTGGAAAGTAGAGACAAAAACTGAGTAGTTTTCCCCCAACTTTGAGAGAATGGAAAGAATAAGCTACTTGTCTTCTTTCACTATCTCATATCTTTTCAACTGTGATATCAAGCTTTTGAACTTGGTGACGAAGGCATTGATAGATTCAAAACTGTCAGGACTAAAACATATGGGCTCATTCTCCAATTTGTGTCCTTTCATATCATCTTTCTATCCAAAAAGGGATTCGATCTTGTCCCAAAACTCTTTAGGAGATGTAAGATCGATGACATGGAAGTGACGATCATCAGAAATTGAGAGAAGGAGGAGACCAACTGCTTCATCAAGCCTATCCAAGTACTTGGACTTTTCAACTGCACTGAGAGGTTCTATCATCATTCCGTTCAGTATTCGAGTGAAGCCCTTGGTTCTCATGAAGAGAGCCATCTTGTATTTCCACTCAACATTGTTGGAAGATGTGAGATTTAGATCCATCTGAAATAGAGAAATTCGAATAGTTGAAGAAGATTCCGAATGGGTGAATATGCCTGCAAAACAAGAGAATTTTTGCTGATGGAGAATGCTCCACTTCGACTGAACACTACCTTAAGGAAACTTGGCACATAGACTAAGTCCTTCACACCTGGCTATACCTCAGTGGATTTCTTCAATGAATTCAAGTAATAGCACCAGGATTTGCTGTGGAAACTCAGAGGCTTCTAGTGCACAAGTGAAAGATAGTTGCTCAAAGAAATGCTGCAACTGCTGCTTCTGCAGCTGCTACAATTGGAATAGCTGCTTACTGCTCTGATACCATGTGATAATCTGTAGGGATCTAGCAACTGTAACAAACTCACAATCTAACTCTCAAGATTATTTGCAAAGAAGAAGAAGCATGCATTCAATAATCAGTCATAAACACAGAATAATGGACAATGTCAATATCATACAATGAATAATGAATGTAGAGAATGTGTTACAATAATCAATGATGAGGCATCATATAGGATTCGAATTAGCCAAGTAGGGCATTGGAATTCCTAGCTCAAAGTATAGCATGAATAACTATGGAGATATCATCCAATCGCTAGTATCAGTCATAACTACTAAGAGTCAGTCAAGTGTGCCCAATTGAGTCTAACAAAACCATCTAGCCATAAATCAGGGAATGGGGACTCCAAAGTGGGTGCATGAGGCTGTCTAACTCAAAGTCTAGCTTGTATAACAATGGAGACATCATCTACTCAATAGTATCAGTCATAAATGCTATTAGTTAGTCAAGTGTGTCTAACTGAGTCTAACATAACCATCTAGGCATAAATCAAGGAATGGAGACTCCAAGGAGGGCGCATGAGGCTGTCAAATAGTCAAGTGGAACTCCAGAATTAGCTAACTAGAAGCTACAAGCAATCAGTATGAGCAATCAGTGGAATAACTACTCAATCAATGCACTAACTGAATCATAACTCCTGGTAGGTGAGATAAGGTGCCCTAACTGAGTGATAATTGGTGGTAGGTGAGCAAAGGCACCCAAACTGGCTGTGGTAGGTGGGAAAGGCACTCTTTCCATGAAGAGAAGTCAAGGAGGGTGCATTAGGTAGGTAGGAGGCCAATTAGGGGCTATAGACAGGTTGTGGTGTGAAGAACCTGCAACAATTAATTAATAAGAATATGTGAAATATCATAAATGACAGAACTCAGAATCACTTTTATATTGATCGTAAGCCACTTCTAGGGGGCAACCTCCTTTGAGCAAGCTCAATACAAATAACTTCACGGTACCTTCATAGGCCTCAACACACACTTATATACTAAGTCTAGGCACCAATACTATGGGTCAAAACCATGGGCCACTACAAACTAAGGATCAACAATACTATGAGTGACTTACAAAGCATATGCGCCAACAACAATAACATAAACTATTGATCAACAAATACTACGGATGACTTACAAATCATATGCGTCCAACAACAATATACTAACAAAGTAAAGACATGGGTTCCTAACATCCCCTCCCCCTTAAAGAAATATTTTTCCACAAAGCTTTAGATGTGGAAATTGTTGTTGAATCTGAAGGAGTGGTTCCCATGTAGCATCCTCTGGTTACATGCCGTGCCATTGAATTAAGACCTCTGTGATAGAGCGAGAGCGAAGCTGACGAGTGCACCGATTGAGGACAGCCTCCGGCTCCAAAAGGATGGATCTTTCATTATCCAGTTCGGGTAAAATAGTTTGTCCATTGATGTTGGTGCCAAGAACTTTCTTCAGACAAGAGACATGAAATACTGGATGAATGCGGGAAGGAGGAAGTTTCAATTTATAAGCAACGGACCCAATCTTCTGAAGAATTCAATATGGCCCATAAAACTTTGGAGTGAGCTTATGACGCCCTTTGAGTTTTAGGGAGGATTTCTTATACGGATGGAGACGAAGAAAAACCATATCGCCTTCTTGAAAAGTGCACTCAGAACGGTGCTGATCAGCTTGTTGCTTCATGTAATTTCTTGCCATGTGAAGATTGTCCCGCAAAATGTGAAGAATCTGATTACGGTTTCAAAGGACCGTGTCAACTTCCTGAACTGGTGAACTGTTGGGGGTGTATGGAAGAAGAACTGGAGGTGCTTGACCATAGATTGCTTCATATGGGGTCTTTTTAGAGGCAGTGTGGTAAGAGGTATTATACCACCATTCAGCGAGAGGGAGCCACTTTTCCCATTGATGTTGTTGTTCAGAGGTGAAGCAACGAAGATAAGTTTCCAAGCATTTATTTATAATTTCAGTATGACCATTTGTTTGTGGGTGATACCCTGAACTCATCTTCAATTTGGTGCTAGTGTGGCGAAATAGTTCTGTTCAAAAATGACTAGTGAAAGTTGCATCACGATCCAAGACAATGGAAGAAGGGATGCCATGAAGACGAAAGATCTGGTCCAGGAAACTTTGAGCGACTGAGGAGGTTGTATAGGGATGGATGAGAGCACGAAATGACTATATTTGGAGAGGAGATCAACCGCAACGAGAATCACTATATTCCCACCAGATTTAGTGAGCCCATTCAATGAAATCCATAGAAATATCTGTCGAAATCCGTGTAGGTATGGGAAAGGGTTTGAGCAATCCTAGAAGGAGTGTCGTTTCACCCTTATTGCGCTGGAAGGTATCACATTTAGCCACCATCTGTTGAATTGTACTCTTCATGCCTTGCCAAAATAAGTTACGCCGTGCACGTTCATACGTTTTGAGGAACCTAGAGTGCCCTACCGATGGAGAAGCATGGAGTTCATAGAAGATAGCCTGTTGAATATCTGTGCTCTGGGGAAGCACCAGACGACCCTTGTATCTCAGAGAAGCACCATCCCAAGAGTAATGTGGTACAGCAAAAGGGTTGTTGGTCAAGCATTCGATGATTTGAGATAAGGAAGAGTCATTGACATAACCCTATTGAACAGATTGCAACCAATTTGGAATAGGCATAGAAATAGCTGAAAGAGAACCTTGGGCATCAAATGTGCGAGAAAGAGCATCTACCACAATATTGTCCTTACCCTTCTTGTAAGTTATCTCATAGTCATAACCCATGAGTTTGCTAACCCATGTCTGTTGTGCTGGGGAGGAGACACACTGTTCCAAGAAATATTTCAGACTCTGGTGATCAGTCTTGATGCAGAAATGATTCCCTAAGAGGTATGGTCGCCACTTCAGTACTGCATGCAAAAGAGCCATCATTTCCTTCTCATATGTAGATGCAGCTAAATTCTTACCTGAAAGGGCTTTGCTGGTGAATGTAATGAGGTGTTCATCTTGAAGGAGAATAGCACCAAGTCCATTGTCGCAAGCATCACTCTCAATAGTGAAGGGCTTGGAAAAATCGGGCATAGCTAGAACAGGTGTAGTACACATAGCTTGTTTTAGTTTGTCAAATGCACCCTGATCAACAGGTGTCCAGGTAAAAGCATCATTTTTCAATATAGTAGTTAATGGAGCTATAATCTTCCCATTATCCTTGACAAACTTGCAGTAGTAGCTAGTCAACCCCAAAAAACCACGAAGGCTCTTGTGTATGAGGTTGCGGCCAATTGTTCATGGCATCGATTTTGGCAGGATCCACGCGAAACTCTTGTGCTGAGATAATGTGCCCGAGATACTCAACTTCCTTCTATCCAAAAACACATTTATACTACTTGGCATGGAGATGATGGTCAGAGAAAAGTTGCATGACAAGATCCATATGTTGGAGATGTTCAGCCCATGTTTTACTGTAGATGAGGATATCATCAAAGAATACCAGAATGAATTTCCGCAAGTAGGGCCAAAATATTTTATTCATTAAGGCCTGGAATGTGGAAGGAGCATTAGTGAGGCCAAAGGGCATGACCAAAAACTCATAATGGCCATCATGTGTGCGGAAAGCTGTTTTAGGGATATCATCCTCATGAACCCGAATTTGATGATACCCAGAACGAAGATCCAACGTGGAGAAAAATTGAGCCACATGAAGCTCATCAACAATAGGATTTGGAAATTTTCCTTGATGGTGAGGTGATTAAGTGCTCGGAAGTCAATGCAGCAGCGCCATGACCCATCTTTTTTGCGGATAAGAAGAACTGGAGAAGAAAAGGAACTAGTGATTGGGCGAATAATACCTTGCTTCAATAAGTCCCAAACGAGCATTTCAATCTCCATTTTTTGGTGAAATGGGTAGCAATAGGGCCTGATGTGGGGAGGAACGCTGCCAGGAAGGAGATGAATATGATGGTCTTCTGGCCTTGAAGGCGGCAATCCCATTGGTTCCGCAAAGACACCTGTATATCGATCCGAAATTTGTTGTAGATCCAAAGGAGTAGTGGAGACCGCTGATGATTGCATCTTAATGGAATGGATCTGAGCGATGACACCATGTTAATTCTTCTTAAGGAGTTTTTCCATACGATGTGAACTGATGATGCTGAGAGACCCTGGTTGTAATCCTTTCAATGTGTGTTTTTTTCCATTGAGGGAAAACTGCATCCAAAGTTCAACAAAATCCCATAAGATAGGGCCAAGTGTGCGTAGCCATTGAGCGCCCAAAACCACATCACATCCGCATAAGGTCAAGAAAAACATGTAAGAGCGCAAGGTATAATCTCCCATAGAGATACGCACATTTCGACACTTCCCTTTGCAAGGTATGGTGCCCCCATTGGCAACCATGACTTCAAAGTTGGAGCAAGGATGGATAAAACAATTAGCTTGTTTGGCAATCTGAGGGTCAATGAAATTATGAGTGCTACCAGAATCAATGAGTATTGTAAGAGGAAGCTTCTTGAAGTAACCCCTAACCTGCATTGTTTGGGGGGTGGTGATTCTAGCTAAAGCATGGAGAGATATCTATGGTTGGTCGTCCTGAGATAGAGGGTCAATAGGTAGTTCTTGAATGTCGACCTGAGCGTCCATTGTATCTGGACCTTTCTCACCAATTTTAGAGGTAGGTGGAGAATCCACATCCAAGAGATAGAGATTTTGCTGAACACATCTATGTCCCCGAGTGAATTTTTCATCACAGTTATAGCAAAGCCCCTTTTCTCTGCATGCTTGCATCTCTGTTTCAGACAAATGCTTGATAGGACATGGTCGAGGAGCCTACAGTATGGGTGGTCAGTGAGAACCCATATTTCGGAAGGGAACAAAAGTGGGCTTGGAGCGTTGTTGGGATGCAATCTTGTCTTCTGCAAACTTAGCCAACCCTAGGGCTTCCATCATTGTGTTGGGACATAAAATTTTGACCTCAGAGCGAATGGCATCCTTTAGACCACTGATAAAACAACTCCGGTAAAAGTCATCAGACAATCCTTTAGTGTGGTTGGCTAGTTTCTCAAATTTGGTTTGATACTCTCTCACAGTGCCAATTTGGCAAAGTTTAGTGAGGGCTCCTGTGAAGTCATCAAAAGCACTGGGACCAAATCGTTTCAAAAGGAGCTTGCAAAAGTATGTCCATTTTGGCTCTTCATGAGCCTTGATGTACCAACAGTACCATTGAAGAGCTTCCTATTCCAAATGAAAGGATGCAAGCGGAAATTTGTTGACATCAAAAGTATTATGTAGACTGAAATACTGTTCTGCACGATAGATCCATCCAGTTGGATCAGTACCATTGAAGCTAGGAAAATCAAGCTTCGGACCACGGAAATTGTTGGAAGAAGAGAAACCATTGTCTGATGAAGACTCAGACTGCCGTTTGTTGTTCATAGGTGAATGTTCAAGATGGAGGCCAAGAAATTTTTCATCAAGATCCTGGAGTTTGGCTTGGATGGCTACAAGTGCTTCTTCCATGGTTTTTTCTCCTACGCAGGGGACAACCATAACGAGGAGTTTTTTTTTGTTTAATGGGTTGACTGGGTAGAAAAACAAAAATAGAAACTGCTTCGGTAAAGGAAAATCTTGATTTGGGAAAAAATATGATGGGTAATTGGGGTTTGATTAGGTTTTGGACACTCTCGAATGGACAGGGAAGAAAAAAATGAGGATTTCAGAAGCGGGGTGAAAGAATGGGAAAATTTGGCAGAGGGGGACAAAGAAGTAGAATTAGGAAAGGAACTCTGTGGTAAAATTTGAAGGTGCTAGGGTGAAATCTGAGTAAGTTATGGCAAACACTAAAAATAGACAAATGTGGGATTTTGGGCTTTGGGAAGTGGAATTGGGGATAGGGTCCTCAGGAATGAAATATGCAGAATGGGATTACAGGGGTTCCCAGGAATTTTCAAGGGAAACGAAGTGAAAACAAGGGAGATATGGAGAAAAATTTGATTTTATTTTTATTTTTATTTATTTGTTTATTTTATTTATTTATTTTTATTTTTATTTTTTATTTTTTTTTCAGAATGGAGCAGCTACGGCTCGAAAGGGATTTGAAATACATAGAACTGCAACGGATGGATCTGGAACAACTTTCAGAATGGATCTGACGGTTGGATCTGAAATGGCGCAACAACGATCGACAACAATTCAGCTAAAAATAGATATGGACCCCAGGTATGTGTGGCTTCCTAAAAGTTCAGGGATTTCACTCGGCCACCAATGCTGTCTGACGGCTTGCGTATTGGGGAAGTACCCCTCACTGCATGGCTCAGGTAAAACTAATAACCGCTTTGCCACAAATGACAGCTCTTGGTTTACCTCACGGGTGGGAACTGGTCAATCAGGTAGGGGTCGTTGCCCTTTTCGTTGGTAGGTCCTCTCAATGGGCCAGTTACCTTGGGGTTCCTATGGTACTCCTCACAATGAGTTTTAGGCCTTATGCCCAAGTACTTCCCACAGTTAAACGGATGGGGATTATTCCCAAATTTGAACCTGCAACAGATGCGAAAAAAAATTTAGCAGAAATTTCACCCAGCGAGCCCAAAAAAGTGCTCTGATACCAGATGTGAAGAACCTGCAACAATTAATTAATAAGAATATGCGAAATAGCAGAAATGACAGAACTCAGAATCACTTTTATATTGATCGCAGGCCACTTCGAGGGGGCAACCTCCTTTGAGCAAGCTCAATACAAATAACTTCACAGCACCTTCATAGGCCTCAACACACACTTATATACTAAGTCTAGGCGCCAATACTATGGGTCAAAACCATGGGCCACTACAAACTATGGATCAACAATACTATGGGCGACTTACAAAGCATATGCGCCAACAACAATAACATAAACTATTGATCAACAAATACTACGGGACGACTTACAAAGCATATGCTCCCAACAACAATATACTAACAAAGTAAAGACATGGGTTCCTAACATGTGGAGAGCTAGAATCAAGATCTAGGTGCTAGGAGACCACCATGATGATGACTGGATGCATGCAGATTTGCATGCAGCCAAAGACAGAAACTGGAGATCTAGAAGCAATCTGCAGGTGCTGGGGAGACCACCATGATGATGACTGGATGCATGCAGATTTGCATGTAGGCATGCACAATATAAAATGATAGTGTGAATATTCGAACAGTGCTAAGGAAATGATCTATATAAAAATGAATTTTCAATTGATTCAAAGTAAATTAGAATGTTTATGTTGTCTTATTCCATTTGTTTATGTTCTAACATTATATTGGATATTTATGTAAGCCAAGTTTCCTCTTATAAAAAAGAGCCATGGCTAAATATACAATGCACCACAATAGACCCCTATGAGTACCTATGAATGTGTATGTGTGGTAGGTTTGTAGTAAATAGTTTAAGATCAAAAGTATTTAGCATTCCATTGTTTCAAAGGGATGAATATGTAAAAATGATTAGAGAAGCATGACACCAACATCATCACAAACCATTTTTTTGTTGGTTTAGCCACTGGCGATGGAAGGTAAAATGCTACAAATCCTTCCATTGTGATTAATGGAGACGGTGTAGCTACTTCATATTATTGAATTGATATGGTAGTGACATATGAAATATATAAAATATCATCAATCATCACGTCACAATGGGTAGGATATTTTCTAATGCCATTGGTTTTGGATGACGATGATTTCGATAGGTGTCACTCCCTTAAAATACACATCCAGTGTAATTAGGAAATAACATTGCACAAATATATGTATTTTACAATTTAGTATGGGGATATGTGTTACTAGTGAGAGTGATGAGTTTAACATAACATCACAATGAATTTTCACATTGAAAAGTAATATACTTTAATAAGAATAAATCTAGATCCAATTTAGGTTCAGATAGATCAAATCTCTCAAAGATGAAAACATTTACATAAAGATAGATCAAATATCTCAAGATGAAAATATTTACATAAGATTTTGTAATGTCAAAAATGTTTGCACCTTAGGGATTTGATCCCTCCTGTATGTTGATAGATCCAAGGTTAAAATTAACTTAGGCTAATCATTGTTCATTAATCACATAACAATATGTGTTCTTAAAATACTATGAATTCTTAACATTATTAAATAATAATAGAAAATTATGTCATTTGTAAATGGCCATTATTTGAATAAATAAATAGAGATACATAGTGAACAAAATACCCATTTACATTTTGATATGGTATCACCCTTGTTAATGGAAATTGGGTTGGATATTAAGATAATAAGATATCTAATTTAGTGTGGAAGGATCTCCCATAGAACCATTAAAAGATGATGTTGATTTGCATAGAAATATGGGCACAATAGATGTAGAGGAGGTTATTACTAATATGATAACATATTGGAGTGGGTATGTTATATGCAATATGTGTTAGCAATAGTATGATATGAAGTATGGAACATGGTGTCTTCAAGATCTCATATGGTCCTTTGTTTCTAATTCTTTTACTCTATCGTTTGGTTGTTACAATCTTATATGGGGACGATTTTGGGAGACTTTTAAACTCCTTCGAAATATCCTTTAAGTTTGCATCATCCAATGAATCGAGTTCTTGGGAATCTATTTCATCCTTTTATGTTTACCCCTCTACTAACCCATTAATACTCCAATTCAACCAATCCAAAGTGGCTTCAAACCCGAAAGTGGTAAAATTCCATGCCCATTAATATTCCATGTCATCTTCATTTGATCCATGGAGCGTGTCTGTAAGTGACAATTACAAGTGGGAGCCAACGGAATGAACAACACAAATAAATAATTTACACAGATAAAAACTAGAGGCAACAAGAATTATGTAGTAAAACTCTCAAAGAGGCAAACATTTATGGAGAAACATAAAATGTGTATCTTTTCTCAACAAAAGAAATGTTACCTCCATTGCATGGGAAAAAAAGTGACCCTACATGTTTTTATATAAAGATCATGGATCAATAAAGAGATAAGACATAAATAAATTGTTGTGAATTCTAAGAATATGAGCATCATTGGATTACCTAAGCATAGGATGAAATAATGACGAAAGTTCATTGCTATAGCGAGGAAAGTTCATTTCTATTGCGACGAAAGGTCTATACCGTCGCTATAGCGACGCTCGGCGGGGGAATTTTCAAAATTTTCCAAAAATTTAAACTGTTTTTCCACAAAAACATCGATTTTAATTGTTTCATGGAAAAATTTCATGGGACTTTTGAGCCATATGTAGTAGTGATACAAGTTGAGTGTCCTCACAGTTTCTTAACAAAACCTAATGTTGAGCGAATACATGATTTGTCTTATCAGTCCTTCACACAAACATTCTTTTTTTTTAAACTAATGACAAACCAATACTCACTTCATCTTAATAGGAATTCACATCATCACTCACACATCTCTTATTTTATTATTATTGGTTTGTTATTATTAGGTTCGTTTGTTAGACAATGCACCTCCCTCCCCTTCCTTCTTTTGTTAGTAGGTGAGAGAGTTTTATTATCTTAATTATATTAACTTCCTTCTTCTCATTGCATGCTACATGAGTATAGTAATGGTCTTATTGTAACTTCCATAACTCATTTTCCGCAATGACTTCAAATTAATATAAACCACAATGACATCTAATAGATGCTTGTTGGAAAAGAATCCCCCAACTTCAAATTTATGTAATTTTTACTTAAAATCCACCAACTTTGTTACTTTAACTGTTATATGCATTATTATTATATCATTTATATAATGGTGTATTACATACTATTATATTTATTATATAATGTGTCCATTACAGGTTTTAATGCCCCAGTGATAGATTCACCAAGTTCCCTTTAAAGGATTAAGTAGGAAACTTGCAACTTTTCATAAAATGATGAATGTATCCCTCATCGAAGAACTGTCAACTTCATTGGACTCATGAGAATGTATTCTAGCTAGGGAGATCTCTCTCTCATGGGTCCATCGCTCGGTGCTCATCTTGTTCAGTGATATTAGGAACTAGGTTTTTGCTTAGTAATAGATTATAAGTTTTTTGCATGATTAGGTAAACTATGTAAAATAATCAACCTTGGTACCGTGGGTAGTGTTCCCATGCTGAACATTCCCAAACAAACATGTAGGAGATTTAAAAACTCAATTCCAATGCTTGGTTGGGTTTTTATGCGCTAATGAAAAATTCACCAAGTGTCCCTAAAAGGATTAAGGAGGAAACATACAACTAACCATTAAATGATTATCATGGCATGGATCGATGAATTGTCAGTTCCGTTGGGATCATGACAATGCATTCTAGCTAGGGGGACCTCTCTCTTGTGGATCCATCACTTGGTGCTTGCCTTATTCAATGATCTCTAGAACTAGGGTTTTTTTTAGTAAGAGAATATGCATCTTTTGAAGGATTAGGTCAAGTAATGAAACTCCTTTATCTTGGGACCATGAGTACTATTCCAATGTCAAAAATTCCCAAACACACATACAAGATCTTATGGAACTCAATTCCAATATTTGGTTGGGTTTTAATTCCCTAATGATATATTCACCAAGTATCTCTTAAAGGATTAAAGAGGTGACCCGCAACACACCATAAAATGATTACCATGGCCCAGATCGATGAACCTTTTAATCTATTAGATTCATGGCAATGCATTCCATCTTGGAGTACCTCTCTCCCATGGTTCCATCACATGTTTCTCATCGTGTTTAGTGATCTTAGGAACTAGGGTTTTGCTAAATAAGAGACTACGCATTCTTTACATGACTAGGTCAAGTACTAAAAATCCTCAACCTTGGGACCTTGGGTAATTTTCCCATGTCAAACTTGCCTAAATACACATGCAAGATCTTACATAACTCAATTCTAATGCTTGGTTTGATTTTTCTACCCTAATGACATATTAACCAATATTCCTTGAAAGGATTAAGGAGGCAAACTACAACTCACCATAAAATAATCATCATGGTTTTGATCGATGAACTATTGCCTTTGTTGGGCTCATGGAAATGAATTCCAAATAGGGGGCCCTATCTTGCATGGGTCCATTGCTTGGTGGTCATCTTGTTCAATGATACCAAGAACTAGGGTTTTTCTTAGTAAGAGACTATGCATCTTTTGCATGATTATGTGAACTATTGAAAATCATAAACCTTGGGACTGTGGTTATTGTTCCCATGTCAAACATATCGAAACAAACATTCAAGAGCTTACAAAACTTAGTGATGATGCCCAATTAGGTTTGTATTCCCTAATGACATATTCACTAAGTGTCCATAAAAGGATTAAGGAGGTGGCCTGGAACTTGGCATAATGTGATGAACATGACTCAAGTCGATGAATGTTAACTCCATTGGGATCATGCCAATGCATACAAGCTATGCCTAATGCTCATCATGTACAATGATCTCTGGAACTATGGTTTTTCTCATTAAGAGACTATGCACTTTTGGCATGATTAGGTCAAGTATTGAAACTACTCAACCTTGGGATGGTGGGTAGTGTAACCATCTTGAAAATGCCAAAACACACATGTAGTATATTATGGATCTCAATTCTGATGCATGATTGGGTTTTTATGCCCTAATGACATATTCACCAAGTGTACATGAAGGCTTAAGGAGGTGAGCTGCAACTCACCATAAAATGATCCCCTAGCTCTAATCAATGAACTGTTGACTCCATTGGGCTTGTGGAAATGCATTAAATCGAGGGGAACCTCTCTCCCATGGGTCCATTTCACAATGTTCATCTAGTTTAGGGATATCAAGAACTAGGGTTTCATTTAGTAAGAGACTATGTATTTTTGCATAATTAGGTCAACTAGTAAAACTTGTCGACCATGGGATCGTGAGGTCTTGTTAAATGATCTAAGAAACTAGGGTTTTTCACAGTTTCTCTTTCAAGGATAAACTAGGGTTACCCTCATGTGACATGATGTTTAAAAAAAAATATGAAGGTGATTTTCAAGGTGCTCATCATATCTTTTGTTTACCTTTTTTAACTAAGTAAAAGTTCATATTATTTGTTATGTCTTATGTATGGAATGACATGTCCTTGAATTTGTTTATTTTACATACTGTATAGTAGGGAATTACTTACTCGATATTAGAGTTAATTTATATTTTTATTTGGAACTTGATTGAGATAAACCTCAAGTGGGTACCTTTTGGTAAATATAGGTTCCAAAAATCGAACACTAGATTGGTGACCATACTAGGGATGAAACCCTTATTCCATCCTTGGTTGCATGTGCGCCCCATTAAGCGATATATGTCAAGTATGTGTTATACGTTTTTTTTTTTTGGCATCAGTATTTCTTAAACACTCCCTAGAGTTGGTTCACTTACTTGGTGCTTCATCGAATTTAAAGCTTGTCATTGGCACTATTGTTGATGTTCATTGGCACCAAAATGCATTGTCATACTAAACACAAAATTTCCTTGGCATTAGTGCTAATAAAACACCTGTTTTTGGAAACTCATGCTTAAGAAAATATTAATCATTGCACCTTGTCATACACTTTGGATACAACCTAAATCGATATGCCCACCTTGGTCAATAATAGTTCCCATTATGTGTCATCCTTATGTATGGTATGATTAAGCTTACACATGTGACACGATTGATTGAAGTTAATATAAGATAAACAATTTGGATAGTGTGAGGTATTGTCTAACCTTGACAACTATAAAGTGTGGAATCTCTTATAAGCATGAAAACTTGGTTGTGATCCTAGATATCATAACTCTCTTTTGGGACATTGAAATATATATCAATGTTTGCTGGTTTTTCTAAGTGATAACTATATTTTCCTAAGAAAGGGGTGTTGTATGAGCGTAGAAAATCCACATTGAAAATTGGATGAAAATACATAAAAGGTGCTAGGTCGAACTCAAATGCATTGTAACCCAAGTATTTGAAAATGATGAAAGGCCCATAAGGAAGAGTGATAATATTACAAAGAGGGTCTATGGGGCCTTGCTATTAACTTGATTCAAATAAAACTTCGTAAAAGAGTTGGCATCAAGAATACTCATTTAACTGATTTAACCCAAGATTTCTATGTTTTCAATGAAGGGATATCATTCGGACAACATAGCTATTCAAGCAACAACACATAATTTACTCTTTCAATGCAAAATAACATGGCACAATCAAGCTTGTAATTAAGTGAATCATGAAAAATATTTCTATCTCTTCCTCCCACTAATGATCAACACTCTAAAGTTCTTTTAATATCTTTCACACCAATCTAACTTCTATTTAGTACTTTTTTTCCAAATGAAACAATGATATATCGATTTCTTGGATGATGGAAACGTTATGGAATGAAAGGGACTCAACATCCTAACACCGAGGATGTGAATAATTCACCAATGGGTGAATCAATCTTGTGTGAAACTACAAATCCATAAGAATACATCAAAACCTAGGAACGCTTCATCAAGAAACCAAACACACTACATATGTTTTCAATCCAATTTTTTAAATGGACATGAATTCCATTATCCTATGAGGAATTGTACATATCTCTAGATCTGAAGGAAAATATCTCCTACTCATAGGGATGACTCTAGACATATTTGAACCTACAAACAAATGGAGAATGAGAGAGGAACATCCCCAATATAAAGATGAGATATAAATGCAAGGAATAGTCTAAATTCAATGAAGAAGAAGGAAGAATAAGGAAAAATAATTTCATTCTAAGGTAGTCTAGGATTTATGTTGAAGAAAATATTATCCAATACTAGCAAAAAGAAAAATCTTTGGGTTCATGAGCTAGTGATCATATCACTTGGTTTGGAGTTTAAAATCATTTGGATGGACATATGAAATATGCATTAAAATCCCTTGGAGAATAAATGGTGGATTTCGTTTGGATATTCTCTTCATTGAAATTGAATAAAAAAATTGTGGATGATAGTAATATTATTGTTATTGAGTAAACTAGTACTTACTAGCAAAATTGGTCTTTGGGTGCCATATGCTCTTATGATGAAAACATGGCTAAAAATTCCACTTTGCCTTGAAACTAAACTAGAATCAAATAAATAAAGAATAATGTACTTAATATTATCGTATGGTGTAAGCGACCATAATTAATCACTATAATCTTATTTTCCCCTTGGTATTTTCATATCACCACACTTATTGTTGAGTTTTAGGTGCCAAATCATGCAACAATGTAATGCAATATTGAATGTTTCCATAGTATGATATTATGCTATTAGATGTAGCATGATGTATGCACATCCTTAAGAGCATAGGTAAGAGATACACCTGAAACTATGTAGTAAATTGAAAGGGTATCGTCCTTGTGTTGGATGGGGCATCTTGGAGTAGCAAGTCATGTCTATGCTCGAGGAACCTCAAAAGGAACATAAAATGACCTTGAAATTCACTGTAGTATAAGGCCACACTCTTTGTAATGGTATTCATTGATGACCACTAGGGAATAGGTTCCAAGGCCTGAGATGAATGACCATGGGCGTGTCTTATTATCACAGATTGAACTACCTATATGTACATTAGTACTATTATAAATTAATATGTTGTTTCAAAATTTTCTTATAAGCATGTTATGAAAATTGATATGATTTCTTTTATGTTTAAAAGAAAATTGAAAATGACATGTACTTGGGAAGAAGTCACTACCATACATGAAGTATGGATGTGGATGTAATATATGGAAAATTTATGTGCCATGAAAAGAAATATGTGAATATTCTATCTTAGATTATGATTTATATATTCAATTTATGGTTGAAAGATATTTTAGGTGCGGGATTATTACAAAGTGAAGCCTTGTAACTTAAATTGAACTCTAAAAGAGTTGAGATGAAAAGGTAGCAACAAGACGTTCCAAAGGAAACTATTACTTGTGTTCCTTTTGATTTTGAATAATCATGTGTCTTCATATGTTCTATGCTAAAATTTTGGGAAATACCTTGTATTGTTTGTGTGAAGAATAGGTTATGAAAGGAAAGAAGCCTTAAGACATCCAAAAGATATGCTAAATCTATAGAAGTTCGGAAAAGTAAGCAAAAATATCTGAAGACTGTATTTTGTAAAGACAATTGAAAGTTGAAGGCAAAGTTTCGAATGGAATGAACACTGAGGACGGTGTTATTTTTAAAGTGGAGGGATGTAATATCCCTCTTTTACCCATATACTTTTCTAACCAAAAATGTCATAGTGTGCCAATTCTGAGTGAGGAGCTCAATTCAAAGGCCCCACTAGTAAAATTTGTAAGTATTGTTGTGATTTCCTAAGCTATAATTTGAATTTGTAGACATAGGTGTAATGTCCCTACCATAGCCCCATTATGGTCATTCAACTAACCCATATAATTCCCATGGGTTTGAGTGGAAATAAATTAGTCAGGGAATTAATTCTCCTATAGTCACTATGCACATTAAAATTAAATCAGGAAGGAGGCTCATGTAGGCCACAATTTTGCAATAATAATAGCCATACAATTGTTAATAAGGTGGAAATAGTCCAATCAGCCTAAGAGGGAACATAGGAGAGTGATTGGTCTCCACTTGTGAAGTAATTCCCATCCAACGTGGAGGGAATCCAATCATGAATGCATCTTTGGAATTGTAACATCCTAGGATAAAAATAGATCAAGGAGGGCACACTAGTGGAAGTGTAACCGCTAAGGAATATCATGAATCACAATTAGGATAAAAATAGACCAAGAGGGTGCACTACTGGACTGTAACTCCCAAGGAATCTATGACAAGCATCTATGACACAATGAAAAGCATCTATGACACAATGAAAAGCATCTATGACACTATGATAGCCTCTATGACCTCTATGACAATGGAAGGGCCTAAAAATAGATAAGGGGTGGCACTTGAGGTGGAATAGGACCAAAAAATGAATGCAAATCACTCCCTATTCGAATTACTAACACTAGATATGTCCCCATGTGGCCAAATAAAATTATAATGGAATTAAAAATATCATGAATGATTATTCTCTCAACTAAACCAGATTTTATTATTATTATTGGGGGGGATTTTGAGAATGAGGGGGAAAGGGCCTCAATGATTCTATAAAATAGGTGCAAGTTCCAAGGGGAAGGGATTTTTATGATTTGAAAATTCAAAATGGAGAGATTGTGATCTTTTCATACTTGGGATATGTGCCCCTTGCAATTGTAGTTAGTTTTGGTGTGCAATATCCCACTGTAGCTAGCCATGAGAGGAGAAGTCACTTTTATTTATATATGGAGCTTCAATGGAGGAGATTAATTCCACAATTATTAGTTGGTTCAAATTCATCTACACGTGTTTGGACTACCAAGTTGCAGCAACAATAGTTTATGGTGGTTTCTGGAAAGTTGGAGTTAGGTTGAAGGTTCTTGCTTGAGAAGGTCGCACCAAGAGTGGTGGTTATCTGTTGGGAAGTGTATTGAAAGAAGAATATATATTATTTTGGATAGAGGGTGCACCATTGGAGGTGCTGTTTCATTTTGGGGTCGAATTTGGGTCTTGTGAGATGCATTTGGGAAGGCAAATCTCAGATTTGGAGCAACATTGTTCACCTTTCTCATTGCTGAACTTTGGGTAGTTTTTATTTTCCATTTTCAGAGGTGTTATCCATTATTTTTATATTTTTACAAGGACACTAATGTAACCTCCAGTTCTTTCCAATAATTAATGAAAAGCTCCAATATTCCCCTCATTAAATGTTCCAAATTTGATGACTAGTTTCCTATGCAAAGAATGTTGTAATAACTAGTTTTTGCAGCTGAAGTTCCTTTCTATTTAGCTATCATAATCAGTTATTTGGAAGTGATTAGTGGTTTATTTGGATGAATTGGGATGTGTAGAGACCATTCACACCATTTTACGAATAATTCTATTTTATTTGGTAGTGTTTGGAACCATTTGGAAACAATATCTTTTTATTGCAGAAATTTACTAGTTTTTGCCTAGTTTCGAATTAGGACCAAGATTGTTCAATTTTTTTGGTTTATGAGGGTTGAGTACCTTACAGTGGTATCATGGGATGGTATTGGATATATTTGGGTCCTTAATATATTGAATTATTTACTGGGAGATCCCAAATATTCCTCTTAAAATTGCTAGGAATATTGAAGCTTGGCTAATAGATTCGACCCAAGGGTTAATCCAAGAAGAACCAAATACAGAAAAAAGTATGGAGTCTGTAAAAAATAAAATCACCCTTGAGGATAAGGATGAAATGATCATGAGGAGTATTTTAAAAACCTTATATATAGCGGTGAAGTGTTAAGAGAGTGATAGAAAAATCCAAAAGGAAACTAGGGAGTTTATGGGTAAATTGGAAACCTATGCATCCACAACAAAAATTGGTGAATGTAGAAGAAATGGATCCAAATATGGAGATAAGAACCATTTGAAACCTAATGGGGAAACAATTTTCTCAATAAATGGTCTATATAGACACCCTCATGAGTTCCAAGATTCATCTAGACCCAAATGCAAAAAATTCCTAGGATCACCAACCATGGGAGAAACAATGCCAAATGAACCAAATGTTTCTTTGGAGGTTTATTTTGAGGAGTATAAGGCTATTGGTGTAGAATTTAAGGATGAGATGTAATTATTTGAATACAACAATTTCAAATATAGGATCAAACCAAAAGGATTCAACAAGATGCAAGTCCAAAATTTTGAGTTGCATCTCACACTTGGGAAAGTTACTCTTCCAAGTTTTGATGGATCTTCCAAATGTTCTGCTAGGTCATGGGTGCAAAAACTTGACACATACTTCCAACTAAATATCATGGTAGAAATTGATGCTATTAAAATGGCCACCTTGCATTTATATGGAGAGGAAAATGACTGGTGGTACCATGACATGATAATATTGGGTCATGCCCAATGCAATTAGTAGAATCAATAGTACATGTTTGTAGACAAGACTGATGTGTATCCCACCATCTGGTTGTTTGACCAGTGAATGTTTCAACCAAAGTCTGAAGTTGACCTTGGTCATCGACATTTTTAGAAACTTCCTCAATGTGAGAAGTTGTGGATTCTCATTCTTTATGTCTCATAGGTGGTATAGCATTCGATTCCATATTTTTTGAGCTCATGGTTGGATATTCTCTAATTTTATTTTCAAAAAAATTTGGAATGATGGATACAGTAACACATTATCGTACTGTTTTTCGAGGTATGACTTGGACAGACCAGCATTCTTGAGTTTGTGGTTCATAATTTGATATTTTCCAATCATATAATTCCGAGACAAAATTATATCCAATAGGCAAGGGATTCTTCATTCGCAATTTTTCGTGATTGTTAGGTTCTAAAGAATCTTCATTTTTGTGGACAATTTGATACAAGCGATGGATATCATCGTTACAATCATCAGGTTCTTCCCAGGGTTTTCCTTTGTATGGGTTGATATGCATGATTAATTTTTTCCCATATCCTTTTAACTTAATTCATTCTTTCTCTAATGAAATATAAGCTTTCATTTGGAACCCCCACAATCATCCAACTATTGCTAGGAAAGATTTGGCCCCTTCCCTCGGGTCAATGATTTCAAATTTGATATGTGTATTGATGCCCATGATTGAAGTTTTGACATTTCTCCCTACACCAATGGGTTCGATCGATGCTTCATCAGATAAATTGAGATATATTCCCGATTCTTACAATCATGGTTGACCAATGCTTTCCCATGTTGATTTGGTCATGATATTTACTTGTGATCCGAAGTCGAGGACGACTTGTGAAATTCTAAATCCATCAACTTCGAAGTCGACGAGGGGATCCATATCATCTCTGTCTTTTTTATTCAGGCTGCATAACATTTTAGTATTTTTTTCACTTGATTCATTATGTTTGATTAGGTGCATTAAGTAGATCATTTTCTCCACAACTTCCTATTTTTTTAATAGATGAAACAAGTCATGAACTATTTTGCTTTTATTTTATTCCTTATTCTCGTAAGAGGCTAGTTGTGAGAATATTTTTGAGGCATATATATATATTCTTGGAGGGATTAGGATAATCTTGTTGTCTACAATGTAGTCGAGTGACATGTATGTTATCACCCCAGTCTTTGTGCCTTATCGTGTAATTACATGGATATTTTTAGTGTTATATGGTTCATTTCTAGAGACACACGATAAAATATTAACTGTTTTCTTTTATTCAAAGATTCTAACATGATGGGGCACTCTTGAATATTGTGCTCCTTGAATCCACACTTGGTACAAAATGTTAAGTTGGCCGTGTCCTTCCATGGACATTACAGACTTAAATGTTCCTCACTAAAGAATACATAGTAGCATGGTCAAGGATGAGCTGGTGGTTGGTATACCCGATTATTGTATTTTATGCCTCGACTGTTATATCCACCTAGTCACTTGTTTCCATAATAGCACTGGTCAGTATTTTGATTATCCGATCCTCGATAATTGATTGTTTGCGTCTGATAGATAGTGTGGTTATTTTATTTTGCTTTCAAGTTCTTTATGCATTCTGCAGTTGAATGTTGCGTCATTTGAAAAATTCCACACCATATTGGATTGACATTGCCAACATTATAAGGTTAGTATGTTGTCGTATGCAGCTCAAATCTTTCACATATGACACAGAAGTATGTTGTTTGCATCATTTGGAAATTTTTTGTGCTTCCTTTCTCCAAGAAATATGTTCAGTCGTTCCTCTGGAAGTCTCATTTCTCTTTGCTGCATGTTGTAATTGTTTTGATAGATTCTAATATCATCATAAAGACATGTTTCCTTCATGTTCCTTTCATTGGATCATTTCTTACACTAGATATCATTAATTTGGAGTGTCAAATGTTGCATTTATTTTTCCATTCACTCAATTCTATCTTGTAATTCATGATTGATGGTGGACTTGAATGATTGGAATTTGATTCAATTCTCAATGATTTCTTGATGGAATATTCATAGACTATGTAATCATTCATCAATAGTGGATTTTTGATTCTCTCGGATAGACCATCGACAAATAATTGAATGGATACAACAGGGTTGGTTTTGGCGGGCATTTGGCTTAAGAAATATTTAACTCATCGATCATACTCCCGAACAGATTCTTCTAGTATTTGTTTGATCTACTTCAGATGGTGGCATTCCAAATGCTTTGAATCATCAACCTTGAATTGGTCTAGGAAGGCATCTTTGATCTGATTCTTTGTTTTTGGACCTTCCTCTAGAAAATTATTGTACCACGTGAGTGCATGATTTCAAAGGCCTCCTCCAAACTGAGCAATTTGTTGATTTTCATCATCAATTAAAATAGCTTTCGATAGGGCTTCACATACAAACCAATGATTTATGGGATCTCCATATACTTCAAAAATAGGAGTGTTAACTGGAAGACATACAACCATATTACTACTTCTATGAAACTTCAAGCTTACCTAATGATTATGGAAAGAACTTACTACTAATTGACTACTGGTGCTTTCTGATGAATGTGACTTCTCCCAAGACAAACGTATCTCTTCTAGAGACTCTTGTGCATCCAGTCGGGACTCGAACTAGTTAAAACGTTCAATCAACAATTTTGTTGGAAGGGGTGTACCTCAATGTGTTCTAAATAAAATAAATTGAAATAATTTCTCCCAAACTCAAGAGTAAAGGTAATCCAATTACCTCGCTCTGGCCGTTGGATTATTAATCTGTTTACAATTCGATCACATTGGTCTAATTGACTCCAGATACTAATGTTTCCTAGGAATAGTGTAATGCCATGCTCAATGATCTATTTAATAGTTGGTCCAGTTGCTAAGGTCATAGGAACATAACTAACGGGAGTTGCGGCATCTCGAATAGTGATGCACATTTTCTAGGGGGTTAGAACCATTGCATTTGAGCAATCTACGGATGTTGGCACCTCACCTTCTTCATCAAATAGTCGAATTTCCCTCGAATCAGGTAGGAATTTTGGCCCCTCAATCATATCTTCCTAGTTCTTCAATCCTCACTTATGAAATGAGATGGTAATCTCCCTCAATTGCTCTCGTTGTTGTATTTATTTTCTCTTTCTAGTTTTTGAATGCATGTTTTTTGCTTATGGATGACTGGGCATTTACTTCAATGTGGCCTTCTCAACTTCTTATAGGTTCCTTCTACTATCCTCTAGCTTCTTTATTTAGAACATATTTTCAATGACCCCCCTCATTTCCGAACCATCTCTTATTGACTGACGGATACAAAGTCAAGAATGGGAGTCATTTGTTCAAAAATTATTCCCATTTTTGTTCATTTATGAACCATTCCCACACTTTTTGCTTTTCCTCCCAATCAGTCTTCAGGGGTTCTTTTGTGGGTGGTTGGGCTTCGACAATGTTCCCAGCACCATGGTCGATAAAAAAATTGTATAATAGGATGGGGACAGAGCAATAAAAAAATTCATGGAGTTCAGTGTAAAATCATGTTGGATTTTATCAACACACACTCTGACTTCAATGGCATCATCTTGATAAAAGTCTCCAAAATTTTTCTTGAACCATTCACATAGATTTGTTCTCCCGCTGCCAACAATCTCTCCCATCAGTAATTTTTCATTATGTGCATCCAGTTTGGGCATGAGAAGCTATCAAAAATTTCTTTACTTCACCAAGAACAGACTCTAAAAATTTCTCATGGACTTTGGTGAAGAACTTATTCCTTGCTTGTGCTAACGTGAGCTTGCTTCGTCGTGCATAATTATGAATGTAGTTTTCTAGTTTGATGTCCCACCACTCTCGAATGTCTCTTTCTATTAGCATCTACGCATATTTCTCATTTCTTAAGGATATGTACTACCGGAAACGGAACCATGTTTGTAGTCTAGGGGGTTGCATCAGTTACTAGAAGCACATTATACTAACATAGAGAAAGAGTCACATGCCGATACATACATCACATAATCATATAAGAGTAAGTGCGACAGCAACAACAAGTCTCATATTAATATAACCAAAGCAGAGTACAATACTAGTGTAAATATCTCTCGTATGATGTTGGCTCTAGAGCCTATTTATACATATAACAGACAATTATTTAGTTACAGTTAACAGTTGGTCAATTAACCGAATGACGGCTTTAGGCCAACCATAGTTAGTGGAGGACTTAGTTGACTGGTTGACTAGGCTCCTCCAACACTCCTCCATCAACCAACACTGTGAATCTTTGGACTTGCACCAATTCCTTGAATCTGAGAGTGTGGTACTGAGGGATTCCTAACGGTACCGCAATAACTTTTTTCCCTGACTCAAGTTGGGGATGCTCCTCTTCTGATGTATCATACCCGTCTCCTTGGATTGGATCTTTCTCTCCAGCATTTTCCTCCTCCTCACTTTCAGAAAAGACTTCAATGTACTGAGCCTTCCATTTTGCACACATATGACATGGAAACCATGGTTCTTGACATGTGAAGCACAACCTTTTCCTCCATAGTTCATGTTGAAGACTGCAATATTTCTTGTTTTTCTCGGTTGAAGTCCTTTGGAATGGATGCCTCTCTTTCAACTTCATCGGGAAGTTTTTTTTTGGAGGTAATATTTTTCTCAGTAGTGCATCCTGAAGGTCTCGAGTTTTGATAATCGCATTCAACAAATTTGCAGGTCTATAGGGCTTCACAAAGAACTTTAATGGTTTTCCTAAGCCTTCAGTGCACAAAAATATTAAGAGAGCTTTTGAGATGTATGTTACCATTAATGCGGGATTTTGAAAATATGAAATATATGCCTCTAGTGTGCCTAATTTCTTCAGATGGGCCATCTCTCTAAAAGGAATTTCAGGGTCCTTTCTATCAAATCGATCGATGAGTCTCCTTGTGAATTCTTCATAGGAAGTGATAATTAGCAAATAGCCAATATTACCAACTTACTGAAAGAATACCAAGATGTTTTCACATGATATTATAAGGACATAAAAGGACTTGTCCAAGAAATGGTAAAAATGAAGATTGACATAAATCTTGATGCCAAAACAGTCAGAAAATTATCCAATAAATTGGCACACAAAGATAAGATCATAGTCGAAAAGGAAATTGAGAACATGCTCACTGCATGAATTATTTACCCAATTGATCAATATGGATGGGATAATACCATGGTCATTCATCCAAAGAAGCTTGATCCTACCAATATATGAATCTGTGTCGACTTCACAGGATTAAACAAAGTCATGCTAACAAATCAATTCCCCACAACATTTTCTGATGAAATCATTGATGAAGTTGCGAGACATGAATGATACTCTTTCACTGATGTATTTTATGTTGAGTTTGGTTGTCACTAATGTCAAAAGTATTCATTAATGAAAAAATATAAGATGACATGGCATGTATGATGATGTCGCATGTAAAAGACACATGGTGGCATTTTAGCATTATTCTGAAGTCAGTGTTGCAATATGGCATGATTATGAAGAGTATGGCTAAGGGGGTTGCCAAATCAATGTAAAATAGGCTAGAGGAAGCAACCCTATTTGTATCAGGTTCCTATGTGAATAAAGAAAGCTAATTAAGCTATCTCTATGTGTATGCATGAATCTATGTCTGAAGTGATAATAGTTGAATATTTGGTTATCTCTATATCAATGTATCAATTGACAGTTTAGGATATCTATGTAATTGCTTGATTATTCATTGTGTGTATGCAAAGACTAAAGTAAGGGATTTTGAGGATTGAATGTTGCAATGGATGTATGAATGATTTCTGTGTGTGTAAAACCACGAAGTCGATGTGCAGATCCAACAAAGGAATCAAGTCTGGTGATGATCGATTAAGTGATTGATTGATTCTCTGATCAATCAATGTAGAATCGTAGAGTTGCAAAGATTGAAGTTTGCACAGTTTTGGATGATCCAGATTAAAGGAGAAAAGATGGATCAACGATGGGAAAGAGATCATGAGGTGAATGTGAATGGAAGATAAGAAATTCACAAGATTAAGTGAAGTTCCGTCGGAGAGAGCAAATCAACGGACGAGATCGAAACCGCAATAGATCTGACGCCTCAGAGAAATTCCACAAGAGAAAGGTGTAAGGAAGATAACGGATCCCCAAAGATAAGGTGAGATCCACATATGATCTCAGATCGACGGTCTGGAAAGAACCCGTAAGAAATCAACGGTTGTAAAGAGTTGCGGAAAAGTTGAAGGCACATCTGCAATCTGCAACCTGACTATGGAAAGAGAATTGTGGAAAGATAAATTGTGGAAGACAATTTGTAAAAGTCGGAATACATTTCCGAAATTTGAAATCCGCAAGTTGCAGAAAGAGAATCCACCGTTGATCAAGATCCAACGAACCACGATCACCGCAGAAAGAACCTTGCGTAAATAGACTTGCGGGAGACAAATTGTGGAAGCTAGTTTGTAAAAATCGAAATATAGTTCCACAATCCGCAAGCTGCGGAAAGAGAATCCACCACTGATCAGATCAGAGAGTCCACGATGACTGTGGAAAGGATATTGCAGAAAAGTCATTGCGGAAAAACCACTGCGGAAAGGAAATTGTGAAAAGATAATTGTGGAGAGGTATTGTGGAAAGATCGTCGTGGAAAGGAAATTGTAGAATGATTTTTGTTGCGGAAATATCATTGCAGAAAAAGGAAAATTATGAAGGAATTCTGGTGCAGAATTATCATTGCGAAGAGGTAATTTTGGAAAGATTTTCACTGCGAAAAGTCATGACGGTAAACCTAACTAGAGTTAAAGAATTATTAAAATGAAGAATTGTGTTTTCATGAAGAGGCACAATCTAAGAATGAAAAGGTGCAACTGTGAGAAGATGCATTCGTAGAAAACGTGTTAGAAAGTATTTATAGACAGAGTGCTGAGTGAAAGAAGTTTCCTCAGTGATCCAAATCTATGTAAAAGCAGCTGTATACAGAGACCAAAGAAGGAAAACCAGTGACAGGTTTGAAATCATCAAGAATATCTGGAATCCTGATGAAATCAAATTAGGGTGGTAGGGTGGCGCTAGGGAAGGCATTAAGCATGCAAAAGGTTGTAGCCTCCTTCCAGTAGTAGCTGGAAAACATGGTGTTGTTGCATCCTTGTCTGTAGCAGCACATAAAATATCTAGGGTGTTGTAGCATCCTTGTCTGTAGCAGCAGGAAAAATATGGGGTGTAGTTGCATCCTTTTTGTAGTAACAGATAAACAATTTTGTAAAATTCATCTTATTAATGAGTATGAGTTGGTGGTTTTGTTTGTGAGGTTTCCACGATAAAATATTGTGTCCTAACTTGTATTATTATTTGTGTGTCTTGTACTAATTGTATTAATAAAAGGAAAAAGAAGACAATACCGATTCACCCCCTATCTCAGTATTGCTGGATATTCCAACAATTGGTATTAGAGCAAGGTTCCTTCAGTACAGTTTAGCCACTGGAAGGAAGATCCTCATTAAAGACCACAATGGATTAGCAGGAAGGATTAGCTACCAACATACCTCCACTACTCACAGTAATTAACTATGCATACTAGAGTGCAAGAATGAAGTGTCACCTAATGTCGCTTGGATGGAAGGTTTGGAGAGTAGTTGAAAATAAGTATAACATAGCAGACAACCTACGTACAAACCAAGAAGAAATTAACCAATATGAGGCCAATGCAAAATCCCTAAATGAAATCTTGAATGGGTTAACAAACACAGTGTTTGTGAAATTCATGCAATGCAAGACAACCAAGGAGGATTGGGATAAATTACAAATTGTCTATGAAGGAGCATAAAAAGTCAAACAATAAAAAATTCAGACATAAAAAGTATGGTTTGAAATCCTGAAAATGAAGGAGGAAGAAAATATTGCATAATATCTTCTAAGAGTAGATTAAATTGTCAATGTTATCCGAGGCCTTGGAGGGGAATTAGAGGAGAAAGAATTAGTGGACAAAGTACTAAGAACCCTTCCATTGAAGTATGACTCAAAAGTATCTGCTCTAGAAGAATCATTTGATCTTAAAGACATGACAGTAGATGAACAACATGGGATCTTCACTACCTATGAGATGAGAAAAGGAGAAGATGGCCAATCAAAGAAAGAAGCAGCTTTTAAATCCTTAACCAATAATCAATTAGAAAACTCAGATGATGAAGAAGCCCTATTCATCAAGAAGCCCGAGAGAGGTACTGTCAAGTACAAGGGAAAGCTACCTCTAAAGTGCTTTAACTGTGGAATAATTGGACACTTTTCTTCAAAATGTCCTCATCCTAAGAAAGATAGAAGTGATGAGAAAGAAGCCTAAAAGAAATTCAGAAATGAAAGAACAGGAAACAAAAAGAAGTTCAATGAAAAGAAGAAGTTTATTTACAACATAGAAGATGGTGAAGATGAATACGAAAGTGAAGATGAGGAAGAAATTCTATTCATGGGAATAGTAGACCAAGCTCAAGATGATGAACCAATGGAAGAAGGAGCAGTATATCTAAGAGCTGAATTAATCAGTGCTCTTGAAGAACTTAAAAAAAGGCAGGAAAAAGAACAAACAATCAAACCAAATCATTAGTGACTTGAAAGATCAGCTTAAAGAAGCCAAGAATATTGAAAGAGACCTATATTTACAACTCAAAGAGAGAATACAAGAATCATAGAAGCTTCAAGAAGAAATTATGCAGCTTAGGAAAAAGCTCAATGAAGAATCTATTAAATCAAAATATGAAAACAATTCAAAGACTTTAGATGACATCTTGAGTAGCCAAAGACCATCAACATATAAATCTGGTTTGGGATATGACAATAAAAAGAAGCCAGAATGTTCCTCCTTCACAAACCAAGGAAAAATAAGTTATGCTGCTGCACTAGAAAGTTCATTTAAAAAGGAAGAAAATGAGAAATCTGCTCCATCTTCTCTTGACAAAAACAAAATTAATGTAATTCCTAGAAGACCAAAGACAAATAGATATCAACAAATTTTCTTTGGATATTGTTACTCGTAATAATTTTGGACATAAGGCCCTAAATTGTAGAGCATATGGAAAGCTTCATGACTACAAGGAAAGAGCATCTAGTAACAAACCAAAAACAAGAGATCATAATTTCTTTACACCTCTTAAAAAATATGATATAGAGTGTTACAAATGCAATAACCATGGACATATAGAAAGAAACTGTGAACTAATGAATCCTACAAAAAGGACTAATGCAAAAGAATTCCAAGACAAAAAATAGAGAAAGGATTGGAAAAAAAAGAACGAAGATGAGAAATCCATGATTGCTCTATGTGTGACAGAAAAGCAGAATCTATGGCATATTGAGAGTGGGTGTTCAAAACATATGACAAGAGACCCAAGTAAATTCATAAGCCTAAAAAGAGATAATAAAGGTAGGGTCACTTTTGGAGATAATATGTCTTCCAAAATAATTGACAAAGGTACAACCACTATCAATAACAAGATCAAAGCTGAAAATGTGTTGCTAGTAGAAGAACTAAAGCCTAATATAATCAGTGTTAGTAAAACTTGTGACCAATGATACATCTGCACCTTTGACTCTGAGAAATGTGAAATCAGAAAAAAGGACTCAGGGTGACATTTTGGGACTGTTGTAAGAAATTCGAGTAATGTTTACATCCTATAAAATGAAGACCAATGCTACATGAGTATGATTGATGAAAGCTGGTTATGGCACATAAGGATGGGACATTTAAACTTTGATAATCTTGTCAATCTAAGTAATAAGGAGGCTGTGAGATATTTACCAAAACTTGTGAAACCTCTGAATGCAATTTGTAAACATTGTCACCATGGGAAGAAAACCAAAGCTAGCTTCAAGTCAAAAGAACATATGACCTCACATATTTTGGAAATAGTTCACACTGACCTTTGTGGACTAGAAAGGACTAAAATCTTGCAAGGAGAGTATTATTTTATGTTACTCATTGATGATTACACAATGATGACTTCGGTAACATTCCTCAAGGAAAAATTAGAAGCCTTTAAAAAATTCAAAACTTTCAAAGCAATGGTGGAAAATGAGACAAACCAAAAAATCAAATATCTTATGTCAAATAATGGAGGTGAATTCACTTCAAATGAATTCAATGAGTTTTTTGAAATCCATGGGATCAAAAGACAATTTTCAGCTCCAAAGAAACCTCAGCAAAATGGCGTGGTGGAAAGAAAAAACAAGACAATTCAAGAAGCTGCCAGAACCATGCTAAATGAAGCAACACTTCTTGATATATATTGGAGAGAAGTAGTATACACAACTGTCTACATACTTAATAGAGGACAACTAAGAGTGAATAATGACAAGAATCCCTATGAACTATGGTATGGAAGGCCTGCATCAGTCAATTTTTTTAGAGTGTTTGGCAGCAAGTGCCACATAAAGAGGAATGGAGATGAGCTTGGCAATTTTGATTCTAGAACTGATGAAGGAATATTCTTGGGATATTCCTCCACCAAAAAGGCTTATATATGTTACAATCAAAGATTACAAAAAATATTACAGAGTGAATATGTAAGAGTGGATGACATGAAACCAAGAAGGATAATAGAAAAAGATGAAGATGCAAGAACAAACAATGAAGAAGAAGTTTTGCAAAAGAATGATGATATGGTTGGGAAAGAAGAAGAAGAAAGAGAATAATCACAAGAAAATGAAGATGAAGATTGTCCAAGAGCTGATACAAAGGCACCATCAAGAAGAATACAAAAGAACAATCCTGAAACACAAATTATAGGTGACAAAGATGCAGGAGTCAATACAAGAAAAAGATTATTTACTGAACAAGCTCTATTTTCAGTAGTGGAACCTAAGAAATTTACCGAAGCAAGCAAAAATGATGATTGGATCAAAGCCATGGTTGAAGAACCAGATCATATTAAGAAGAACAAAACTTGGGAACTTGTTCCAAGACCTACAAACAAGAATGCTATAGGGACGAAATGGGTTTTCAAGAATAAGTTCAATAAAGATGGTAAAGTGATCAGAAATAAAGACAGGTTAGTGTGTAAGGGATATGATCAAGTGGAAGGAATTGACTTTGAAGAAACCTTTGCACTTGTAGCAAGAATTGAAGCAATCAGAATGTTTTTGGCATTCTCATGTTATAAAAACTTCAAAGTATATTAAATGGATGTAAAGTCTGCATTTCTAAATGGGAAGCTAGAAGAGGAAGTATATATTGAACAACCTGAAGATTTCCTCCTGTCATAGAATAGGGACTATGTTTGCAAACTAAAAAAGGCACTCTATGGTCTCAAGCAAGCTCCAAGAGCATGGTTTTCAAGGCTAGATAACTACTTGAAACAAAAAGGATATAAAAGAGGAGCCAGTGATAACAATCTCTACATCAAGATCGAGGATAACAATATGATCATTGTTGTTGTCTATGTAGACGATATAATTTTTGGAAGCAATATACGAATACAAAGTGTAAATTTAGCTTTTGAAATTAAAAAGGAATTTTAAATGTCAATGTTAGGTCAATTAACATTTTTCTTGGGACTACAAGTTTATCAATTAGACAAAGGAATCTTCGTTTCTCAAAACAAGTACATCGAGGATATGCTTAAGAAGTTCAAGATGGAAGATTCAAATAATGTTAGCACTCCCATGATCACTGGTTGTAAACTAAGAAAGAATGATGAGTCTTTGGAAGTGGATCATACCATGTATAGATCCATGATTGGCAGGCTGTTGTATCTGACACCTACAAGACCATATGTGATGCAAGTTGTGGGATTGGTTGCTATATTTCAATAAGCTCTCAAGGAAACACATGTGACAGCAATGAAAAGAATTTTCAGATATTTAAAAGGCACTATGGAGTATGCTTTATGGTACCCAAAATGGCAAGATTTCACCTTAAAAACATTTACTGATGTAGATTGGGTAGGAAGTCTTGATGATCGAAAAAGGACTAGTGGAGCAGCATTCTTTTTAGGAAATTGTTTGGTATCATGGTTTAGCAAGAAACAATCATCCATATCACTATCTATAGCAGAGGCTAAAACATTGTTGTTGCATCATGTTGTACCCAAGTCATTTCGATGAAGCAGACTTTGGAAGACTTGCTTGTGAAGTATGAGAATCCATTAATAATAATCAATTGTGACAACACTAGTGCTATAAACATGCCAAAAATTCCTATTATGCACTCTAAAACAAAGCACATTCCAATAAAATATCATTTTCTAAGAGATAAAGTGTCACAAAAGGTTGTCAAATTGGAACATGTAGACACAAAAGAACAGATAGCTGACATTTTCACTAAGGCACTACCCAAAGAAGCATTTGAGCATCTTAGATAGGAGATGGTAATAACTTCGTTGCAATGAATAAAAAGGAGAAAAAGGCATCATTTCAGGGGGAGATATGTTGAAAGGGGGAGTTGTAAAAAAGAATCCTTTGTCATTAATGTCAAAGGGGGAGTAAATCAAGGAGTGGTTGCCATCAATGCCAAAGGGGGGAAATGTTGATTTTGGTTGTCATTGATGTCAAAAGTATTCATTAATGATAAAAGATATGATTACATGGAATGTATGATGATGTGGCATGTAAAAGACACATGGTGGAATTTTAGTGGTATTATGAAATCACTGTTGCAATATGGCATCATTATGAAGAGTATGGCTAATGGGGTGGCAAAATCAATGTAAACCAGGCCAAAGGAAGTGACCGTGTTTGTATCAGGTTCCTATGTGAATAAAGAAAGATAATTAAGTTATCTCTGTGTGTACGCATGAATCTATGTCTGAAGTGCTAATAGTTGAATATTTGTGTATCTCTATATCAAAGAAACAATTGGCATTTTGGGATATATGTGTAATTGCTTGATTAATTGGTACGTGTATGCATAGCCTGAAGTAAGGGATTTTGAGGATTGAATGTTGCAGTAGATGTATGAATGATCTCCGTGTGTGTAAAACCACAGAGTCGATGTGCAGATACAACAAGGGAAGCAAGTCCATTGATGATCGATTGAGTGATTTATTGATTCTCCAATCAATCAATGTAGAATCATATAGTTGAAAAGATTGAATTTTGTAGAGATTTGGATGATATAGATTAAAGGAGAAAATATGGATCAACAATGGGAAAGAGATCACGAGGTGAACGTGAACGAAAGATAATAAATCCTCAATATTAAGTGAAGTTTTGCTGGAGACAACAGATCGACAGATGAGATCAAAACCGCAAGAGATTTGACACCCCAGAGAAATTCCGCAAGAGAAAGGTGTAAGGAAGATAATGGATCCGCAATGATAAAGTGAGATCCACATCTGATCTCAGATCGAAGGTCAGGAAAGAATCCGCAAGAAATTGACGGTTGTAAAGAGTTGCGGAAAAGGAACTACGACAAGGAAATTGCGGAAGCCCATTTCAGGAGAAGTTGAAGGCACGTCCACAATCCACAACCCGACTGCGGAAAGAGAATTGCAGAAAGATAAATTGTGGAAGAAAATTTGTAAAAGATGAAATATAGTTCTGCAATCCGCAATCCACAAGTTGGGGAAAGAGAATCCATTGTTGATCAAGATCCGATGGTCCACGATCACTTCAGAAAGAACCTCGCGGAAGAAGTCTTGCGGGCGACAAATTGTGGAAGATAGTTTGTAAAATATGAAATATAGTTTCGCAATCCGCAATATGCAAGTTGAGGAAAGAGAATCCATTGTTGATCAAGATCAGACGGTCCATGATCACTGTGGAAAGGAGATTGCGGAAAATTCATTGCGGAAAGGAATGTGTGGAAAAACCACTGCGGAAAGTAAATTGTGGAAAGATAAATGAGAAAGGTAATTGCGAAAAGATCGTTGTAGAATGATTTTTGTTGCGGAAATATTGTTGCGGAAAAAGGAAAATTCGGAAAGAATTCTGGTGCAAAATTATCATTGCGGAGAAGCAATTTTGGAAAGATTTTTTTTGTGGAAAGTTATGACTGATAAAATTAAATAGAGTTAAAGAATTATTAAAATTAAGAATTGTGTTTTTATGAAGAGGCACGATCTAAGAATGAAAAGGTGCAACTGTGAGAAGATGCATTTGTAGAAAATGTGTTAGAAGGTATTTATAGACAGAGTGCTGAATTGAAGAACTTGCCTCGGTGATCCAGATCTATGTAGAAGTAGCTGTAGATAGAGACCAAAGAAGGAAAACCAGTGAAAGGTTTGAAAACATAAAGAAGATCTGGAAGCCCGATGAAATCAAATTAGGGTGGTAGGGTGTCGCTAGGGTAGGAAGTAAGCCTACAGGAGGTCGTAGCATCCTTCCAATAGTAGCTGAAAAATAGGGTGTTGTTGCATCCTTTTCTCTAGAAACAGACAAAAGATCTGGGGTGTTGTAGCATCCTTGTCTATAGCTGCAGGAAAAATATGGGGTGTAGTTGCATCCTTTTTGTAGTAATAGAGAAACAATTTTGTAAAATTCATCTTATTAATGAGTATGAGTTGGTGGTTTTATCTGTGAGGTTTCCATGATAAAATATTGTGTCCTAATTTGTTTGATTATTTATGTGTCTTGTACTAATTTTTTTAATAAAAAGAAAAAGAAGAGAATACTGATTCATCCCCCCTCTCAATATTGCTGGATATTCCAACATTTTATTGCTATAATCAGGTACCTATTGCAGAAGAAGACTAACATAAAATGACATTTGTATGTGAATTTGGATCCTTTGCTTATAAAGTCATTCCATTTGGAATTAAGAATGCACTAGCTGTATTTTCCAAGATAGTGGTAAAAGCATTTTAAGGGTATATATATAAAACCATGGAAGTCTATTTCAACAGCTGGAAAATATATTCCTTACTAAAATGTCGTATCCAGTATCTTTGACTAATGTTAGAATGATACCGACAGATCCAACTTTCCCTAAACATAAAAAAATGCATCTTTGCTACTCCAATGGGCATTTTAATCGGACACATTCTTTGTAAGGAAGGGATTAAAGTAGATTATGCCAAGATAAAATTCATCCTTGATTTGAAACCTCCAGTGAATCCTAAAAATGTTCGCATACTTCTTGGTCATACAGGGTACTATAGGAAATTCATAAGGAACTATTCTAATATGATATATCCGCTGGAAGAGTTACTTAAAGAAATCAAGACTTTAGATGGTCAGAAGAATGTGCATATTCCTTCGACTGGCTTAAAAGAAAAATTGTTGAGGCAAAGTTCCTATGATTTCCAAATTGGCCGATTCAATTCCATGTTCATTATGACGCATAAGGCATCCCAATTGGTTCAATTTTGACTCAACCGAGAGAAGAGGGGATGGACAACCCGAATGCATACACCAGTCGAAAATTAAATAAGGATGAAAGAAACTATTCCACAACAGAGAGAGAATCTCCAGGCATGGTGTTTTCACTTCAAAAATATCTTCATTATCTTTTATCAAATCCATTTAAATTTTATATAGACCATCAACCTCTCAAGTATCTAGTTAACAATCCCCTGTACCATGCTCAACTATGTCGATGATTACTTTTGTTTCAGGAGTTTGAATTGGAAATCATTATCTGATCAGGGAAAAGCAATGTTGGTCCCAAACATATATCATGGGTAGAAATTGGAGATGATCCTGACACTATCAATGATGAATTACCATATGCTCATTTTTTTTGTGTTGAGGTCGTCCCAACAAAGTTGAAGGACATAGCATAATTCATGGAACAAGGACAAGCAGCTCCAATAATGCCAGAAAAAAGAAACAAAAGATACTTGCAATGAAAGCTATACCTTATACTCCCATAAATGGATTTCTATATAAATTGGAACCGACGATATACTCAGATGATGCACACTGGAGCATGAGCGACAAGATATTATCAATGAATCCCATAGTGGACCTGCTGGAGGACACTTTCACGATAACACGACTGCAAGGAAAAGTTTACAATCTGGTATTTGTGTACCATGCTATACAAACACTACAGAAATAAAGTAAATAAATGCAACAAATTCCAAAGACTAGGTGGACCATTACCAAACAAAGAAATGCCTTTGATACTTGTCAGTCCTAGTCTAACATTCAAAATATGGGAAATCAACTTTATTGGACCATTTCTAGTACCTGGCCGATGAACTAGAGAACATTATATTATTACCGGAGTCGAATATGTTACAAAATGGGAGGAATATGAAGCTTTCAAATCCTGTTCCAATGAAATAGCTGCAAATTTCATATACAAGATTATCGTCATAAGATGTGTTTTCCCCTTGACTCCTATAAGTGATAGAGGGACACATTTTCTCAATAAGATGATATCGGTATTATTAAATGAATTCATGATTGATTATCAGAAGAGTACTTCTTACCATCCGTAGTCCAACAGAGCAATCAAAGCATTCATTAAAACATCAACTAAAGGCCTAAAAAATCTATGTAATACTGATAAGGACGACTGGTATGATATGATACCATCTATCCTATGGGCATACAAAACAACATATGAACGTTCGACCGGCCAGACACCATTCAAATTGGTTTATGCGAAAGAAGCACTCATCCCATTACATTTCATGCAGCAAGCACAACTCATTACAGATTTACTTCATTTGGATATCGCTAAACTATAGATAATAGACACGTTGACAAGGATAATTTTAGGGGCGAAAATTATCCCACGGGCTATTTTCCATGTTTTTTTCGAAAAAAATATTTGTCAATTTGTATTTTTGAAGCCCCATTCACCCAATTTTGATAGGGTAAAATTTTTTTACTCTAAAAATCGCCAAATTATTATATAAACTATATAAAATCCTTAGAAATTGAAATAATTTTACAAAAATATCGCCAAATATTTTATAGTTGACATTTTAAGAATTGGTAAGATTCACCAATGTTTTTACACTTTTAAATGAGTATGGGTCCTTAAAATTATCCCTGCACGTCGACCTCTCCAAGTTAGAAGAACATCGTCGAATTTCCATTCAGCATCAAGAGATTCAAAAACAACATCAGAAGGCATGGCATGATTACAACATTCAAAACAAAAATATATCAGTCGGTGACCTAGCCCGACTGTATGACAATGAGATTAAAGGAAAACTGAAGAAAATGCATACAACATGGCCTGGTCTATATGTTGTTGAAGAAATAAATCATAATGGTTTTGTCTGACTGAGAACACTAGAAGGAAAATTATTTTCCAAATTCGTCAATGGTGCTAGAATGAAGTGATATATTAGGTTGGGTATGACTCCCACTAAAGGGTTGTATCACCATTCGGTCGACTGATATGTCTCAGAAACTAAAATATACAAGTGTAGTAGCATAGAAACTCAACACTGTCCATCAGAAATATGTCACTTGGTTTAGAACCACCAGTGGATGGACTAATTGTACCATCTCCCACATAAACCATCACTTGAAGCATGATTCAAATATTCTTGTCACTAAAGTTACACAAGCCAGGAGTCATTATTAGCGCCGCTAGAATCATTGCCTCTTTAGATATCATCATGTAAATTACCGCCATGACAACATCCAGCTCACTTTTAAGGCATCAATCTAATCGATACATGTACGATCCCTCTAACAAATATGAAACCATTGCATGTAGGATATGTAACCATCACCCCACCATACTTCGACATTTGTCATTTCTTCATATGTCCCATCCTTTTCAAGTAACCACTTCGTTAGCCATTAACAATCTATGGTATAAAAGGTTGATCATACCCCACTTAACTCACCGTTAAACCTTGGGACACCATGGAATTAGTATTCATCACCTTTGTCCCTTTCCCTTTGTTGTTCTATCAGAAATGCTTCCGTTATAAGGGTATTTCTCATCTCTTTTCGTGATATATGAGCATTTCGACATTCCCCCTCTGGAAACTCCCTTCCACCCGATGATATATGGGAATTTCGAGCACTCTCAAAGTCCCAAGACCGAGATTTCTCTATATTTTCCTTTCCATCAATCATGTTCATATAGATACCCTCACCATAGATGAATTATTTTCAAGCTGGAGCAGATGTGGGAAGACTAGTAACCCAAGTAAATATTTTCTTGGATGCTTTATTCTCTGAAACATGATTTCATAACTCGGTGTATATTGTTCAGTAACAAACTCAACACAACAATTTTGTTTAGAACCAAATCATGTTGTCGGCTTCTTCTATCTACATGGGAACTTTTCAAATCATTGCTTCACAACCTAGTTCCAGCCATGGTGGTAGTTCACATCATTTTAGACTCATCAACTGTTTACACTTACTCATACAAGACAAGCAACACCGAATTTTATTTTCATTCACCCTAGTTACTTTCTGATCTCTTTGAGACGAAGAATCACTTTGCTGGTGGGGGAGATATTGGAGGAGCCAAGTCAACTAGTTGACTAGGTCCTCTGCTGACTATGGTCGATCCGAAGCCGTCGATCGTTTAATTGATCGATCATTAACTGTAACTGAATAACTATTTGTAATCTGTATAAATAGGCTATAGATCCGACATCATAAAAGAGATCTCTACACTTGTATTGTACTCTACTTTGATTATATTAATATAAGACTTGTTTCTTCTCTCCCACTTACTATTATATGATTATGTGATGTATGTACATGCATGTGACTCTTTCTCTATATTGGTATAATGTGCTTCTGGTAACCGATGCAACCCCCTAGAATACAACAAGGAGCCACTCACAACTTCATTGATTATGCATTGGTGGACAAGAGGAAACTGCCTACTGAAACATTTGATTGATTCACTGTGATTATCCTAGGTAACAATTCCATGGAATATTGTAAGTGGATTCCAAAACTTCATCTTAGCATAGGCAACTACAATGTGATAGATATTTTTTATGTTGTGAATGTTGTTGATACAAACATAGTTTTGGGGGTGCAATGGTTGTGTTCCATTGGTGAGCATTCCATTAACTATAGGGTGCCAGAAATGAGTTTATGGGAGTTGATGGGAAAAAACTAATGCTAAGAGGCATGAACACTTACCCCAATAAAGTGTTTTCTGCACATAATATGAGGGTTTTCCTAAGTCATGGAGACATAGAATGGGAAGCAAAATGTTTGATCACCACTAAGAAACCTACAGTAGACACCACTCGGTATCCAAAACACTTAAAGAATATTTTGCAAATACATGAGAATTTTTTTGGAGACCTTCCTCCAAGTAGGCCAACAGATAGAGGAGTGGAGCATGCCATTAAGTTGGAGGTGGGAACTCAACCCATCATCAACATGCCATATAAACACCCCAAGAGGTTCAAGGATGAAATTGAAAGGCCATCAAGGAACTTATTGAGTTGGGTCTCATAAGGCCATGTTCAATTCCATTTCCATCTTCAATGGTTTTTGTAAAGAAGAAAGATGGAACAATGAGTATGTTCATAGACTATTAGGCATCGAACAAGAAAACTTTTAAGAAATGGTAGCCCATTCCACGGATTGATGAATTGATGGATGAGCTACAAAGAGCCAATTTATTTTCCAATATTGATCTTCGTTCTGGGTATCATCAAATTCAGATGAGAGAAGAAGATGTACAAAATATAGCCTCTGATTGCCACTTTGGCCACTTAGAGTTCCTAGTCATTCCTTTTGACTTGACTAATGCACCTACTACATTCCAATATTGCATGAATCGAATATTCATCAACACGCTCCACATGTTTTTTTAATAATTTTTCTGATATTTTGATTTATAGAAAGACTTGGGAGGAACATTTGCATCATTTGGAAGTTGTACTAACCATTTTGGCAGAACGGTCCTTGTATGCAAAGTTGTGGAAATGTGTATTTCGAATGAATGATATGTTGTATCTTGGTCATGTGGTTGGAAAACATGGATTTAAATTACACATGGAGAAAATAAAAACCATTCTTGATTGGAAAACCCCAAAAATGTAATAGAGTTGAGAAGGTTCATTGAGATTTGCACATATTACATAAATTTGTCAAGGGATTCTCACAATTGGAAACACCTTTGACTGATATTACCAAGAAAGGAGATTTCTTTTGGTCCGAGGAGGCTGCAAGGAAGTGATGAGTATTTTTCTGGTACTTTCCTTACGAGATTTCACTCAACCATTTGTGCTTGATTTTGATGATTCGAGTGACGGAATTGGAGTTGTCCTAATGCAAAATCAACACCCTATTTCCTTTGAAAGTACGAATTTGTATCCCCATGAGCACCATTATTCTATATATGAGAAATAAATGTTGGCCATTATGCATTCCTTGGCCATATTCTGACAATATTTAGTGGGCAGCAAATTTGTGGTCAAAATAGATCACAACATTTTGAATCATTTCCTAACTCAAAAGAAACTGAACGACAAACAACAAAAATTGGTAAGCAAGGTCCAAGCCTATTATTTTGACATAGAATATATGAAAGGAAAAAAGAAATATTGTTGCAGATTATTTCTATTGGAAACCATGTCTCTCCTTAATGGAAATGACAGGAGATTGGAAGGCACAACTCTTGGTAGGGTACTCAAAAGACAAATTTACTTGCGAGATTTTGGATGGATTGATACATAATGAAAAATACAAATTCATCAATGAGTTTATTTAATACAAATATACAATCTATTTAGTGCCTAAATAAACCTTGAAATATAGGATTATGGAGGTATCCCATAACTCTCCACTAGCTAGCAATCCTGGGAATTTGAAAACATATAGAAAAATAAGAGAAAGATTCACTTGGAAGGGGCTGAAAAATAATGTCTTCAAGTATGTGAGGGAATGCAACACATGTCAACAAAATGAAGTGGAGCATACACATGTTGTTGGCCTACTACAACCTCTACCCATTCTGAATAAAAAAATGGGAAAGTATCTTTATGGATTTCATCACCAGAATACCCAAGGTACAAGATAAAGATTGCATATATGTGGTATTGGATAAACTCAATAAATTTGGTCATTTCTTTGTTATCCCATCTACTTATACTGTTTCTCAAGTGGTTGAATTGTGCTTTAGAGAAATTTTTAGATTGCATGGTTTGCCAAGAACTCTTATTAGTGATAGGGATAGCAATTTTACTGGATCATTTTGGAAAGAACTATTTAAGTTTGTAGGAATAGATTTGACTCTCGGTACTAACTACCACCCCCAAACTAATGCATAAATCGAAAGGGTAAACCAATGGCTAGAAAGATACTTGAGGAATTATGTGACAAATTAGCAAAAAGCTTGGATCAAATGGTTTCATTTGGGTGAGTTCTACTACAACACAACTTACCATATGTCCATTGGAATGTCATCATTTAAAGAACTGTCTGGTAATGGAGATCCTAATTTTGTATATCAATTTTTTGGATATTGTAGATACCCAAAGGAAAAAGATTAGATTCAATAGAGTGAATAAATTCTAAAAACACTCAAGGATAACTTGCAAACCGTTGAAAATAAACATAAACTATATGCATACCGGATTAGGACCGTGTGTAGTTTTTAGGTGGATGATTTGGTATATTTGAGGTTGCAGCCATACAAATAGTCATCACTCAAGGAGAGGGGAGTTGAAAAATTGAAAGAAAGGTTATATGGACCCTATAATATTGTGAGAAAGTTTGGGGAAGTAGCATATGAGTTGGAGATTCCATAAGGGATCAATATACACAATGTATTCCATGTTTCATGTCTCAAAACAGTAGTTGTACAACAGGTGAAAGTCACCATCAAACTCCCCCCATTAGATTATGAAGTAAAATTGGAATTGATTCGAGAAAGGATATTGAAGGTAAGGGAAATAATATTAAGGGGTAGAACCATTAGAGAATATCAGGTTTAGTGGAAAAATTTACCAAGTGAGGACTTGCTACATGGGAGGATGAACAAGTAGTGCATCACCTAGAATTGCAATTGATTGAAGATAAGCATAATTGGGTGGGGAGGACTGTAATGTCCCCTCCATAGATCCATTATGGTCATTCATATAAACCATCCAATTCCCATGGGTTTGAGTAGAAATAAAACTAATTAGGGAATTAATTTTCCTATAGTCATTATTCACATTAAAATTTAATTAAGAAGGAGGGTGATGCAGGCCATAATTTTGCAATAATAATTGCCAAATAATTGTTAATGAGGTGGAAATAGTCCAATCATCCTAAGAGAGCACATAGTGTAGTGATTGGGATCCACTTGTGAAGTATATCCCATCCAAGGTGGATGGAATCCAATCATGAATGCATCTTTGGAATTGTAACATACCCAGCTAAAAATAGACCAAGGAGGGTGCATTAGTGGAAGTGTAACCCAAAGGAATATCATGAATTAGCTTTAGGCTAAAAATAGACCTATTGGGATTACTAGTGGAGTGTTGTTGAAGAATGTAACTTCGGAATATATTCTTATTGTATTTTTATTTTACTTCCTTCGGGAATTTATTTATTCATATTGTATTTGATTATGTAAAAACCCTAAAAGAAATAATGTAAAATTGACAAGTCGACCCAGTGGATAAACTGCCCCAAACAATGGGTAGAAATGCCCCAGTTAGGGAAATCCATTTCGTCCTAGTTAAGTAAAAAGGCTAGTATTGTGACCAGTATAAATAAGGTGGTGCCTAGCTCATTTGGAGCATCATCTAACTCAATTGTAGTAGAAGGACAAGTTCACTTGAGAGAAAGAGTAGCTGCATTGAAGACATGTTTTATTGGGGTTTCTATTATATCTTTTTCTTGGGTTATTGTATGATATTGACATTGTATTTTCTGATGAATCTATACTGAAGACGTTTTGTTGGTGTTTTCCCGTGAGATGGTTTTCCCAAAGTAAATCTTTATGTCTCTTTTGTATGTTGTGATTTTCTATCTTTCAGTGATCCTATTGCATATGGTTATTGTGATAATATATATAAATTATTTGAAGATATAACATAACCATTCTGGAAGTATCAAAATTCTAACATGGTTTCAGAGCTAGCATGAAGGAAGACCTTGTGCAGAAGAAACTTCCAGAAGTAAAAACTAGGGTTTCTTGTTCTGGAGGCTTTAACCATAGATTGTATTGAAAAGGAGGTCAAGTCAATTCACCCCAGGAGGGTGAAACATCCTCTAGAAGAGGATTCTAGGTCCAAGAATTTTCAAATTTTGACCTAATTCTACAGAAACTCCAACAACTGCAAAAATTAGGGTTTCAAAATTTTGGAAGTTATGTCCACAGATTTGGAAGAAAAGGTTTACTGAACTCACTTTAGGGAGGCGCATCTCTCTCTCCATTAAATTTTTTAATATCTCGAACCTTAAAAATTAGCATTTTTCTGACAAACCCTAGGTCAACGAGAAGTCATATATCATAAGACATTGCAGTAAGCACTTGATTGGAGCATCTCAATTGGTGATTCCCGTTGTATTTATTTCCATTTGAGGTTTTCATTTTATCAAGATAACGAGAAATACCAATATTGAGGATAAGCTTGAAGGAGAAGATAACTTTTGCTCCTGGAAGTATAGAGTGATGCTCATTCTAGAAGAGAATGAGTTAGACAATTGTGTCAAAGAAAATGTTGACGAGCTAGAGGGAAATGAATACAAAGCTAAACACACTGAGAACTTGGTTAAGGCCAATATGATCATTACGGACTCCATTAAGGATCACTTAATCCCCGTGATCTCATTTTTGAAGAATATTAAAGAGATGTTCGATGCATTGAAGCTATTATTCGAAGGGAAGAACATCAATAGAAAGATGACCTTGAGAAATAAATTCAAGGTTCTAAAGATGAAAATCTCGGAAAGCATTCAATCTGATTTCACAAGGGTCTTTCAAATCAAAGAACAACTTTAAGCTATTGGATTCCATGTCAAAAATTCAGAATTAGTAACGACTGCATTGAATGGTTTCCCAAGATCATGAGAAGCATTCATTCAAGGAATATGTTCTAGAAGGAATCTCCTGAATTTCAGTAGGATTTGGGAAACTTGTGATGAAGAAGAAACCAAAATTAAATCTAGAGAAGAAAATATGGGAGAATAAATGAGAACCAAGCCTTGGTACCTCATGCAAAGAGGAGCAAGAAAGAAGATCACTCTTGGAAGTCTAGAATATTTCACAACAGACCTCCCAGACACTACTCAGACTTCAAATGCTACAATTGCAATGAAATGGGACATGTTGCAAGAAATTGCCCCAAGAAGAAAGGAAAAAACAAGAAAGGAAATAAGAAGAGGCATCATGCTCATGCTGTAGAAGATTATGAAAAATTTAAGAAGAAAGCAAGGGAATATTCTTCAACTGGTGAAGAATATGTCTTGAACTTTTGATGATACAATAGTAATTGGGGAGCAAGAGGGAGGCTTGTACAAATTAAACTTGGCTAACCAAATCAAGAATTGGTTCATGAGACCGTGGAACCAAGTGAACTATGGAATATAAGGCTTGAAAATATAGACTATAAGGATTTACCGATAGGTATACCCAAGATCCAAACAAAACATGAAGTCATATACAAAGGAAGTGCATGAGGTAAGAATGTGAAGGAGATCTTGAATCCAGTACATAAGAACAAAGGATGAAGACTTCATAAAGTTTAAGACTAGACAAAGCAGAAGATCAAGGTCTTCAGAATCAAATGGTGGAGCAGAGTACACTTCCAAAAACTCTAGTAACTTTTGCAAGGAGGAAGAAACCAAGAGGGAGACTACAAAACACATGAAAGATAAGTATTTACTATCATTTGAAGTCCTAAATATTTTGAAGGATATTGCTCATAAAAATTACATGTATATCTATGATGAAGTTTTCTTTTATGCACTTACATATGACTAATATTGACTAGCAATACGATAATGTAGTACATATTATGGGTAAGTGGCCTATAGTGCTGCACATGAATATCCCATGGGACCTTGATGGAGCTAGTCTAGGATGAAACCTTTTGGCTAACATATTGAGAGCAGTGCATGCTCTTAATAGTATGTTTTGGTATAGATGAAAGGCATGTAGATAGTTACCATGTATACGGGATATGGATGAGCGTTGTATTGAAGCATTGGATAAGATGCATTAGTTACATGATTGTGTACATTATGCATAAGAAATTGACATTACATGGAATGATACTAATCATATGACTAAATTTGAATTGTAGGGAAGATCGTGTGCTATGATCTACAAGAGAAGGATGATGAGACTTGTTCCAAAGAACAAGTGATGAAGGTTGAAGAAAAATTAAAAAATCAAGCATACTACAGACGTAAAAGGTAAGGTTCATAGTTTCTCTTAGAAAGAGGGAGTCGATTGTGACGAGACATTGTTTCTCTTGTAGAAAGATACACTTAAATTAGATCTATACTTCAAATAGCTGTAATGATGAAGTGGAAGGTACACCAGATCGACGTGAAGATAAATTTCATGAATGGTGTAGTAGAAGTAGAAGTGTATGTGGAGCATCCACATGGATTTGAGACACATGATAGGAAGACTCATGTGTGTATATTGAAGAAGGACTTGTATGGATTGAAATAGAAACCCCAGACGTGGTATGACATGATTGATGGATTTATCAAGAGATTGGGATTTAGCAAGAATAAAGCAGATTCCAACCTTTACTACAAGGTTGAGGATGAGAAACTTGCAATTCTACTATTGTATGTAGATTATTTGTTTCTGAAAGGTGATGAGAATCTCATAGCAGAAATGAAGAGGAATCTTTCCGCAGAGTTTGAGATCAAATGCTTGGGTATGATGCAATATTTATTAGGTCTTGAGGTTTAGTAGAATCCAGAGGAACTTTTCCCGATTTAGGGAAAATATGCAGTTGAGATCCTGAATAGATTCGGGATGATGGATTGCAAGGCCATGGCCACACCTATGGCATCGAATTTGAAGTTAATGTGTGATACTTCTTTAGAGATGGTGGATTCCACAGTATACTTGTATATGATTGGTTTGTTGATGTACTTAATGAACATGAGGCCCGATTTATGCTTTGCAGGGAACACATTGAGTCAGTACATGGTAGAGTCAAAACGTGTTCACTTGGTTGTGACAAAGAATGTGTTTAGGTACTTGATGGGTATAGTTGATTATGGCCTCAGATATGCATCATATTTGAGGATTAATATGCAGGTTTATGTTGATGTGGATTGGTCTGGTAGTGTCACAGATAGAAAGGGCACATCGGGGTGTTACTTTAGTTTGGGATTTGGTATGATCTCATGGTTCAGTAGGAAGCAAACGAGTGTGGAACTCAGTACGGCCAAATTAGAGTATATGGAATCTTGTTCGGTAAGATACGAGGTAGTATGGCTTCAGAAGCTTCTTGCAGGTTTGTTTGATCTCGAGTTAGAGGTGACTTGTATTCTCTGTGACAACCAGAGTTGTGTGAAGTTGTATGAGAACCGGATGTTTCATGACAAGTCGAATCACATCGAGATCAATTATCACTATATCATGGATATGGTGCGAAGAAGATCAGTGAGGCTGCAATATATAGAGACAGAGGAGCATATATCTGAGTGTGAAGCTTGGAGTGGTCCAAATCAAGAGGGAGTGATGAGTAACATAACACATATGAGATGCAGGTAGTCATGGGTTACATGACGTAATTGAGTCTCCTCAACTACATCCCTGACGATTTAGCAGGTAGTCACTGTGTGTGACGTAATTGAGTCTCTTGACTATAGTGCTATGTTGGACACCACACATGTTTTAAGAAGTAGGATTCGGACCTGGGCTATTCTCCACATGAGGTGACGTGGTAGCAGGTAGTCACAAGTTATGTAACGTAATTGAGTATCCTAGGCTACACTCACAAGTTTTTGTTGTTCGACTCTTGAGATGTGACATGGTAGTAGGTAGTCACGAGTTATGTGATGTAATTGAGTCTACTAGGCTACACTCACGAGACGATCTAGACATGTGGTGATGTAACGTAGGTGGTCGTAGTGCGCGGTGTAATGTATGCTCCTAGGTTTGTCCCATAGGATGTATTACTTGTTCATTATATAGTGTGAGGTAAAGCAGGTGGTCGCGTTGTGTTTCATATTGTAAACTCCTGGGATGGACCCACCAGATGTTTCAAAACTTCTAGTGCTGTATACATTCGAGAGATGTTAGAATTCAATGGTTAGAGTACAATAGTGCAACAACTGGATGATGAGGATGACAGTGTAGGATGGATACCTTCCTTGTTAAGAGGAAGTGTTGAATAATGTAAATTCAAAATATATTCTTATTGTATTTTATTGTACTTCCTTAGGTAAATATTCATATTTTATTTGATTATGTAAAATCCCTAAAAGAAATAATGTAAAATTGACAAGTTAGCCCTGTGAGTAAATTTCCCCACACAACGGGAAGTTTTCCCCAAACAATGGGAAGAACTTCCCTAGTTAGGTTGGCCCAGTTAAGTAAAAAGGCTAGTTTTGTGACTCGTATAAATAGGGTGGCGCCTAGCTCATTTCGAGCATCATCTCACTCAAGCAAGTTCACATGAGTAGTAGCAGCAGGACAAGTTTGCATGGGAGAAAGAGTAGCTGCATGGAAGACATATTTTCTTGGGATTTATATGTTATCTTGTTCTCAGGTTATTGTACAATATTTCCATTGTACTTTCTAGAAAATCTATACTTAAGAAGTTTTGTTGTTTTTTTCCCGTGATAAAGTTTTTCTAGGGTAATTATTTGCATCTCTTTTGTATGTTGTTCTTGTCTATCTTTTAGTGATCATATTGCATATGCTTATTGTTATAATATATATAAACTGTTTGAAGATATAACATAACCATTATGGAAGTATCAAAATTCTAACAAGTGTAAATCCCAAGAAATATATGACAAGCATCTATGACACTATGCCAACATTTATCTTACCATGATAGCCTCTATGACATCTATGACAATGATAGGGCCTAAAAATAGATAAGGGGTTGCACTTGAGGTGCAATAGGCCCAAAAAATTAATTTAACTCCCTCCCTATTCGAATTACTAAGGTTGTATAAGTCCTCATGTGGCCAAATAACATTAGAATGGAATTAAAAATATCATGAATGATTATTCTTTCCGCTAAACCAAATTTTATTATTATTATTGGAGGAAATTTTGAGAATGAGGAGGAAAGGGCCTCAATGATTCTATAAAATAGGTGAAAGTTCCAAGGAGAAGGGTTTTTGATGATTTTACAATTCGAATTGGAGATATTGTGATATTTTCATGCTTGGGAGAATCATGTGCCACTTGCAATTGTATCTAGTTTTGGTGGTGCAAGATCCCACCCTAACTATCCATGAGAGGAGGAGTCACTCTAATTTCTATATGGAGATTCAAAGGAGGATATTGGGTCCATAATTAGTGGTTGGATTGAATTCATATACAGGTGTTTGGAGTTCCAAGTTGCAGCAACAAACGTTTATGGTGGTTTCCAAAAAGTTGGAGTTGGGTTGAAGGTTCTTGCTTGAGGAGGGCGCACCAAGAGTAGTGGTTATCTGTTGGGAAGGGTCCTGAAGGAAGTATATATCATATTTTTGACAAATGGATAACCATTTGAGCCTGTGCTACACATCTGGGTCAAATTTGGGTCTTGGTACGTGCATTTGGGAAGGCAAATCTCACTTTTGGAGCAACATTCTTCACCTTTCTCATTGTTGAACTTTGGGTAGATTTTATTCTCCATTTGCAGAAGTTCCCTCTCTTATTTTTCTTCTTTAATAAAATAAATTGATGTAACCTCCAGTTCTATCCAATAATTAATGAAAAAATCTAATATTCCCCTCATCAAATGTTCCAAATTTCATGACTAGTTTCCTATGCAAAGAATTATGTGATAACTAGTTTTTTAATTAAAGTTCCTTTCTGTTTAATTATTATAATCATTTTTTTGGAAGTGGTTAGCTGGTAATTTGGATGCATTGGGATGTGCAGAAAACCTGCACACCATTTTTGGGATAATTTGAGTTGATTTAGTAGTGTTTGTAACCATTTATAAATAACGTCTTTTTATGGCAGAATTTGACTAGTTTTTACCTTGTTTAGAATTCAAACCAAGATTGTTCAAATTTTTTTGTTTTTGATGGTTGAGTACCTTACAATAGGATACTTAAGGTGTGATGAAACTAAATAGTGGGTGAAAATGAATACACTAGGGGAATAGGTTGAATGGATGGACATCCATGAGTTTGATGATAAGTGTCATCTTGGTGTTGTGAGCACTGGAAGAAAGGTGAACAATCACCTTGGTTCAATGGGAACTGGAAGAAAAGTGAATATTAGATGTTCACTTGATGGAATGAATTTTTAGGTGGTCATAAGTAGAGTAACTATTCTCCGAAGAATAATAGTGAGCTCCAAAAATCTATCTTCTAGCATAAAGCTAGTTGTTAATAGACAATCCTAAGTAAGACTAAGTGATCATCCTAAATATTATGATTATAAATAATTACCTATAGAAAAAGGGTTCTGAAGATTTAACCATAGAGATTGTAAAAGAAAGAATCTAAGAACTATATATATATATATATATATATATATATATATAAGATATTGTTTAATAATACTGAACTGATGCTATGATCAAGGGAGATGCATTTTCCTTTAGAGTAAGGGTAATAAATACATTTATTACGATGGCAGAATAATAAGCACTAATCGAATGTTATTGAAGAGAAGTTAGGGTTTTTTTTTGTTAAAGAAAGGAAGTTGTGTGAAAAAGGGCATGGTGGTGCCCTAATTTATGTGTTAAAAATAGTTCTTTTGGGGATTTTTGTCGGCTCTCGGTGTTAGGTAAATTGATATGGATCTTCTTCAAATCTAGGTGTTGATCATTTTATGATAGGAAGGAGGATACTATTGCATTGATAATGCAAGGACAAACCGCTCTTGAAGGGGAGAAAGAGATGAAGTTCCTCCTTGTCAATCTCTACATTAGGGTATTGGTTTAAACCTCCTCATTGTGAAGTTTCTTTTTTTATAGTATATATATTTTATGGTTACCTTGTAAGTGTAGAGGGAGAGACATCCTCTCTCAGAGGGTCAATCCCATTTTTAAATTGTAGTAAACTATAATTGTTTATTGTTGTGTTTTGAGTGGGACGATCCTTCTATAAAGGGACTGAACCCCTATTTTATTTACTTGATTGAGATTGTATTCTGGTAAAATGGAACTGTTGCAAGGAAATTATATATTTTTTTGGATTAAGTGCAGTTAGGTATAATGTGATAGTCTCGATCCAATTATAGAATTTTATATATTTCATGTTTTGATGGAACACATTCAGGTTGCTTGGAATGAAATCGATTGAGAACCAAATAACATTGACTGTTAAATTTACATTATAGTAATCACTATTCAAAGAATGGATATGGCACAGCTCTTGAGAGAGCAAAACTCTAGGACCCATTATGTAGTATAATGTATATTGCATTATTTTCCTACTAAGGGAATGGAGAGGGCACAACTATTGAAAGGGTGCAAATCTAGGATCCGTATGGTATTATATATAAATATTACATTGTTTTCTTGCCAAAATAATGGAGAGGCGGTATATTTTGGATGGAACCACTCCTTTTATCAATTGTGATATATCCTTTCTTGCATGAGGGCATAGTTCTTCTTTGTTGATTCCAATGCTTAAGAGAATACCTATTACATTGAATAGTGAATATTTATCTAAGTGTTTCATGTGGTGGTCGAGAGAATGCCATGGTTTATGAGAAGGCCTTGCCCTTCCCTCGGTATTAAATAATTCTTAATTACCTTATGTGGGAATCCAAATCTTGAAGGTGAAACCCCTTTCTCTTGGAAGTTTAATTTTTTTAAAAATTCTTGAGTGGCATCCCTTTGTGGATTTTATCTTGGTTTGTATTGTTGTGGTTGTTAATGTGTGTGTGTGTGTGTGTGTGTGCATGTGTGTGTGTGAATTCTACTTGCATGGTGTTCTACCTAGGCAGACCCAAGTTAATAAGGGTGCATATCTTGGGTCAAAACATAAATAGAATATGCACTAATATTTATGCTTGGTGGAGGAAGTGCATTGAACCAACACACATAAACTAAGTCATAATAATTTGTAAATACCAAAATAAGTTAGGCAGCTTTGTGCATGTTTAAGGACTAGTCTTAGTCCCTTGTGTTGTAAGAGAGAAGGAGGGATATTGGTGAAGCAAAATCCTACCTAGTGGATTCATTTCCCAACTCACAGGTGGCCTCTTAGAGGAAGGAATATACACTGAACAAAGAGCCAAAAGGTTGGGCGGAATGTTGTAGTTAATCCTACAGTCGCATTAGTCCACCAAATTCTGATAGTTGTTTTACAAATGTTATGTTATTACTATATGTCAATTTTTATAGATGATCATTAAATCTTGTGATGAATGTGTTATTAAGTTGCGAAGTAGGTAAAATTAATGGCCCATAATGATTGTATATTTAATGGTATGTATTAAGTAAAAATTAAGAGTCATTCTAATTGTTATACCATTATTATTTTGGATTTGTTGTTAAAACCCTATATATTGTGTATTAAGAGAAGAATTGTCTTTGAGAGGTTCAATTATGAGATAATGAGTTCATTTATATACAAGTTAGTTGTAAGACTTATTATATTCCTTTAGGAATGTTGTACTACTCATAATTTCAAGAGATAATCATTATGTTTTCATACAATGAACTTATGTATTGTTATAACTCTCTCTATAGGATGTGGACAATGGGTATTTCTCTCATGTCATATTAATGAATGGGTTAGTCACAAACAAAATATTGAGGTTAATTCAACCTTATCTTAGAGTTATATATGATTGTAAAAGGGCATGTTGTCACTAGTAAGAATTATATCCATCTAGATGAGTTTGCATTTTAATTTAAGATTTTCATTATTACGTAGTGGAATCCATCTAGGGTACATTACAATCACCTTGTCTTAGAGTCATATATGATTGTAAAAGAGCATATTGTCACTAGTAAGAAATATATCCATCTAGATGACTTCAAATTTTAATATAAGATCTTAATTATTATGTAATGGAATCCGTCTAGGGCCCTTGAAAATTAAAAGGATGATTCCAATCTGGATAAGTAGTATTCTTGTTACTTGATTGAACAAGCAAGATTAATAGTAAAATTTTTATTAGTGGATTTTGATTCACATATAATATTATATGTAAGAATTACAACTATTGGGAATTTACTTTGATTAAAATGATTCAGAAATCATTGTGGCTAACTTATTATCTTGCTTGGTCGATGTAGAGGGAAAATTCATACCCATTTCCAAAAATATTAATGAGGATTTTTGGTACATTAAACTTCTGTAGAAGTAGGCTATCGAGCCACACTTAATGAAAGTTGAGATCCTTAAGGCCTTGATAGATCCTTTCAAAGTTTGGATTCAAGAAACAACATCCAACTACCCTTTGGTGTGACAATTAGAGTGTCATCAAGCTTTCCAAAGTTCAAGTTCAACATCACTGCAACATACACATTGAGTTACATATGAATTTCATAAGAAATATTGTTCAATACTATGTTCTCAAAATGATATTTTTTCGTACAAATGATCATGTGCTAGACATATTCAAAAATTCTATTATACACATAAATTTTTCTAAACTTCAATCTATGTTAGGAGTTTAGGAATTTGTCATTAATGGGGGATAGGCTCGAATGCCTCCTTTTTCCTATAATGTTACTTTTGTAAATCCTTCAATCCTATCCCAAGTTGTTCTTGAGGGGGGATGTTAGGATATTTAGACACTTTGGAGTTAATTAAGATCAAGTTGGTATAGTGTGTGTTTAAGTCAAGTGTATCTCTTTGTATGCAATAGTATGCATTTATATTTATGTAATTTGATGGTCAAAATATATTCTAGACATAAAGTGATCTGACAGTTCATCTTCAGCTCAATCTTAATGGATATTGATTAATGGATTAACACCTGATTGTTCCATGATTTCTTTTTAAAGAGCATGTAGGGTAATTTGATCGATGATCGATTGTGAGAAACATATTTGTAACATTCTTTTTCTTTTGGATAATATATTGCCTCAAGTGGCTATTTGGATGGGGCCACAAGTTGTTTCCCTCTTCAAGGATTTTAAGTACATAAAAACCTAGTTTGTTGGTATGTGATATATTTGTGTGAGTGGTTTCTCAAGGTGTTCTATCTTTTGTTAATATCTTGCGCTGGTCAAACAAAACCATTAGTAGATACCTTTGGCATATCATTGGTAGTGAGGTGGAAGTCTATTGGTAGGAGTGCATTAGTATACTTTTTGTTGGACATTGATATGAACCTTTGGTACAGGCCATTGATAGTTTGTTATAATGAAATTTGGAAATAAATCAATTTTGACCATGACTTATGTAGAAGTGAAATATTCTTTGATAGGTCACATAGATGGACATGGATAGAAGGTTTGAGGCAACAACTGAACCAAGTATTAGGGCCTGGCCATAATTTCTACAGTTGTTGGAAAGGGTTAAATCATCATTGGGTTACACTATGGAAGGAATATTGAAAGAGTCAAGAGAGGCCAAGAGGAAATCCATGTCCATGGAATGGGCATGAAGAGGTTGAGAGATCCATCAGATGTGCCAGGAACATGTGATGTAGATATGGAAGACTAGTGCACGATCTAGAGCTTGGGCCTGTATATTATATATTTTGATATATAAAGCGGAATATTGATAACCCAAGGTGGAATCCTTAAATAGAAAGGAGTTCAAGTTCATAGCCTAGATGCAACAACAATTATGTATGTGCATAGGTAAGCATGCTGCATGTTTTTATTGTAATTAGGATATTTATTTTGTTGTTTTTCCTTTGAATGAAAGGATGGAAAGTTAGGAAGATGTTAAATTGTGAACTTCATTAGTTCTAAATAAAGAACCCTTAGGACCAGTCCAAAGGTATATTTCAAGGTGGCATTGGTAAAATTCTAGGTGCCTTGACAATGGGTCCAGGAAAGTTCATAATTGAACAACAATACACAATGATGAATCCTATGGTGGATTATAGGAAAATTATTATTTCCAATGATGTAGGTGGCCTTGGTAGCCACCTACATCCTCCATTCACTATTTAAAGACAAATATGGATCGCTAGTTAAGAGAAGGAAATGAAGTCGTGGGCATCAACGAAGGTGCCCAATTTTGTAAAAGGTTGAACATGAAGAAGTATTATCATTGGGAAGGAGAAAGGTACAATGGTGAGAGACCATTTTATTCACTGCAATTATTTCATTTCTATCAATTTATAATCCATTGAGTAAGCTAGTGGGGAAATAGGCACTTGTGCACCTTGAAGAAATTATTGAATTGTGAGAGGTGATTTAACAAGATTAAGGAAGAGGTGCAGAACATTCCCTTCCCATCAAAAATGATGGTGCATAAGTAGTGGATGCTTGCTTGGAAGGGGCAATACAATCATGTTCTAAGTGTGAATATGGAGGTAGCAAGGAATTTTATTATGAAAAATCCATGCGTTCCACCATTGATGGATTAGATTAGGAACTTGAAGTAGTTGACTTGTGAAGCCCATTGGAATATTCTCACCATCATTTTTTATATTTGCATGCCTGCATGTATTCTGCATGCATCCAGTCATCATGCATGCATGTACATGCATCTGCATGCATCCAATCATCAGTATGGTAGTCTACCAGCACCTAGTCCCTAGTTTTTTGACCCTAGGAGCCTGTTTTGGCTCAATTCTAGCCCTCCTAGCCACATATGCACCCTTGTTTTCATCACTGGAGTACAAGTGTGCCCTATTCCACCTATTTAGGAGATTCTTTAGTTAGTTCTATGATTAGTGTATATGTTCCTTGATTTGAGGACTAATTACTAGTTTAACTGACTCAACAACTTAGATAGAACTCCAGAGAGACTAGATCAGCTATACTGACTACTCACAGCTCCTCATGCTCCCACATTGGAGTCTCCTTCCCTAGATTTCTGCCACATGCACCAGTTAGACTTAGTTAGACTCATTTGAATGATATTTGAGTACTTGTGACTACTATCAGTGATTGGATGATGTCTCCAATGTCATCTAAGCCACACATTGAGGAGAATTCGAATGACCTTAGGAGGCATTCGAATTCATTTGATTGTATTCGGTTATTATTCACTTTTCATAGTACCAGCTTACAGTTTATGTATGATACATCAATTTTTGCAATTTCTTGTGTTAATGAGTGATTATTGATTCAGCATTCTTCTTCTCTTCTCTGCTATTCTTGAGTGAGTTTTAGTGAGGTTTTCTCCAATTGTGTGATCTCTCCTGTAAAATATCACAAAGCACACCTTTGCATATGGGATCTCAGGATGTTGTGGAATAGGTTGAATTGGGATAGGTCTAACCACCTTTGTGTATGGGAACATAGGATGTGGTAGATTCTTCACTGGGTGATGATTTCCATGATGATCATGTTGGTTGGAGATGAGGACCGAAGTAATAATGAGAACATACATTTTTTTAAAAAAGGCATGAAATTCATTTGCTAGATCATCATATGTTACACCTAAATCTCGTTAGCATGAGTCCCTTGTTAACTCAATGCCTTGATTCTTGAAGTCTTTATGATCAAGAAAGCCAGTTAGAGCAAGTTGATTCCCTTTGTCCACATTTCTAGTTGGGTCGGCGCATCTTGGATTTGAGCAAGTAGCGCCCAACTAGGGATGGCACAGAAGTTATTCTGCCAGCCTACACCGGCGGCGCAGAGTGTCTTTATACAACCTATGTTTCCCTTCCCTGACGCGGGTTGCATTCATTCAGCTTGCTCTAGAGTTGGTTAATTGGGATAAAGGTTTCTTTCGAGCGATTTCTAGAAGTTGGATGAGGTGGATCTCTATCCCTATCTCCTAGGTGAGTTGTCCTACAGTTCCCTAACCTCAAGGGAGGATCCCTTATCCCTCTCCCCATGATCCTCAACCTACTATATCCACTTGGTCCTATAAATATAAGGCCCCTCTCCATTCCAAAGAGAGGAATTCTATAGCACTTACATGCTAGTGAAATTAGCTTAGGAGATCCCTATCCATCTATTGGGAGACTCACACTTCATTTGGGGGCTTCAGCTTGGCTTGTTGGAGGAGGATTGTAGCGTTAAGGATTGGGTTGTAATCATCTCTCTACTTTGTATTTTCCCTATTTTTATACAGTAATATAAACTCTTTCCACAAATGTTGTTGTGTTGGTAATGTTTGTAGTTTACTTCCTTAACCGTTTATTTAGATCAGTTATCGTTTAGACATGTTCTACTGCTTGTATTGTTTCCACATGTTTTGATACGTCTTACAGCTAAAGATCTGACGATCGCGGGACTTGGAGAACCAACGAGGAAGAAGATATACAATCTAAAGGTAAGATGTCTAATCATTTGATCCCTAACTGGATCTAGGAAAGTAGTTCTATGTTCTATCTTAATTGTTCTAGATTCGCGTTGAACTAGCGAGATATGGCTCACATCCGCTTGAGTAGATTGTCCAATAACATCATACTTAGTGTATTTTTGGACAGGTTGTTGGTGTATCTAAGGGTAGTAGTTATGATGCATATCTACCACCACGTCCTCATTGAAAAAAGCCTTGGGTGGCCTCTTGTCTAGGAAATTGGAAATGGAGCATGTTGGAGAGAACTTCCGCAGCATTTAGGAAGCTGCTAATTTTGGGAAGGATAACTAATTTTGGAGAGAAAGTACCAATTTTGGCGGTAAGACAAAGATATCGCCGTAGCACAAATTTCGGCGGGAATCACGGCGATAGGTACAGAAAAGTCAAGCATGTGGTACAAAGAAGAGGCCGAAGGGAGAGCTCAACCACCGCAATAAAGGCGCCGGAGATGAAGAGAGGGTTCAGCTACCCTCATTAAAGAAGAAGGACCACAGTCAGCGTTGCTTGAACCAAGAAGAAGCGACGGGCCGATGCATTAAAGACTAAGGACTGCAGGAAGCGGCGACGAGACAGAAGGCGGCCATGGAAGTACAGCCAGTTGACTGTAAGTGGTTAGGGTTGAGTCACTGTTGGGATAAGGCCCACAGTTTTGTAACTGCGATGAGACCTTCGGGCCATCTATATATAGTAGTCTTTTTATAGGATAAGGGGTTGGCCACATAGCGATAGAGACATCAGGTAGATGCTAGTCAAGTCTTTTGTTGTTGCAAGCCTGAACATCCCTGAGACGACAAGGGCCGACCTGTTGAGAGAGTGCAATCCGTAGGGATTGCGAGAGGAAGAGAGTGCACTGTAAAGGCAAGAAGAGAAAAGAGGTCTATAGAGAAGGGCTCCCACTGAGGTGGAGTTTCCCAGAAGACCCCTGTTGTAAAGAGTGGAACGGAGCTGTGTTTATTCCCCCGAGTTGTAAGCAAGAACCACAGTTCCCCTGGGCGTAGTCTCTGCCCTGGGAGTATCAAGGTGCTTATCTAAGTAGCACTATTGTAATTGTGTAGCCATTGATCTCATTCATGTGTTTGTGCTATATATATGAATGCTTCAATCTGTTATAAGTAATGTACATGGTCGTCAGTTAACTTCTGAATGATGTATAACAATTGCGATAATCATAACTAACCTCTTTGCGAACTAGATAAGTGTTAAACAGAGGTTAATGTGCGAGTAAGAACTGAATATGAGGCATGAATGGTTTATTTAGACATTGCGCAAAGTAATGTTCTACCTAGTTACGGGTTGCGAGATATCAAGGGTCGAGTTCATTAGCGAGGGTTAGGCTTGTAGGCTGAATGTTGTTGCTAACTGCAGTACCAGGATAAGGGTAGCTAAGACCACCTATTAACCCAGGAAGCGGTCAAAGTTCGCTTGCCGCAGGAACTAGAAGGGGAAGATATCGCACCTACGATATCTTGGGTATCGCTAGACGGTTTCACATAGGGAAAGATCTATCGCATTCCCTGCATACCGCGATAAGACAGAGGCGTAGCCGGAGTAATGGAATGAGATAGACAGCTTCTGTGAAAGGGGTTAAGGAGGGTTTAACCACCCTGGATGCCTCGGAACTTGGCTGAGGACACTTGAGTCTTCTGCCTCCCATTAGAATCACTTCGGGTGAGACTTCAGGTTGCTTCTGCGACCTGTTGCCGAAAGGGCCAGTGAGCTAAGGGTTCTGTTGGTCTAAAAGATTACCGCCAGCCCGGGTCTGTCCAGAGAGAAAGGATAAAAGATCAACAAATGGTTCCGTTGCCGGTTTGAACACATTGAGCTGATGTTCTGTTGGCATCCTACCAAGCAAGAACTTAACCAGTGGGTTGAGTCAAAAGAAAGAGAGTTTGCTGCAAAAGAAAACAAGAATCCTAGACTGAGCACTGAGGCTTGGCTACAGAAGCACCTTTTTACAGATCTCCATGAGATATTCTTCGTAACTTATGCTATTGAGTTATATGGTTGGTTATCAAAGCTTGTTGACAACAGCGGTGTCAAGAAGAATCGAGAAGTTGTCTGGACAGCAGAGCTGATTCAGACCTTGAAAGGTGTCGATAACCCCATCTCATGCACAGTAGACTTCTGGCTTGCGAGTCTGCTGGAAGGCTTCATCACAGAGTTCGCGGTTGATCAGAGAAAGAGTTTCAGCGCAGCAGAACGGTACTTCTTCAAGGGTTATCGCGGTAAGTACCTAAATTCTCTAAGTCTGTCCATTAAGCAATTACTATATGAAAAAGGAGTACTAGATATACTCTCAGATGAATAGTAGCATGATATTGTAATGTCAGTAGACTCTGAAAGTGATTACGAGTATCTTGGACATACACGTAGTGGTAAAAGATATAGAGTCAACGATTCATCTTCTTCTGAGGAAGACAGCACAGATCACCCGAGACAGCAGAGTCAGAACCCTAGGACTCCTCAAAAGCCAGTCGGAACTCAGAATAATCCCGCAGGAACCCCGTCCAGTAGCTCTTATACAGCAAATACTACCGCTACACCCTCCACATCTACACAGCCGAGTGGTAGTCATACAGCAAACCAGAACCCACCATCTAGAAACAGAATGGGAGATGATATGAAGCTACCAACATTCAAAGGTACAGGGTCGGAGGACCCTGAGCAACACTGGTTCTTATGCGAAGCCATATGGACCATTAAGCAAATACAAGATGATAATGTCAAACTTGTCCAGCTGGCCACCACATTTAGAGAAAGAGCATTAACTTGGTATATGAAGTATACCACTGGCCATAACAGAACGCTTGCACAGGTTAGAACTGCTATGATTAAAGAGTTTAAAAAACCTAAATCCGAGTCACAATGCATAGCAGAACTTAAAGATATTAAACAATTGCCTACGGAGACGGTTTGGGATTTTGACCAGAGATTCAAGACCCTCATTGATCAGGTAAGCTTTGAGCTTGCGCCTCAACAGCATAAAGAATGGTTTATCGCAGCAATATTACCACACATCAGACTTCCGCTAATGCAACAGAAATTAAATACACAAGATGAAGCATTAGAAATGGCAATGAAACTAGAGGCTTCACCTCTAGCAGAAAATAGCACCGGTATCACTAATCTGCAAAATCAGCTAGCTAACCTCACCTTACAGCTGCATGAAATTAAGAAAGGAAAGGAGGTTGCGCATGAAATTTGGTGTATTAAGTGTAAAGCGCAGGGACACAGTAAGGATAACTGCCCTGTCTTTGCTGACTATATCGCCAGTGGAGCTCCTAACCCGTTGATGCAGAACCAGGGGCCATGGTGCGAGATTTGTAGAACCAGAGGACACAGTCCTCAGGAATGCCCTCTCCTTCAGAAATATGTGCAGACACCAAAGAACCTATATTGCAACTTCTGTAAATCTGTGGGACATGACGAAAATAATTGTAGAGCTTATGAGTTAATGATAGAAAGGAAGCATGACCTCTACAGAGTTCAGTCAGAAGCATCCGGACCAGCAGTACGTGCACAAACTGATCCGAATCAGGGAGGCCGTGGAGGAAATTTCAGAGGCCGAGGACGCGGAGGAGGCTATGAATCTGGCCGTGGCCGTGGAACTATCACCTGTTATAACTGTGGAGGCACAGGACATTACGCTAGGGACTGTCAGAACCCTACTACAACGTGCAAGTATTGTAAATCTTATGACCACACAATAGAGGAATGTCCCATACTGATAGCTAAGATCAAGGACACCAAGCCAGCAACCAATCAGACTATCCAGTTTATCGCTGCTGAGCAGAACGAAACCGAACCACGGGTCAATATTGTAACTCGCAGTGGTCTCTCCACAAGCAACATATCGCAGGACATGGAAAAAACAACAGGAACGCAGTGGGTGCGCAAAGCTCCAGGAAAACCTATCCCACTTGATCTACAGAAGAATAAGGAGGCATTTCAACAAACTAAGACTTCCTTTGCTGAACAAACACCGCCCAGATCACTATTATTACCATCTCAGGGTATACCACGGAAACCACCGCAGGATGTTAGTACTACGCAGATACCACAGGCTAGCACATTTGGGAGATGTGACGAAGAGGAATTGACCGGGAGTGTACAGTCCTTCTTGCAGAGTTGTTTGAAACTTCTAAGAAATGGGAAAGCTGTAGAGGAACTTCAGAAAGTTATTGACCAATGTCAACAGAGCCCTTCTGTGAGCAATACACAGCGCACCATTCACCATATAATGGGCCATACAAGGACAGGAAGAGAGATGAGGCTCACAGCGCAGATCGGACTATTTGAAATGGATGAGGTTATCCTAGACTTAGGTTAAGAAGTAAATGTCTTGACTAAACAGACATGGGAACAGATGGGAAGTCCAAAACTAAGCAGATCCCCTATCCACCTCAGACTAGCTAATCAGCAGAGAATATCACCGATGGGTCGCCTATCGCATGTCCCAGTGGACATCGACGGAGTTCACACATATGCCGATTTTGAGATCATAGAAATTATTGGTGACACCAAACCCTATCCAGCTCTATTAGGTATTGATTGGGCTTTTGATAACAAGGCTGTTATCAACTTAAAGAAAAGGCAGATGACATTTGAAGATGCTCAAGTCCGGGTCATCGCACCATTAGACCCTTTACAGGGTCCTCGCTACATTGAGCCAATCAAAGCAGAAGAGGAGGTGCATAACATGGAAAATTTGTACCAAATGACTTCTAATCAGACAGATTACATTGATCCTACAGCTGATGGACATATCAGCTGGAGATGTGATAGTTCATGCACATCAGATTCAGATGTTGGCTTAGAGAATTGGCAAAATAGACTCCACGAAGTTTCTATCCGCAGATGCGCATTCATGACTAAATCACTGCGATGGATTGGGACAGAAAACAGGTATATTCCAACTTTTGATGGATTAGCAGATGTTAATGATTTTTTGCAGCAGTTTGAACAAGAGATTCCTCAAGAGCAGAGGATGGAGGTTTTTGACCTTGCAGTTCGAGCCACACCTGCAAGATGGTGGTACACACACAAGGAACATATCGCATCATGGTATGATTGTAAGAGATTGATGCGCATTAGATTCTCTAAAGAAAGAGACTCTACACAGCGGAAATATACAGGGGAGAGTGATCCCAGAGCACACATTAGGAACTGTGAACAGAGTTGGCTAGAAATTCCAGCAGAAGAATGGGTTCATTTGTTTATCCACACACTGGATACAGTTCCAAGGAATTGGTATACAGAAACAGAGCTAAGAAAAGGAACTATCTCATGGCCTACTATGATTGAAAACTTTTTGGTCACGTTCAGTTTTGAATCTGAGCATCTAAGCATTGATCGGGCCTTGAAGATCATAAAGACTAAAATATTTGAGGATTGCCCATTACCAGCGGATTCGCAACCCGAGTGGGCTATCCAGATGGAACATGCACTAGAATGTTACAACTGCGCACAAGACTCAAGCGATGAGGATGAAGATCCTCGCAGTATCAATATCGCAGAAACAGAAGGTACACGTGAAGTTGAAGGCCCGCACTTAGAAATCCCAGCTGTAACAGAACCAATCAAGATTAGAAAGAGCAATATTGGCACAGAAACAGACCCTAAGTTTGCCTCTATTGGAGATTATTGGGATGATGAGACAATTGGCCAACTCACAGACCTATTACATGAGTATCAGGACCTGTTTCCTACCAACTTTACAGAAATGAAGGGAATAGTGGGTGACCTCGGAGTCATGAGAATACCGCTTAAGGAGGACGCTAAGCCGGTTAAGCAACGTCCATACAGGTTGAATCCGCGGTATAAAGCAAAAGTAAAAGATGAAATAGATAAGATGCTAGCAGCAGGCATCATCGAACCTGTTGAAGAAAGTGAGTGGGTTAGTCCCATGGTAGTACAAGAAAAGAAAACAAAAGGAGACATCAGGATCTGTGTCGACTTGCGCAAACTGAATGATGCATCGCTGCATGACCCATTTCCGACACCATTCACTGATGAAGTCTTAGACAATGTTGGAGGACAAGAAATCTATTCATTTACTGATGGCTTTTCAGGCTATCACCAGATAAGAATCCATCCAGACGACAGGCACAAGACCACATTTGCGACAGAATGGGGCTCCTTTCAGTATACGGTAATGCCCTTTGGTCTTAAGAATGCCCCAGCAATTTTTTCTAGAGTAGTTGTTGCTGTCTTTAAGGAATACATCCATCAATTTCTAGAAGTTTATTTTGATGATTGGACTGTATTTGGACTAGTCAAGAAGCACATAGGAAACCTGCGATTAATGTTTGAAAAATGTAGACAGCACCAGATTTCCCTTAACTTAAAAAAATGTATATTTTGTGCGCCTTTTGGTACGTTGTTGGGTCACATTGTGTGCAGACAAGGCTTGATGGTAGATCCTGCGAAGATTGCCATCATTATCAATTTACCAGCACCTAACTCAGTAAAGCAGCTGAGAACTACACTTGGTCATACTGGGTATTACAGAAAGTTTATCAAAGGTTATGCCAAGATTACCGCACCAATGGAGAAATTATTAAAGAAGGATATCAAATTTCAGTGGAATGAGGAATGTCAGAAGAGTCTTGACGCTCTAAAAGAAAAAATGGTTACAGCACCTATTCTGGTATTTCCAGATTGGAACAAGCCTTTTCATGTTCATGTAGATGCATCTGGCATCGCACTGGGCATTATTCTCACGCAACCAGGCGAAGGGGGTATTGACCACCCTATTGCATATTCGAGCAGGAGACTATCGACAGCTGAGAAGAATTACACCACCATAGAGAGAGAAGGGTTAGCAATGGTGTATGCCTTACAGAAATTTCGGCACTATTTATTGGGTGCCCCGTTCAAGATGTTCATTGACCATTCTGCATTAAAGTACTTGGTCAATAAGCCAGTGTTAGGGGGAAGAATATGCAGATGGCTATTGTTGTTCCAGGAATATGATTTTGAAATCATTGTTAAGCCAGGAAGACTAAATGCAGGACCTGATCACCTGTCAAGGCTAGACTCAGGTGAAGAACCAAGTAATTTAGAGGACAACTTGCCTGATGCGCAATTGTTCTCCATTCAGGTCGCAGATGAATATTATGGAGACATAATTCAATTCCTTACTACAGGGTGGGCACCACCTGAGTTTACCAAGCAACAAAAGAAACAATTAGTGGTGAAAGCAGCAGACTTCACCCTGATTGCAGGACACCTCTATAAGTTAGGACCAGATGAAATCTTGCGCAGATGCGTTATGCCCCACGAGAAACAGACCATTCTTAAGGAAGCACATTCGGGCATCGCAGGAGGCCATTTCGCAGGGAAGCCTACCGCTCAGAAGATCCTAGCAGCAGGACTATGGTGGCCTACATTACATAAAGACAGTAAAGAGTTTTGCAGATCATGCGATATCTGCCAAAGGACAGGAAAGCCCTCCAGAAGAGATGAAATGCCGTTGCGACCACAGATAACGCTACGCGCATTCGATAAGTGGGCCATAGACTTCGTGGGTCCTATTAAACCCCCAGGAAAACGAACTGGTGCGAGATATATAATTACAGCAACAGAATACCTCACCAGGTGGGCTGAGGCGAAAGCAGTCAGGAATTGTGATGCTGCTACAGCAGCACAATTTATTTTTGAAAACATCATCACTAGATTTGGATGCCCAGTGACTTTGATGAGTGATCAAGGCACACATTTTTTGAATAGCACCATAGAAGCCTTGACAGAGGAATTTGAAATACAGCACCATAAGAGTACACCTTACCACCCTCAAGCCAATGGTACGGTGGAGGCTTTCAATAAGATATTAGAACATGCTCTTACAAAGATTTGTAACAGTCAAAGGGATGACTGGGACCTCAGAGTTAATGCTGTATTATGGGCTTACAGGACCACGTGTAAGAAACTAACAGGGCACACACCTTTCAGCCTGGTATATGGACAAGAGGCTGTTATGCCTATGGAATACATCTTACCCAGTCTAAGGATTGCTCAGCTTACAGAGATGGCTGATTCTGATACTTTAGAGGAGAGATTGGCACAGCTGCTCAATCTGGAGGAAAACAGATTTATCGCAGGATTCCATCAAAAAGTGCAGAAAGCACGAGAAAAAGCTTGGCATGATAGGCATATCAAGAACAAAATCTTTCAGCTTGGAGACTTGGTACTCCTTTATGACAGTAAGTTTATAAAGTTCCCTGGAAAATTCAAAACTCATTGGTTAGGACCCTATCAAATCCAGCAAATAACAGATGGAGGTGCTATACAGCTTTGTACTATGAGTGGGGAGTTTCTTCCTACCCTGATCAATGGCAGTCGGCTTAAGCTGTATCGCGAAGGCCATGCCACCTCCTAGCCCTAGCCCAGGAAGGAAGCAAATGGTGCAGATGCTCAGTGTAGTTGAAATGAAGCATCGCACCCTAAGGAGTCTACACCGGGAAATGCTTCAGATAAGAATTCGCAGCCAGTTTTCCTGGTGGTTGCGATAATTTTGATAAGAGGCGAGTTTTTGGCACTTTCCACTTCCAGACGATGCGATATCTTATCGCAGAGGACAGAAAACAGATTGATGCGATATCAAATTTTGAATTGATCAGAGGGCTAGTCACTTCGCCATCTGACAAGCATTAACTGCACGGCTGACAAGTATCTGTTGTACTAAGATTTGGCAGCAGTACGATGATTCTTCTAGATTTGGAAAATCCGATGCGACATCACTCCGGCGCACAGTTTCCCAGCGAAATTTCAAACGGTGTTTGCAATAAATAGGCGCGGGGTGCTGTCTTGTCTATGCATTAAATACCGCCAACGGGTCCAGTCACTGGTCCGTTGCCATTTGAAATTCCGCCTGATGATAAATACACGTTCTATTCAAAGCACGGGGCTACTTAGTCATTTTCACCAAAAGAGTTGAGCGCAGTTGAGCCGAGCCAAGCGTATTCTTAGCAGAGTTCCGAACAGGGAAACTAGAAACAGTTGCAGACTCTGATTTGCAGTAAGATTAGCAATCATAGGAAGTCCAGAGTACCACAGGGGAAGGCGCCTCGCGCCAGACGAGCCTCTCGAAGACGTGTTGCAGAGATTCCAAAGGGGTGGAATTGAGTGCGCTATGAATTCAGTTGTGGCGGAGAAAGGAAAGAAAATTGCTGCTGGCTCTTCGACCATACGCCAGTCGCCGAGAACCTTAGCTAATATGGAACGTAGCGAGACCCTGAATAGCACAGAGTCAGAAGAACAGGAGCAGGAACTTCCGGAAGAAGTTACAGTCACTACCATATACTTCCCACCGAGATTAGAGAATGCGCCAGCGATCGTCCTTCCAAGAGACTTTAAATATGAACTCATACTCCCGCCGCTGGATAACCGAGTGAAGGAAGAAGGTAACTTGTGGGGGAATATGCATGCTGTTAAGTTTACTGATTATAATCTGAGAGATTATACGCTGTACCCACAATTCCGCCGCGATCGTTATATGACGATTCAGAGGAACCCAAGGACACAGCACGATGAGTTCGTCCCCATGGACCATGTAAGCCATTTAGTACCGTCGGGACTGCTCAATCTCCTGGAGATTCCACACTTCGGACGGGGCCCGGAGGTCAATGCTGTGGTGCGGACGCTACTTTCATGCGTGCATGGCGGTTACTTATGGTTGGGTAACCGAATAGATGTCAATGTTGACCTCATTCACCGCATTACCGGTCTGTCGAAGACTGGTTTCGACCCACAGATAAATATTGATGGCGCCACAAAGGATACCAGGCTCTCAACCAAGCAGGTTGCGGAGTACAAGCTGCAAAGAGGAGGTCGCGCCTATGATGTCAATTCAATACAGGATGACGCCTTGCGGTTTACTGTTAGTCTGTTGGCCGGAAAACTCCTTCTCAAGGTGAGGCCGAAGGAGGTCACAGGCTCAGTTATCCGCCTAGCGATCGAAGTCATAAACGGTAAACCTTACAACTGGAGTTTATTTTTGTTAAATAGTTTCTTTCAAGACTGTGCGCAGGCGCAGCAGGATCCACTTCACAGCTTCCACTTCTCGTGGCTGCTGATCCTTATGGCTTTCATTGGATGGAAAGAGCCGCCCAATTCGCAGTTTCCACAACTGCCACCAGGGGCGTGCAGAGGGTCGAGGTACTCCAATCTTTGGGCGAGTAGTCACCCAGAGAAACACAAGAATAACGCAATGGTATTCCATGAATATTATACGCTATTGCTTGAATCCGTCGCAACGATTCCGCGTGTCGACTCGCCGGTCGTTGATCTTTATCAGTCCAAGCTGGAATTTAAAGTCGACAGGGATAAAACCTACATCAGACCCAAAGGATTCAGGAAACATAACGAATGGGCCCCCGGCCCATATCGCATGGAAATCCAACAGGTCGAAGATACCATTAAGAACTGTTTCGACGAGGACATGAAACAAATGTATGATGATCTATCCTCTGGCCTAGTTCCAGTTGATCCCCCAGCTGAGGATCCAGAAGATGTTCAGGAGGTAGATCCTAAAGACAAAGAGAAAGAACCAATGGGTTCTAAGAGAAAGGCTATTGAAGGCCCTTCTCCGGTGCGAGCAAAGAAGAAGAGAACAAAGGCGGTTACTTCCGACGAACCGCAGGCACCAGTCATGACAGAGGATGAGTATGATCTCATCGCCAGCCGAATACAGGAGAAGATGCGGGATAAATTCACTGCGATTCAGTCATCGCAGGATCGTATGCGCATCAGCCTCGACAACAAACTGCGAGAGTTGAAGGCAATCACTGAGAAGACTGCTTCCATGCAGATTCAGCCAGCTCCAACTGCAGTTGCAGAAAGTTTGCAGCCCCCTTCGCAGAGCAGAGAAGAAAGCATTGCAAGGGACCGCACGAACATTGTTCGTATACCGCCGGGAAGTATTAAGTTCCCTGTACCTATGGAAGTGCAGATGGTTCATCCTCTTGAGGTGAACCTACCAGAGGTACCTATGGATCAGTTGTACGAAATTTTCCAGCAGATAGGCACGGAGCTGAGGCACAGAGAACAAGTCACATATGAGCAAAATGTTTTGCTGTCTAACGACAATGTGCAGCTCATTGCGCAGCATGAGGCAGAGAGTGCCCAGTTGACACAATATGTTCAGCGAGAGCAGGATGTCTCTCTTGTTTTAAAGAATATCGCAGCAGAGCTTCCGCAGTGCGATATCAGGCCTGAGTTAGAAATAACTCAAAAGATCAGAAAAATAGCGGAAAGAGCAAAGGCTCTAGATGAAGAGAAGAGAAAGATGGAGGAAGAATACGAAGCAAGGATTGCTGCACTAGAAGCAAATAAGCCACCTACTCCAGAGGAGATCCAAGAAGCATGAGTGCAAGCTTTCAGGGTTGTACAGACACAGATGCACTGTCGGGTGGAAGCAGCAGAGGCCATCCTGGAGGATGCATCAAAGACATGGCTGGAGCTAGAGGAGCTCCCACAGAAAGCCGAGCTCGATCAGCACATTAAGCACTATGAAGATGCGATATCAAGAGCTGAAGAAGAGTACAAGGGCTTGAGTTCTCTTGCGAAGATAAGAAAGAAAGGAGAAATCACACAAATTCAGCAGCAGGTGCAGAAATACAGAGAACAGCAGATCAACCTGGCTAACGAAGTTAGCCCGCATGAAAGCAAAATCGCACATCTGGTTGATGAACTGGAGCAAAAGGTGAAAAGCTTCACCTCAAGTAAAGGAGTCATTGAGGGCACAGAGGACTCCTTGGTAACCGCTGAGCTGCTCAGCGCAGCGCAGGAAGAAGTAACACACATGGATGAAAGTATTAAAGCGCTTAAGGCACAATTCGCAGCAATCTCACGAGCAGCAAAGGATAAGCTTAGGCAGATGAATCAGGCTGTTGTTGCAAGTGGCTCGGGGACGAGCCACAAGTAAGTGTTAGGGGAGTTGTTGGAGAGAACTTCCGCAGCATTTAGGAAGCTGCTAATTTTGGGAAGGATAACTAATTTTGGAGAGAAAGTACCAATTTTGGCGGTAAGACAAAGATATCGCCGTAGCACAAATTCCGGCGGGAATCACGGCGATAGGTACAGAAAAGTCAAGCAGGTGGTACAAAGAAGAGGCCGAAGGGAGAGCTCAACCACCGCAATAAAGGCGCCGGAGATGAAGAGAGGGTTCAGCTACCCTCATTAAAGAAGAAGGACCACAGTCAGCGTTGCTTGAACCAAGAAGAAGCGACGGGCCGATGCATTAAAGACTAAGGACTGCAGGAAGCGGCGACGAGAAAGAAGGCGGCCATGGAAGTACAGCCAGTTGACTGTAAGTGGTTAGGGTTGAGTCACTGTTGGGATAAGGCCCACAGTTTTGTAACTGCGATGAGACCTTCGGGCCATCTATATATAGTAGTCTTTTTATAGGATAAGGGGTTGGCCACATAGCGATAGAGACATCAGGTAGATGCTAGTCAAGTCTTTTGTTGTTGCAAGCCTGAACATCCCTGAGACGACAAGGGCCGACCTGTTGAGAGAGTGCAATCCGCAGGGATTGCGAGAGGAAGAGAGTGCACTGTAAAGGCAAGAAGAGAAAAGAGGTCTATAGAGAAGGGCTCCCACTGAGGTGGAGTTTCCCAGAAGACCCCTGTTGTAAAGAGTGGAACGGAGCTGTGTTTATTCCCCCGAGTTGTAAGCAAGAACCGCAGTTCCCCTGGGCGTAGTCTCTGCCCTGGGAGTATCAAGGTGCTTATCTAAGTAGCACTATTGTAATTGTGTAGCCATTGATCTCATTCATGTGTTTGTGCTATATATATGAATGCTTCAATCTGTTATAAGTAATGTACATGGTCGTCAGTTAACTTCTGAATGATGTATAACAATTGCGATAATCATAGCTAACCTCTTTGCGAACTAGATAAGTGTTAAACATAGGTTAATGTGCGAGTAAGAACTGAATATGAGGCATGAATGGTTTATTTAGACATTGCGCAAAGTAATGTTCTACCTAGTTACGGGTTGCGAGATATCAAGGGTCGAGTTCATTAGCGAGGGTTAGGCTTGTAGGCTGAATGTTGTTGCTAACTGCAGTACCAGGATAAGGGTAGCTAAGACCACCTATTAACCCAGGAAGCGGTCAAAGTTCGCTTGCCGCAGGAACTAGAAGGGGAAGATATCGCACCTACGATATCTTGGGTATCGCTAGACGGTTTCACATAGGGAAAGATCTATCGCATTCCCTGCATACCGCGATAAGACAGAGGCGTAGCCGGAGTAATGGAATGAGATAGACAGCTTCTGTGAAAGGGGTTAAGGAGGGTTTAACCACCCTGGATGCCTCGGAACTTGGCTGAGGACACTTGAGTCTTCTGCCTCCCATTAGAATCACTTCGGGTGAGACTTCAGGTTGCTTCTGCGACCTGTTGCCGAAAGGGCCAGTGAGCTAAGGGTTCTGTTGGTCTAAAAGATTACTGCCAGCCCGGGTCTGTCCAGAGAGAAAGGATAAAAGATCAACAGAGCATAAGCGTACCAAGAAAGGTGACTAGAATGTTAAGTAATATGGAAGTGTCAGATCACAATGGATGACCTGGAAATAGAGGAAAGATTAAATACCTTCCTATTATTGAGTAAAATGTGCACTTTTTGGTTATGTCATAGGAAATACTTGTACTAGCAATAGTTGCAAAGGATGGTAGTGAAGGCACACACCAGGATGTGATCCAACATCAATGCAGTTGTGAACAAGAGGAGGCAGGCATGATGGGTGCTCAAGT